>JAHQRK010000045.1:0-201868 GCA_019828595.1 Aphanomyces cochlioides
AAAAGTGGCATCGAGATGCAGTTTGTGGGGTATGCTTGGGACTCTTGCGTGTTGATTTCGGACCAAGTTGGTGCTTGGTCGTCCACCACACGAGCATGACACCTTTCAAACATGCCAGACATGGCGAGTGGGTATCTCGATGGGGTCGAGATATGCATGTGGCACGTGGGTACCAAGTGGAGAAAAAGTGGCATCGAGATGCAGTTTGTGGGTATGCTTGGGACTCTTGCGTGTTGATTTCGGACCAAGTTGGTGCTTGGTCGTCCACCACACGAGCATGACACCTTTCAAACATGCCAGACATGGCGAGTGGGTATCTCGATGGGGTCGAGATATGCATGTGGCACGTGGGTACCAAGTGGAGAAAAAAGTGACATCGATACCAGTTCCGTGGTATGCTTGGGACTCTTGCGTGTTGATTTCGGACCAAGTTGGTGCTTGGTCGTCCACCACACGAGCATGACACCTTTCAAACATGCCAGACATGGCGAGTGGGTATCTCGATGGGGTCGAGATATGCATGTGGGCACGTGGGTACCAAGTGGAGAAAAAAGTGGCATCGAGATGCAGTTTGTGGGGTATGCTTGGGACTCTTGCGTGTTGATTTCGGACCAAGTTGGTGCTTGGTCGTCCACCACACGAGCATGACACCTTTCAAACATGCCAGACATGGCGGTGAGTGGATCGATGGGGTCGAGATGTGCATGTGGCACGTGGGTACCAAGTGGAGAAAAAGTGGCATCGAGATGCAGTTTGTGGGGTATGCTTGGGGACTCTTGCGTGTTGATTTCGGACCAAGTTGGTGCTTGGTCGTCCACCACACGAGCATGACACCTTTCAAACATGCCAGACATGGCGAGTGGGTGTCTCGATGGGGTCGAGATGGACCAATGCATGTGGCACGTGGGTACCAAGTGGAGAAAAAAGTGGCATCGAGATGCAGTTTGTGGGGTATGCTGGGACTCTTGCGTGTTGATTTCGGACCAAGTTGGTGCTTGGTCGTCCACCACACGAGCATGACACCTTTCAAAAACATGCCAGACATGGCGAGTGGGTGTCTCGATGGGGTCGAGATATGCATGTGGCACGTGGGTACCAAGTGGAGAAAAAGTGGCATCGAGATGCAGTTTGTGGGGTATGCTTGGGGACTCTTGCGTGTTGATTTCGGACCAAGTTGGTGCTTGGTCGTCCACCACACGAGCATGACACCTTTCAAACATGCCAGACATGGCGAGTGGGTGTCTCGATGGGGTCGAGATATGCATGTGGCACGTGGGTACCAAGTGGAGAAAAAGTGGCATCGAGATGCAGTTTGTGGGGTATGCTTGGGACTCTTGCGTGTTGATTTCGGACCAAGTTGGTGCTTGGTCGTCCACCACACGAGCATGACACCTTTCAAACATGCCAGACATGGCGAGTGGGTATCGTCGATGGGGTCGAGATATGCATGTGGCACGTGGGTACCAAGTGGAGAAAAAGTGGCATCGAGATGCAGTTTGTGGGGTATGCTTGGGACTCTTGCGTGTTGATTTCGGACCAAGTTGGTGCTTGGTCGTCCACCACACGAGCATGACACCTTTCAAACATGCCAGACATGGCGAGTGGGTATCTCGATGGGGTCGAGATATGCATGTGGCACGTGGGTACCAAGTGGAGAAAAAGTGGCATCGAGATGCAGTTTGTGGGGTATGCTTGGGACTCTTGCGTGTTGATTTCGGACCAAGTTGGTGCTTGGTCGTCCACCACACGAGCATGACACCTTTCAAACATGCCAGACATGGCGAGTGGGTATCTCGATGGGGTCGAGATATGCATGTGGCACGTGGGTACCAAGTGGAGAAAAGTGGCATCGAGATGCAGTTTGTGGGGTATGCTTGGGACTCTTGCGTGTTGATTTCGGACCAAGTTGGTGCTTGGTCGTCCACCACACGAGCATGACACCTTTCAAACATGCCAGACGTGGCGAGTGGGTGTCTCGATGGGGTCGAGATATGCATGTGGCACGTGGGTACCAAGTGGAGAAAAAAGTGGCATCGAGATGCAGTTTGTGGGGTATGCTTGGGACTCTTGCGTGTTGATTTCGGACCAAGTTGGTGCTTGGTCGTCCACCACACGAGCATGACACCTTTCAAACATGCCAGACATGGCGAGTGGGTATCTCAATGGGGTCGAGATATGCATGTGGCACGTGGGTACCAAGTGGAGAAAAAGTGGCATCGAGATGCAGTTTGTGGGGTATGCTTGGGACTCTTGCGTGTTGATTTCGGACCAAGTTGGTGCTTGGTCGTCCACCACACGAGCATGACACCTTTCAAACATGCCAGACATGGCGAGTGGGTATCTCGATGGGGTCGAGATATGCATGTGGCACGTGGGTACCAAGTGGAGAAAAAGTGGCATCGAGATGCAGTTTGTGGGGTATGCTTGGGACTCTCGCGTGTTGATTTCGGAACAAGTTGGTGCTTGGTCGTCCACCACACGAGCATGACACCTTTCAAACATGCCAGACATGGCGGAAAACAGAATATGGCAAAGTGGTCATTGAACAGGAGATGAAGTGGTGAGCCGTCAGCTCACTCATGAAACGACACTGTCAGGAATGGCGTGTTGACGTAACCAGGGGTCCGAAGATAGATGCTTGAGCACATTGAATACCTTGGTGTATCCCTTCTTGAGAGGGAGATCAACCAGGAGCTGTTGTAGATGTAGCTTGATCAAAGAGGCAGCATGAATGGCAACTTCCATCGGACTCTTCGCTGTGAGGTCGGGTCGAAAGGTGCGATCGGCACGTTGGAGCCATATTTGATAATACACGCAGGCTCGGACAATCGGCCAGATCTTCAGATAGCCACGGATGTAGTATCCATCGGACGGCTTGGGCGTCTCGTAGAACATTTCCAGACACGTGGACGGAAAGGAACACTCGAGCAGTCGCTGGATTGTCTTGAAGAAATACCAAACAGATTGACCATATCCACAAGAGAACAGGAAATGCTCGTACGTCTCATTGACACGACAGAAGACACACGTCGGCTTGGGGTCTTGGTACTGAAACAGATATTGCATGGCGTTGGCGCGGAGAAGGGTCTTGAAAATGAACTCTCCATATCGAGGGAGAATGTGGTCGGGTTGGAGGAAGGCGGCAAGTTGGGTAAGGCGCTTGGGGTCTTCGTAAAAGTTGGATGGCAGGTTGAGATGCTTGGTAGGAAGAATGGACGAGCTGACAGCTGGAGAAGCTCTGATCTTAGCCGATTTCGAAGTCGCAAGCGCCAACAAGATCGGACTCGAGTCAGGGTGAATCATCCAGTGCCATTCCATCCATTCAGAGCTTGGCGTCGGCAAGTGGAACACGGGAGCATCCTCTTCAGAAACAATCTCAAACAATCGTGATAACTTGGTCACCAAGATTGAGATCCATTGTTTCGTTGGAGGGACAAAATTGGCTTGGCGGCAGGCACGGTTGATTTTGTCGAACAAGATCGAAGCTGGCCAAACTCGCTGACACGGAGTCAACAAATGCGACAACTTCGTGATGTGAAGCGAAGCCAATACATTGGCTTGGTCTTGCGTCGATGTAGAGCACTGATCGTATAGGTCTTCGAGTCCAGGCAGATACGAGTTGTGCCAAAGGGGAACATCCAAAGATGAGATGTGATTTGGACAGCCGTACGGAGTCCAGCGGGATTCAAACCAGCTACTCAATAAGGCTTTCCACATTGGAGTGATATTGGGATTCTTGTACAGTTGTCTGATGAATGCAGAAGAGCCATTTGCCAAGAGGAGATCTCGGGGAACCCCATGGATGAAAAGCCTTCTCGAGGAGAGTATAGCCCGGCGTAATCCAGGCGGACATGGCAGACTTGCGGGGTGGGGTGGTGATGGCTTGAATGCATCTGATCATGACAGAGCGGTTGTGTTGTTGCCATAAAGCAAGTGCATGGTGCAGGCCTAAGCCACCGGACTTCTTCGGCATGAATATGATCTCCTTTTTGATCAAACGGAGGCCATGGACAGAGGAGGATGGGTTGATTTCTTCACCATGCATAAATTGAAGCATGGCCTTGTCGATCTTTTTGGCCAGGTCTTTGTCGGCAGGGACAAAAGCCAGTTGGTACCATAACACAGGCAGACATATGCTGTGCAGGATAGTGACTTTTCCGGCCATGGTTCGAGCCTTGTAGAGCCACAAAGACAAGCGAGCCACAAACTTCTCAAACACGTAATTGAAACGTGCCAATGGAGAAAGATTGGGCGCAACCAAGATACCAAGAGCCTTCACGGGACTGTCGGAAGTAACTTGTAGTGAGGCAAGGTTCCCATTCAACTGGCTGTAGGTCAGAATTTGGGTCTTGTCTACGTTGAGTCGGAAACCAGACTTGTCGCAAAAGGTTTGAACCAATGCAAGCTGCCGGTGGAGGCACGTCTCATTTGCCGCATAGAGTTGCGAGTCGTCGGCAAAGTAACTCCCAGTGTGGTAGCGATCCCCACACTTGATGCCATAGTTGGAGTGTTGCCGTAGGAGTTGGCACATCGGTTCCAAAGCGATCACAAACAGAAGTGGCGACAGTGGATCACCTTGCAACACACCGCGTGAGATGTGAACTGGCTTGGACAAGAAGCCGTTCACCAAGATGCGAGACTTGCGGCCCGAGTACAGTACGCGAACCATGTCAACAAAGGTTTCGGGAAAGCCATAGTGACGGAGGACGCGGAGCAAGTACGCGTGGTCCACGCGATCAAAAGCTTTCTCAAAGTCAAGCAGTGCCACCATCGAGGACGGACTGTGTAGTTTGATGTGGTGCAGCATGTCATCCAGTCGTGCAATATTGGTTTGGATATTGCTTCGACGGATAAAGCCTTGCTGGTCCGGGTGGATGATGTGTCGAATGTGGCGCTGGAGTCGATAAGCCAGAATACTCGTCAGGATTTTCACATCCGTGTTGAGTAGGCTAATGGGCCGATAGTTCTTGGCCTGTGACTTGGGGCCTTTCTTGTGCAGCAACACCAGCGTACTGACAAGTTGCATGGGAGTCAAGCGAGGGTGAGAATGGAGCTGGTGTGTGAATAGCAGCTCCAATACCAACGACCACTTGTGAGGTGCAAGTTTGAGGACTTCGAATGGCAGAGCGTTGGGACCTGGCGCTGAGTTCGAACTGCTGTGTCGAATAGCATGATAGAACTCGTTGGCGCGCAAGGGAGCCGACAGCTCTTTCTGGGCTTGCTCTGGCAGTTGCTTGTGTCGAGTCAATGGGGTCAGAAATGACGACACTTCGTCTCCAGATCGCTGCACCTCGGGAGCTGCAAACAAGTCCTTGTAGTAGTCGACCAGGACGTCAGACATGCCTTGTTGATTGGAGACAACATTTCCATTGACATCCACCAACTCTTTGAAGACTGTCTTCTTCAAGGGGTAGGGACAGGGGACATGAAGTGGAACTTGGACGAGCGCTCTGCTTTGTACAAGTGAAGTTGGAACGCCTGGTCTTGACGAAACTGCTTGTCTCGATCTTGCAGCTCGTGAATTTGCTTTTGAAGGTCTCGCACTCGATCCACCAGCACTGAATCTTGACGCATGTTGGGGACTTGCAAAAGCGAAGCGATCTCGACAGCTAACTTCTTCAACGGCAGACGTTGTTTCTCCAATCGTTGAGAATGGAATTCTTTGAGTTGGGAGCGGATATCATTGACCAGCATGTCGTAGGCCTTGGAGATATTGTGGAATGTTGGAGACTTGTCCAAAAATCGATCCAGACATCCATGAACAATCTCGGCCGCTCGTGGTAGACGAAGTAGCCAAGTTGGAGCTTTCCATGATCCAGAGCCATGGCGCAATGTTTGACGCTTTGTGATGATACGACAAGCCACGTGGTCAGCCTGTGGAACGTGTGGCATGTGCGTCGCCTTCCAATGACGAAGACCCGCCAAGGTGGACGAACAAAAGATGTAGTCGAGTCGGTTGGTGAGTGTGGGACTTGTGAAGGTTCTTGCCACGGGGTTTTGACGGCGAAACAGATCCACCAGAGACAAACTGTGCATCCATTGTTCCAGTTGAAGGGTGCCGGCCATGGTGGAGGTACTGGGTCTCAACGAATCCAAATCTTTGTTGAGAGTGCAGTTGAAATCTCCTCCAACAATGTGGAGCGCATGTGGAGGAAAGTCGCGTGGCAATTCTTCGAAGTAACTTGCTCGTTCTTGGAAGGCTGCCGGCGCATAGATATTGTGGAGAACGACTGTCAGTGGACCCAGAGTACATCGCACTTGTAGATAACGACCACGAAGCACTGGGTTGTCATGAGGGACTTGAGTGGCGTTCTTCAAAGGAGAGTGAGGATGTATCAACGTAGCCAGACCTCCAGTGGCTGGCGACGTGGATACTTCAGGGTAAATAGGCTCTTCAAAGAACAAAGAGCCTTCGTGGTTTGTGATGCGTTGCCAATGGAACGCAACACGGTCGTGGAGACTTGGCGTGCGGAAACGGGTTTCTTGGATAAAGGAAACGTCGTGAACACTTGATAGTTTGTCGAGGATGTACCGATGACTGTTGGAGAAGCCATTGGTGTTGAGGGAGATGATTTGTGGGTCCCAGTCCACGAGTTCAGTTGGGACATCGGAGAAGTTGTTGTCAATCATCACGAGTACAGATGAAAATGAGTAGAATGGAGGGGTCAGAGGGGAGGTTGAAATGGATTGAAGCAGGGGATAGAAGCCTTAGAGTTGATCGTCCTCCAAATCGAGGGGATCAATTTCGTCGGCGTTCATGGAGTGGTGAGCTTTGCTGCAGAGCTCGTCGATGTGGTAATTGTTGGTGATGCTTTTGAGCATCGAGATGGCCGACAAGACGGGAGCCGGCAAAGTGAACTTCTCGAGATTGTCGCTGAAGTTTTCGATCAAAGCAAACAGCGACCAGTCCGTCAAGCAGTTGGTGTCAGGCAATCTTGTTGCTTCTTGGTTCAATAGAACAGTCAGTGCCTCCGAGTTTGTGTAGAGGTCTGGGGCCCGATTTGAGAGGAATAAGTCAATCGTAGCAAGTGCAAAGAGGATGCGCTTGATCTCTGGTATGTCCGTGGTCAATTCTTCCAAGATTTCTGACGGGTGAATCTTGTATTGAGCCATGAAGTTGACGTGATGTTTGTAGTTGTGAGGCTTGCCTTGAGCTTTTAACAAAGCCATCTTGCGCTCAATAGTCTTGGTTGCAACAAGTGACTGAAACAAACTGAGGTCTTCATCTTGTGCGTACATAGCATGTGCAACGAGCTGAGGATCATCTCGCAAAATGCGTTGACATTCGGTGATACTGCCTTCGACTTTCTTGTCTCGAATGATCTTCTTCGCCAATTCGAGGTGGGCTGCAGCAGACTTGTTAAGTCGTTGTTTCTTCGCTTTGCCTTTGGTCTTTTTCGGGCGTGGCGCACTTGAATCTTCCAATACAATTCGAGGCACTGCAAAGTCTTCAAACGAGAGTTCCACGTCGTCTTCTTCGAGGATATGAAAACGGTTGGATGTCGGCAGGGGATCCAAACGTGGGGACGAAGGCAAAGTACGTTTTGGAGCTGGTCCAGACCGGTAGCCCGTTACCAATTGAAGGTCCAGCGAGTTCTTGGGCTGCTCACTTGGTGGAGCAAGAGCGGGCGATTCGTTGGTAGACATTTCCACATCTTCTTGTTGTTTGTCTTGTCCATTGTTGTTAGGGGGATCGCTGTCACCAGACATATCGACATCAGAGCCATGAGAAGGAGCTGTTGGCTGTGGTTGTTCATCTTGACCATCTTCAGATGCCTCAGTTGAGTCGGCCTTGCCTTCCGCATTTGTTCCAGGGTCTTGATCATGATCGTCTCCATCATCTTCAGGTTCTTTTTCTCCTGACGGAGGAGATTTTGCCGCTGCCTTGGCCGCTTTTGCCTTCGCTTTTTCAGCCTTGGCCTCTGCACGTCGTGAAACAATCGACGGAGGCAATGTCTTGTTCAGAGCAGCGATCTTGTGCTGAAACACGACGACAAAAGGCTGACCCGACGGATCCGTAATGGTGATTTCGCGTAGTGCGTCGCCGGATTTTGGCACCAGCACTGCAGGAGGCGCAGACGACTTGAAAATGACTCTCAAATGCGGCGACTTGATGTTCTGACCAGCAGTAGGGTTGAATGCTGCTATCACTGACTTGGTCAATGCAGCCATTTTCTTGACAATCGCCTTGGCCATCGAAGGGTGACTGACCTTGTTGAACGTAACGTAGTAGTTGTTGCCATAACGCGAGTACTTGGGAACCAGGAAGTCTTTGCCACCAAGTCGAAACGTTGTGCCTCCCATTTCCACGCACGTAGACAAGTTGTAACTTGAGATCACAATGGTCTGTGGGTTCTTCTTGTGGATCAAAATGTTCGGAAATTTGGAGCCCCATAACGAACCAGGATTTTCCTTGACAAATTGATCGCAGATGACTTTTTCGGACCAGTCCTTGTAGGCTTCGCCCAACTTGACTGTGAGCTCGTACACTTGGGACTGGGGGTGAGCAAAATGTTTTCAATGAAGGCGTCCATGTCACCAGAGTCTTTGTAGAATGCGTCCGCCATGGCCTCGCATCGCGCAATATCGTCATCGGCAATAGCATGAGCACCAGTGTTGCGATGTTTCGCGCCTTTGGGGGCATTGCCTTGCTTGGAATCTTTCTTGGACGAAGCTGAATCCTTGCCGGGAGTCTTTTGCGTCCATGGATTGGCCTTTTCAGCGTTTTGTTGCTCTTGATCGCCTTGTATTTTGTCTGCCGCGGTAGGAGGATCAACAGCGCCATTTCCTTGAGCAACGGATTTGTCGACAATGTCTTGATTTGACTGGTCATTGTCATTGTTTGTCGATTGTTCCTCTTGAATAACTTCTCCAGGAGTATCACACGGCTTCGCTTGGCCGTTAATGTCGCCTGACCCATCAACCTCAGAGTGAATTTGAGTATTTCCCTCGTCGGTTAAGGCCTCGGTTTCAGTAGAATCCTTCCCCTCGGCGTCTCCAGAGACCATATCCACGTCCTCTTGAGATTTTTCTTCTTCCTCTCCCGTTCTAGGAGGCTCAGCACAGGGGGCGACGCGGTTGGTGGCTGCTGGCTCAGTCCCATTGGTCACGAGAAAGGCCGGGGCCAGACCCCCAGTGACAGGGGTAGAAGGGGAATCCATGCCATCCCCGCAGCACGGTGACTGGGGTACACCATTGCTCCGGCGAGAACCCAAATCGGGATACCGCCCCCGCCCCTCCGAAGAGGCCCCTGGGGGGAAGTAGACAGAACCGCAGGGTGTGCCCATAGGGGGGGCCCTCGTAGCCTCTAGGGCTGGCATGGACCCCGTTTTCTCGCCGCCTTCACTGGGGATCGACTCCAATTGGAGTCCAGGGAAGCAGCCACCACAGGCACAAGGCCCCAGTGGTTCGCCCTCCTGAGTGAGGGCTTCGCTAGACAAGTTAACGACAGTGGTCTGGGGGTCAACCACTGACCCACTGAGGTTGACCCCCCTGGAACTCCGGCGAGTGGAGCACCAGGTGAAGCGCTGGGGGAGCGAGACGCAGATTGGTCTCCAGAGACGCTGTTGGGATCGAACTCGACCTCCACTTCGGCCCTAGGGTTAGGTGTAGAGACATTACTCACACCACTTCCGCCATCCTGATTGGACGACGAAAGTGGGTGAGGTGATACAATACCTGGAATGATGGTGACTCCGTGAGTGTTGGTCTCACGGAGCTCGGAACAGCTGTTGGCGTTGGACATTTTGAGCGCGGCGGCACTTGATAACTTCTTGACTTGAGGGGTACGAGGCAAATTCGGAAGTCCAGACATGGCGAGTGGGTATCTCGATGGGGTCGAGATATGCATGTGGCACGTGGGTACCAAGTGGAGAAAAAGTGGCATCGAGATGCAGTTTGTGGGGTATGCTTGGGACTCTTGCGTGTTGATTTCGGACCAAGTTGGTGCTTGGTCGTCCACCACACGAGCATGACACCTTTCAAACATGCCAGACATGGCGAGTGGGTATCTCGATGGGGTCGAGATATGCATGTGGCACGTGGGTACCAAGTGGAGAAAAAGTGGCATCGAGATGCAGTTTGTGGGGTATGCTTGGGACTCTTGCGTGTTGATTTCGGAACAAGTTGGTGCTTGGTCGTCCACCACACGAGCATGACACCTTTCAAACATGCCAGACATGGCGAGTGGGTATCTCGATGGGGTCGAGATATGCATGTGGCACGTGGGTACCAAGTGGAGAAAAAGTGGCATCGAGATGCAGTTTGTGGGGTATGCTTGGGACTCTTGCGTGTTGATTTCGGACCAAGTTGGTGCTTGGTCGTCCACCACACGAGCATGACACCATTCAAACATGCCAGACGTGGCGAGTGGGTATCTCGATGGGGTCGAGATATGCATGTGGCACGTGGGTACCAAGTGGAGAAAAAGTGGCATCGAGATGCAGTTTGTGGGGTATGCTTGGGACTCTTGCGTGTTGATTTCGGACCAAGTTGGTGCTTGGTCGTCCACCACACGAGCATGACACCTTTCAAACATGCCAGACATGGCGAGTGGGTATCTCGATGGGGTCGAGATATGCATGTGGCACGTGGGTACCAAGTGGAGAAAAAGTGGCATCGAGATGCAGTTTGTGGGGTATGCTTGGGACTCTTGCGTGTTGATTTCGGACCAAGTTGGTGCTTGGTCGTCCACCACACGAGCATGACACCTTTCAAACATGCCAGACGTGGCGAGTGGGTGTCTCGATGGGGTCGAGATATGCATGTGGCACGTGGGTACCAAGTGGAGAAAAAGTGGCATCGAGATGCAGTTTGTGGGGTATGCTTGGGACTCTTGCGTGTTGATTTCGGACCAAGTTGGTGCTTGGTCGTCCACCACACGAGCATGACACCATTCAAACATGCCAGACGTGGCGAGTGGGTATCTCGATGGGGTCGAGATATGCATGTGGCACGTGGGTACCAAGTGGAGAAAAAGTGGCATCGAGATGCAGTTTGTGGGGTATGCTTGGGACTCTTGCGTGTTGATTTCGGACCAAGTTGGTGCTTGGTCGTCCACCACACGAGCATGACACCTTTCAAACATGCCAGACATGGCGAGTGGGTATCTCGATGGGGTCGAGATATGCATGTGGCACGTGGGTACCAAGTGGAGAAAAAGTGGCATCGAGATGCAGTTTGTGGGGTATGCTTGGGACTCTTGCGTGTTGATTTCGGACCAAGTTGGTGCTTGGTCGTCCACCACACGAGCATGACACCTTTCAAACATGCCAGACATGGCGAGTGGGTATCTCGATGGGGTCGAGATATGCATGTGGCACGTGGGTACCAAGTGGAGAAAAAGTGGCATCGAGATGCAGTTTGTGGGGTATGCTTGGGACTCTTGCGTGTTGATTTCGGAACAAGTTGGTGCTTGGTCGTCCACCACACGAGCATGACACCTTTCAAACATGCCAGACGTGGCGAGTGGGTGTCTCGATGGGGTCGAGATATGCATGTGGCACGTGGGTACCAAGTGGAGAAAAAGTGGCATCGAGATGCAGTTTGTGGGGTATGCTTGGGACTCTTGCGTGTTGATTTCGGAACAAGTTGGTGCTTGGTCGTCCACCACACGAGCATGACACCTTTCAAACATGCCAGACGTGGCGAGTGGGTGTCTCGATGGGGTCGAGATATGCATGTGGCACGTGGGTACCAAGTGGAGAAAAAGTGGCATCGAGATGCAGTTTGTGGGGTATGCTTGGGACTCTTGCGTGTTGATTTCGGACCAAGTTGGTGCTTGGTCGTCCACCACACGAGCATGACACCTTTCAAACATGCCAGACATGGCGAGTGGGTGTCTCGATGGGGTCGAGATATGCATGTGGCACGTGGGTACCAAGTGGAGAAAAAGTGGCATCGAGATGCAGTTTGTGGGGTATGCTTGGGACTCTTGCGTGTTGATTTCGGACCAAGTTGGTGCTTGGTCGTCCACCACACGAGCATGACACCTTTCAAACATGCCAGACATGGCGAGTGGGTATCTCGATGGGGTCGAGATATGCATGTGGCACGTGGGTACCAAGTGGAGAAAAAGTGGCATCGAGATGCAGTTTGTGGGGTATGCTTGGGACTCTTGCGTGTTGATTTCGGACCAAGTTGGTGCTTGGTCGTCCACCACACGAGCATGACACCTTTCAAACATGCCAGACATGGCGAGTGGGTATCTCGATGGGGTCGAGATATGCATGTGGCACGTGGGTACCAAGTGGAGAAAAAGTGGCATCGAGATGCAGTTTGTGGGGTATGCTTGGGACTCTTGCGTGTTGATTTCGGACCAAGTTGGTGCTTGGTCGCCCACCACACGAGCATGACACCTTTCAAACATGCCAGACGTGGCGAGTGGGTGTCTCGATGGGGTCGAGATATGCATGTGGCACGTGGGTACCAAGTGGAGAAAAAGTGGCATCGAGATGCAGTTTGTGGGGTATGCTTGGGACTCTCGCGTGTTGATTTCGGACCAAGTTGGTGCTTGGTCGTCCACCACACGAGCATGACACCTTTCAAACATGCCAGACGTGGCGAGTGGGTGTCTCGATGGGGTCGAGATATGCATGTGGCACGTGGGTACCAAGTGGAGAAAAAGTGGCATCGAGATGCAGTTTGTGGGGTATGCTTGGGACTCTCGCGTGTTGATTTCGGAACAAGTTGGTGCTTGGTCGTCCACCACACGAGCATGACACCTTTCAAACATGCCAGACATGGCGAGTGGGTATCTCGATGGGGTCGAGATATGCATGTGGCACGTGGGTACCAAGTGGAGAAAAAGTGGCATCGAGATGCAGTTTGTGGGGTATGCTTGGGACTCTCGCGTGTTGATTTCGGAACAAGTTGGTGCTTGGTCGTCCACCACACGAGCATGACACCTTTCAAACATGCCAGACGTGGCGAGTGGGTATCTCGATGGGGTCGAGATATGCATGTGGCACGTGGGTACCAAGTGGAGAAAAAGTGGCATCGAGATGCAGTTTGTGGGGTATGCTTGGGACTCTTGCGTGTTGATTTCGGACCAAGTTGGTGCTTGGTCGTCCACCACACGAGCATGACACCTTTCAAACATGCCAGACATGGCGAGTGGGTATCTCGATGGGGTCGAGATATGCATGTGGCACGTGGGTACCAAGTGGAGAAAAAGTGGCATCGAGATGCAGTTTGTGGGGTATGCTTGGGACTCTTGCGTGTTGATTTCGGACCAAGTTGGTGCTTGGTCGTCCACCACACGAGCATGACACCTTTCAAACATGCCAGACATGGCGAGTGGGTATCTCGATGGGGTCGAGATATGCATGTGGCACGTGGGTACCAAGTGGAGAAAAAGTGGCATCGAGATGCAGTTTGTGGGGTATGCTTGGGACTCTTGCGTGTTGATTTCGGAACAAGTTGGTGCTTGATCGTCCACCACACGAGCATGACACCTTTCAAACATGCCAGACGTGGCGAGTGGGTATCTCGATGGGGTCGAGATATGCATGTGGCACGTGGGTACCAAGTGGAGAAAAAGTGGCATCGAGATGCAGTTTGTGGGGTATGCTTGGGACTCTTGCGTGTTGATTTCGGACCAAGTTGGTGCTTGGTCGTCCACCACACGAGCATGACACCTTTCAAACATGCCAGACATGGCGAGTGGGTATCTCGATGGGGTCGAGATATGCATGTGGCACGTGGGTACCAAGTGGAGAAAAAGTGGCATCGAGATGCAGTTTGTGGGGTATGCTTGGGACTCTTGCGTGTTGATTTCGGAACAAGTTGGTGCTTGGTCGTCCACCACACGAGCATGACACCTTTCAAACATGCCAGACGTGGCGAGTGGGTGTCTCGATGGGGTCGAGATATGCATGTGGCACGTGGGTACCAAGTGGAGAAAAAGTGGCATCGAGATGCAGTTTGTGGGGTATGCTTGGGACTCTCGCGTGTTGATTTCGGACCAAGTTGGTGCTTGGTCGTCCACCACACGAGCATGACACCTTTCAAACATGCCAGACATGGCGAGTGGGTATCTCGATGGGGTCGAGATATGCATGTGGCACGTGGGTACCAAGTGGAGAAAAAGTGGCATCGAGATGCAGTTTGTGGGGTATGCTTGGGACTCTTGCGTGTTGATTTCGGACCAAGTTGGTGCTTGGTCGTCCACCACACGAGCATGACACCTTTCAAACATGCCAGACATGGCGAGTGGGTATCTCGATGGGGTCGAGATATGCATGTGGCACGTGGGTACCAAGTGGAGAAAAAGTGGCATCGAGATGCAGTTTGTGGGGTATGCTTGGGACTCTTGCGTGTTGATTTCGGAACAAGTTGGTGCTTGGTCGTCCACCACACGAGCATGACACCTTTCAAACATGCCAGACGTGGCGAGTGGGTATCTCGATGGGGTCGAGATATGCATGTGGCACGTGGGTACCAAGTGGAGAAAAAGTGGCATCGAGATGCAGTTTGTGGGGTATGCTTGGGACTCTTGCGTGTTGATTTCGGACCAAGTTGGTGCTTGGTCGTCCACCACACGAGCATGACACCTTTCAAACATGCCAGACATGGCGAGTGGGTATCTCGATGGGGTCGAGATATGCATGTGGCACGTGGGTACCAAGTGGAGAAAAAGTGGCATCGAGATGCAGTTTGTGGGGTATGCTTGGGACTCTTGCGTGTTGATTTCGGACCAAGTTGGTGCTTGGTCGTCCACCACACGAGCATGACACCTTTCAAACATGCCAGACATGGCGAGTGGGTATCTCGATGGGGTCGAGATATGCATGTGGCACGTGGGTACCAAGTGGAGAAAAAGTGGCATCGAGATGCAGTTTGTGGGGTATGCTTGGGACTCTTGCGTGTTGATTTCGGACCAAGTTGGTGCTTGGTCGTCCACCACACGAGCATGACACCTTTCAAACATGCCAGACATGGCGAGTGGGTATCTCGATGGGGTCGAGATATGCATGTGGCACGTGGGTACCAAGTGGAGAAAAAGTGGCATCGAGATGCAGTTTGTGGGGTATGCTTGGGACTCTCGCGTGTTGATTTCGGACCAAGTTGGTGCTTGGTCGTCCACCACACGAGCATGACACCTTTCAAACATGCCAGACATGGCGAGTGGGTATCTCGATGGGGTCGAGATATGCATGTGGCACGTGGGTACCAAGTGGAGAAAAAGTGGCATCGAGATGCAGTTTGTGGGGTATGCTTGGGACTCTTGCGTGTTGATTTCGGACCAAGTTGGTGCTTGGTCGTCCACCACACGAGCATGACACCTTTCAAACATGCCAGACATGGCGAGTGGGTATCTCGATGGGGTCGAGATATGCATGTGGCACGTGGGTACCAAGTGGAGAAAAAGTGGCATCGAGATGCAGTTTGTGGGGTATGCTTGGGACTCTCGCGTGTTAATTTCGGAACAAGTTGGTGCTTGGTCGTCCACCACACGAGCATGACACCTTTCAAACATGCCAGACGTGGCGAGTGGGTGTCTCGATGGGGTCGAGATATGCATGTGGCACGTGGGTACCAAGTGGAGAAAAAGTGGCATCGAGATGCAGTTTGTGGGGTATGCTTGGGACTCTCGCGTGTTAATTTCGGAACAAGTTGGTGCTTGGTCGTCCACCACACGAGCATGACACCTTTCAAACATGCCAGACGTGGCGAGTGGGTGTCTCGATGGGGTCGAGATATGCATGTGGCACGTGGGTACCAAGTGGAGAAAAAGTGGCATCGAGATGCAGTTTGTGGGGTATGCTTGGGACTCTTGCGTGTTGATTTCGGAACAAGTTGGTGCTTGGTCGTCCACCACACGAGCATGACACCTTTCAAACATGCCAGACATGGCGAGTGGGTATCTCGATGGGGTCGAGATATGCATGTGGCACGTGGGTACCAAGTGGAGAAAAAGTGGCATCGAGATGCAGTTTGTGTGGTATGCTTGGGACTCTCGCGTGTTAATTTCGGAACAAGTTGGTGCTTGGTCGTCCACCACACGAGCATGACACCTTTCAAACATGCCAGACGTGGCGAGTGGGTATCTCGATGGGGTCGAGATATGCATGTGGCACGTGGGTACCAAGTGGAGAAAAAGTGGCATCGAGATGCAGTTTGTGGGGTATGCTTGGGACTCTCGCGTGTTGATTTCGGACCAAGTTGGTGCTTGGTCGTCCACCACACGAGCATGACACCTTTCAAACATGCCAGACATGGCGAGTGGGTATCTCGATGGGGTCGAGATATGCATGTGGCACGTGGGTACCAAGTGGAGAAAAAGTGGCATCGAGATGCAGTTTGTGGGGTATGCTTGGGACTCTTGCGTGTTGATTTCGGAACAAGTTGGTGCTTGGTCGTCCACCACACGAGCATGACACCTTTCAAACATGCCAGACATGGCGAGTGGGTATCTCGATGGGGTCGAGATATGCATGTGGCACGTGGGTACCAAGTGGAGAAAAAGTGGCATCGAGATGCAGTTTGTGGGGTATGCTTGGGACTCTCGCGTGTTAATTTCGGAACAAGTTGGTGCTTGGTCGTCCACCACACGAGCATGACACCTTTCAAACATGCCAGACGTGGCGAGTGGGTATCTCGATGGGGTCGAGATATGCATGTGGCACGTGGGTACCAAGTGGAGAAAAAGTGGCATCGAGATGCAGTTTGTGGGGTATGCTTGGGACTCTTGCGTGTTGATTTCGGACCAAGTTGGTGCTTGGTCGTCCACCACACGAGCATGACACCTTTCAAACATGCCAGACGTGGCGAGTGGGTGTCTCGATGGGGTCGAGATATGCATGTGGCACGTGGGTACCAAGTGGAGAAAAAGTGGCATCGAGATGCAGTTTGTGGGGTATGCTTGGGACTCTTGCGTGTTGATTTCGGAACAAGTTGGTGCTTGGTCGTCCACCACACGAGCATGACACCTTTCAAACATGCCAGACATGGCGAGTGGGTATCTCGATGGGGTCGAGATATGCATGTGGCACGTGGGTACCAAGTGGAGAAAAAGTGGCATCGAGATGCAGTTTGTGGGGTATGCTTGGGACTCTCGCGTGTTAATTTCGGAACAAGTTGGTGCTTGGTCGTCCACCACACGAGCATGACACCTTTCAAACATGCCAGACGTGGCGAGTGGGTGTCTCGATGGGGTCGAGATATGCATGTGGCACGTGGGTACCAAGTGGAGAAAAAGTGGCATCGAGATGCAGTTTGTGGGGTATGCTTGGGACTCTCGCGTGTTGATTTCGGACCAAGTTGGTGCTTGGTCGTCCACCACACGAGCATGACACCTTTCAAACATGCCAGACATGGCGAGTGGGTATCTCGATGGGGTCGAGATATGCATGTGGCACGTGGGTACCAAGTGGAGAAAAAGTGGCATCGAGATGCAGTTTGTGGGGTATGCTTGGGACTCTTGCGTGTTGATTTCGGACCAAGTTGGTGCTTGGTCGTCCACCACACGAGCATGACACCTTTCAAACATGCCAGACATGGCGAGTGGGTATCTCGATGGGGTCGAGATATGCATGTGGCACGTGGGTACCAAGTGGAGAAAAAGTGGCATCGAGATGCAGTTTGTGGGGTATGCTTGGGACTCTTGCGTGTTGATTTCGGAACAAGTTGGTGCTTGGTCGTCCACCACACGAGCATGACACCTTTCAAACATGCCAGACATGGCGAGTGGGTATCTCGATGGGGTCGATATATGCATGTGGCACGTGGGTACCAAGTGGAGAAAAAGTGGCATCGAGATGCAGTTTGTGGGGTATGCTTGGGACTCTTGCGTGTTGATTTCGGACCAAGTTGGTGCTTGGTCGTCCACCACACGAGCATGACACCTTTCAAACATGCCAGACATGGCGAGTGGGTATCTCGATGGGGTCGAGATATGCATGTGGCACGTGGGTACCAAGTGGAGAAAAAGTGGCATCGAGATGCAGTTTGTGGGGTATGCTTGGGACTCTTGCGTGTTGATTTCGGAACAAGTTGGTGCTTGGTCGTCCACCACACGAGCATGACACCTTTCAAACATGCCAGACATGGCGAGTGGGTATCTCGATGGGGTCGAGATATGCATGTGGCACGTGGGTACCAAGTGGAGAAAAAGTGGCATCGAGATGCAGTTTGTGGGGTATGCTTGGGACTCTCGCGTGTTAATTTCGGAACAAGTTGGTGCTTGGTCGTCCACCACACGAGCATGACACCTTTCAAACATGCCAGACGTGGCGAGTGGGTGTCTCGATGGGGTCGAGATATGCATGTGGCACGTGGGTACCAAGTGGAGAAAAAGTGGCATCGAGATGCAGTTTGTGGGGTATGCTTGGGACTCTCGCGTGTTGATTTCGGACCAAGTTGGTGCTTGGTCGTCCACCACACGAGCATGACACCTTTCAAACATGCCAGACATGGCGAGTGGGTATCTCGATGGGGTCGAGATATGCATGTGGCACGTGGGTACCAAGTGGAGAAAAAGTGGCATCGAGATGCAGTTTGTGGGGTATGCTTGGGACTCTCGCGTGTTAATTTCGGAACAAGTTGGTGCTTGGTCGTCCACCACACGAGCATGACACCTTTCAAACATGCCAGACATGGCGAGTGGGTATCTCGATGGGGTCGAGATATGCATGTGGCACGTGGGTACCAAGTGGAGAAAAAGTGGCATCGAGATGCAGTTTGTGGGGTATGCTTGGGACTCTTGCGTGTTGATTTCGGACCAAGTTGGTGCTTGGTCGTCCACCACACGAGCATGACACCTTTCAAACATGCCAGACATGGCGAGTGGGTATCTCGATGGGGTCGAGATATGCATGTGGCACGTGGGTACCAAGTGGAGAAAAAGTGGCATCGAGATGCAGTTTGTGGGGTATGCTTGGGACTCTCGCGTGTTAATTTCGGAACAAGTTGGTGCTTGGTCGTCCACCACACGAGCATGACACCTTTCAAACATGCCAGACGTGGCGAGTGGGTGTCTCGATGGGGTCGAGATATGCATGTGGCACGTGGGTACCAAGTGGAGAAAAAGTGGCATCGAGATGCAGTTTGTGGGGTATGCTTGGGACTCTTGCGTGTTGATTTCGGACCAAGTTGGTGCTTGGTCGTCCACCACACGAGCATGACACCTTTCAAACATGCCAGACGTGGCGAGTGGGTGTCTCGATGGGGTCGAGATATGCATGTGGCACGTGGGTACCAAGTGGAGAAAAAGTGGCATCGAGATGCAGTTTGTGGGGTATGCTTGGGACTCTCGCGTGTTGATTTCGGACCAAGTTGGTGCTTGGTCGTCCACCACACGAGCATGACACCTTTCAAACATGCCAGACGTGGCGAGTGGGTGTCTCGATGGGGTCGAGATATGCATGTGGCACGTGGGTACCAAGTGGAGAAAAAGTGGCATCGAGATGCAGTTTGTGGGGTATGCTTGGGACTCTTGCGTGTTGATTTCGGACCAAGTTGGTGCTTGGTCGTCCACCACACGAGCATGACACCTTTCAAACATGCCAGACATGGCGAGTGGGTATCTCGATGGGGTCGATATATGCATGTGGCACGTGGGTACCAAGTGGAGAAAAAGTGGCATCGAGATGCAGTTTGTGGGGTATGCTTGGGACTCTCGCGTGTTGATTTCGGACCAAGTTGGTGCTTGGTCGTCCACCACACGAGCATGACACCTTTCAAACATGCCAGACGTGGCGAGTGGGTGTCTCGATGGGGTCGAGATATGCATGTGGCACGTGGGTACCAAGTGGAGAAAAAGTGGCATCGAGATGCAGTTTGTGGGGTATGCTTGGGACTCTTGCGTGTTGATTTCGGACCAAGTTGGTGCTTGGTCGTCCACCACACGAGCATGACACCTTTCAAACATGCCAGACATGGCGAGTGGGTATCTCGATGGGGTCGAGATATGCATGTGGCACGTGGGTACCAAGTGGAGAAAAAGTGGCATCGAGATGCAGTTTGTGGGGTATGCTTGGGACTCTCGCGTGTTAATTTCGGAACAAGTTGGTGCTTGGTCGTCCACCACACGAGCATGACACCTTTCAAACATGCCAGACGTGGCGAGTGGGTGTCTCGATGGGGTCGAGATATGCATGTGGCACGTGGGTACCAAGTGGAGAAAAAGTGGCATCGAGATGCAGTTTGTGGGGTATGCTTGGGACTCTTGCGTGTTAATTTCGGAACAAGTTGGTGCTTGGTCGTCCACCACACGAGCATGACACCTTTCAAACATGCCAGACATGGCGAGTGGGTGTCTCGATGGGGTCGAGATATGCATGTGGCACGTGGGTACCAAGTGGAGAAAAAGTGGCATCGAGATGCAGTTTGTGGGGTATGCTTGGGACTCTTGCGTGTTAATTTCGGAACAAGTTGGTGCTTGGTCGTCCACCACACGAGCATGACACCTTTCAAACATGCCAGACATGGCGAGTGGGTATCTCGATGGGGTCGAGATATGCATGTGGCACGTGGGTACCAAGTGGAGAAAAAGTGGCATCGAGATGCAGTTTGTGGGGTATGCTTGGGACTCTCGCGTGTTGATTTCGGACCAAGTTGGTGCTTGGTCGTCCACCACACGAGCATGACACCATTCAAACATGCCAGACGTGGCGAGTGGGTATCTCGATGGGGTCGTGATATGCATGTGGCACGTGGGTACCAAGTGGAGAAAAAGTGGCATCGAGATGCAGTTTGTGGGGTATGCTTGGGACTCTTGCGTGTTAATTTCGGAACAAGTTGGTGCTTGGTTGTCCACCACACGAGCATGACACCTTTCAAACATGCCAGACGTGGCGAGTGGGTGTCTCGATGGGGTCGAGATATGCATGTGGCACGTGGGTACCAAGTGGAGAAAAAGTGGCATCGAGATGCAGTTTGTGGGGTATGCTTGGGACTCTCGCGTGTTGATTTCGGACCAAGTTGGTGCTTGGTCGTCCACCACACGAGCATGACACCTTTCAAACATGCCAGACATGGCGAGTGGGTATCTCGATGGGGTCGAGATATGCATGTGGCACGTGGGTACCAAGTGGAGAAAAAGTGGCATCGAGATGCAGTTTGTGGGGTATGCTTGGGACTCTTGCGTGTTGATTTCGGACCAAGTTGGTGCTTGGTCGTCCACCACACGAGCATGACACCTTTCAAACATGCCAGACATGGCGAGTGGGTATCTCGATGGGGTCGAGATATGCATGTGGCACGTGGGTACCAAGTGGAGAAAAAGTGGCATCGAGATGCAGTTTGTGGGGTATGCTTGGGACTCTTGCGTGTTAATTTCGGAACAAGTTGGTGCTTGGTCGTCCACCACACGAGCATGACACCTTTCAAACATGCCAGACATGGCGAGTGGGTATCTCGATGGGGTCGAGATATGCATGTGGCACGTGGGTACCAAGTGGAGAAAAAGTGGCATCGAGATGCAGTTTGTGGGGTATGCTTGGGACTCTTGCGTGTTGATTTCGGACCAAGTTGGTGCTTGGTCGTCCACCACACGAGCATGACACCTTTCAAACATGCCAGACATGGCGAGTGGGTATCTCGATGGGGTCGAGATATGCATGTGGCACGTGGGTACCAAGTGGAGAAAAAGTGGCATCGAGATGCAGTTTGTGGGGTATGCTTGGGACTCTCGCGTGTTGATTTCGGACCAAGTTGGTGCTTGGTCGTCCACCACACGAGCATGACACCATTCAAACATGCCAGACGTGGCGAGTGGGTATCTCGATGGGGTCGTGATATGCATGTGGCACGTGGGTACCAAGTGGAGAAAAAGTGGCATCGAGATGCAGTTTGTGGGGTATGCTTGGGACTCTTGCGTGTTAATTTCGGACCAAGTTGGTGCTTGGTTGTCCACCACACGAGCATGACACCTTTCAAACATGCCAGACGTGGCGAGTGGGTGTCTCGATGGGGTCGAGATATGCATGTGGCACGTGGGTACCAAGTGGAGAAAAAGTGGCATCGAGATGCAGTTTGTGGGGTATGCTTGGGACTCTCGCGTGTTAATTTCGGAACAAGTTGGTGCTTGGTCGTCCACCACACGAGCATGACACCTTTCAAACATGCCAGACATGGCGAGTGGGTGTCTCGATGGGGTCGAGATATGCATGTGGCACGTGGGTACCAAGTGGAGAAAAAGTGGCATCGAGATGCAGTTTGTGGGGTATGCTTGGGACTCTCGCGTGTTGATTTCGGACCAAGTTGGTGCTTGGTCGTCCACCACACGAGCATGACACCTTTCAAAGATGCCAGACGTGGCGAGTGGGTGTCTCGATGGGGTCGAGATATGCATGTGGCACGTGGGTACCAAGTGGAGAAAAAGTGGCATCGAGATGCAGTTTGTGGGGTATGCTTGGGACTCTCGCGTGTTAATTTCGGAACAAGTTGGTGCTTGGTCGTCCACCACACGAGCATGACACCTTTCAAACATGCCAGACGTGGCGAGTGGGTATCTCGATGGGGTCGAGATATGCATGTGGCACGTGGGTACCAAGTGGAGAAAAAGTGGCATCGAGATGCAGTTTGTGGGGTATGCTTGGGACTCTCGCGTGTTGATTTCGGACCAAGTTGGTGCTTGGTCGTCCACCACACGAGCATGACACCTTTCAAACATGCCAGACATGGCGAGTGGGTATCTCGATGGGGTCGAGATATGCATGTGGCACGTGGGTACCAAGTGGAGAAAAAGTGGCATCGAGATGCAGTTTGTGGGGTATGCTTGGGACTCTTGCGTGTTGATTTCGGACCAAGTTGGTGCTTGGTCGTCCACCACACGAGCATGACACCTTTCAAACATGCCAGACATGGCGAGTGGGTATCTCGATGGGGTCGAGATATGCATGTGGCACGTGGGTACCAAGTGGAGAAAAAGTGGCATCGAGATGCAGTTTGTGGGGTATGCTTGGGACTCTCGCGTGTTAATTTCGGAACAAGTTGGTGCTTGGTCGTCCACCACACGAGCATGACACCTTTCAAACATGCCAGACATGGCGAGTGGGTGTCTCGATGGGGTCGAGATATGCATGTGGCACGTGGGTACCAAGTGGAGAAAAAGTGGCATCGAGATGCAGTTTGTGGGGTATGCTTGGGACTCTCGCGTGTTGATTTCGGACCAAGTTGGTGCTTGGTCGTCCACCACACGAGCATGACACCTTTCAAAGATGCCAGACGTGGCGAGTGGGTGTCTCGATGGGGTCGAGATATGCATGTGGCACGTGGGTACCAAGTGGAGAAAAAGTGGCATCGAGATGCAGTTTGTGGGGTATGCTTGGGACTCTCGCGTGTTAATTTCGGAACAAGTTGGTGCTTGGTCGTCCACCACACGAGCATGACACCTTTCAAACATGCCAGACGTGGCGAGTGGGTGTCTCGATGGGGTCGAGATATGCATGTGGCACGTGGGTACCAAGTGGAGAAAAAGTGGCATCGAGATGCAGTTTGTGGGGTATGCTTGGGACTCTCGCGTGTTAATTTCGGAACAAGTTGGTGCTTGGTCGTCCACCACACGAGCATGACACCTTTCAAACATGCCAGACATGGCGAGTGGGTGTCTCGATGGGGTCGAGATATGCATGTGGCACGTGGGTACCAAGTGGAGAAAAAGTGGCATCGAGATGCAGTTTGTGGGGTATGCTTGGGACTCTCGCGTGTTGATTTCGGACCAAGTTGGTGCTTGGTCGTCCACCACACGAGCATGACACCTTTCAAAGATGCCAGACGTGGCGAGTGGGTGTCTCGATGGGGTCGAGATATGCATGTGGCACGTGGGTACCAAGTGGAGAAAAAGTGGCATCGAGATGCAGTTTGTGGGGTATGCTTGGGACTCTCGCGTGTTAATTTCGGAACAAGTTGGTGCTTGGTCGTCCACCACACGAGCATGACACCTTTCAAACATGCCAGACGTGGCGAGTGGGTGTCTCGATGGGGTCGAGATATGCATGTGGCACGTGGGTACCAAGTGGAGAAAAAGTGGCATCGAGATGCAGTTTGTGGGGTATGCTTGGGACTCTCGCGTGTTGATTTCGGACCAAGTTGGTGCTTGGTCGTCCACCACACGAGCATGACACCTTTCAAACATGCCAGACATGGCGAGTGGGTATCTCGATGGGGTCGAGATATGCATGTGGCACGTGGGTACCAAGTGGAGAAAAAGTGGCATCGAGATGCAGTTTGTGGGGTATGCTTGGGACTCTTGCGTGTTGATTTCGGACCAAGTTGGTGCTTGGTCGTCCACCACACGAGCATGACACCTTTCAAACATGCCAGACATGGCGAGTGGGTATCTCGATGGGGTCGAGATATGCATGTGGCACGTGGGTACCAAGTGGAGAAAAAGTGGCATCGAGATGCAGTTTGTGGGGTATGCTTGGGACTCTCGCGTGTTAATTTCGGAACAAGTTGGTGCTTGGTCGTCCACCACACGAGCATGACACCTTTCAAACATGCCAGACATGGCGAGTGGGTGTCTCGATGGGGTCGAGATATGCATGTGGCACGTGGGTACCAAGTGGAGAAAAAGTGGCATCGAGATGCAGTTTGTGGGGTATGCTTGGGACTCTCGCGTGTTGATTTCGGACCAAGTTGGTGCTTGGTCGTCCACCACACGAGCATGACACCTTTCAAACATGCCAGACATGGCGAGTGGGTATCTCGATGGGGTCGAGATATGCATGTGGCACGTGGGTACCAAGTGGAGAAAAAGTGGCATCGAGATGCAGTTTGTGGGGTATGCTTGGGACTCTCGCGTGTTAATTTCGGAACAAGTTGGTGCTTGGTCGTCCACCACACGAGCATGACACCTTTCAAACATGCCAGACGTGGCGAGTGGGTGTCTCGATGGGGTCGAGATATGCATGTGGCACGTGGGTACCAAGTGGAGAAAAAGTGGCATCGAGATGCAGTTTGTGGGGTATGCTTGGGACTCTTGCGTGTTGATTTCGGACCAAGTTGGTGCTTGGTCGTCCACCACACGAGCATGACACCTTTCAAACATGCCAGACATGGCGAGTGGGTATCTCGATGGGGTCGAGATATGCATGTGGCACGTGGGTACCAAGTGGAGAAAAAGTGGCATCGAGATGCAGTTTGTGGGGTATGCTTGGGACTCTCGCGTGTTAATTTCGGAACAAGTTGGTGCTTGGTCGTCCACCACACGAGCATGACACCTTTCAAACATGCCAGACATGGCGAGTGGGTGTCTCGATGGGGTCGAGATATGCATGTGGCACGTGGGTACCAAGTGGAGAAAAAGTGGCATCGAGATGCAGTTTGTGGGGTATGCTTGGGACTCTTGCGTGTTGATTTCGGACCAAGTTGGTGCTTGGTCGTCCACCACACGAGCATGACACATTTCAAACATGCCAGACATGGCGAGTGGGTATCTCGATGGGGTCGTGATATGCATGTGGCACGTGGGTACCAAGTGGAGAAAAAGTGGCATCGAGATGCAGTTTGTGGGGTATGCTTGGGACTCTCGCGTGTTAATTTCGGAACAAGTTGGTGCTTGGTCGTCCACCACACGAGCATGACACCTTTCAAACATGCCAGACGTGGCGAGTGGGTGTCTCGATGGGGTCGAGATATGCATGTGGCACGTGGGTACCAAGTGGAGAAAAAGTGGCATCGAGATGCAGTTTGTGGGGTATGCTTGGGACTCTCGCGTGTTAATTTCGGAACAAGTTGGTGCTTGGTCGTCCACCACACGAGCATGACACCTTTCAAACATGCCAGACATGGCGAGTGGGTATCTCGATGGGGTCGAGATATGCATGTGGCACGTGGGTACCAAGTGGAGAAAAAGTGGCATCGAGATGCAGTTTGTGGGGTATGCTTGGGACTCTCGCGTGTTAATTTCGGAACAAGTTGGTGCTTGGTCGTCCACCACACGA
Source organism: Aphanomyces cochlioides (assembly GCA_019828595.1). Classification (NCBI taxonomy): domain Eukaryota; phylum Oomycota; class Saprolegniomycetes; order Saprolegniales; family Verrucalvaceae; genus Aphanomyces; species Aphanomyces cochlioides. Next base: position 25,890 of record JAHQRK010000045.1, read on the forward strand.
GCATGACACCTTTCAAACATGCCAGACGTGGCGAGTGGGTGTCTCGATGGGGTCGAGATATGCATGTGGCACGTGGGTACCAAGTGGAGAAAAAGTGGCATCGAGATGCAGTTTGTGGGGTATGCTTGGGACTCTTGCGTGTTGATTTCGGACCAAGTTGGTGCTTGGTCGTCCACCACACGAGCATGACACCTTTCAAACATGCCAGACATGGCGAGTGGGTATCTCGATGGGGTCGAGATATGCATGTGGCACGTGGGTACCAAGTGGAGAAAAAGTGGCATCGAGATGCAGTTTGTGGGGTATGCTTGGGACTCTCGCGTGTTAATTTCGGAACAAGTTGGTGCTTGGTCGTCCACCACACGAGCATGACACCTTTCAAACATGCCAGACATGGCGAGTGGGTGTCTCGATGGGGTCGAGATATGCATGTGGCACGTGGGTACCAAGTGGAGAAAAAGTGGCATCGAGATGCAGTTTGTGGGGTATGCTTGGGACTCTTGCGTGTTGATTTCGGACCAAGTTGGTGCTTGGTCGTCCACCACACGAGCATGACACATTTCAAACATGCCAGACATGGCGAGTGGGTATCTCGATGGGGTCGTGATATGCATGTGGCACGTGGGTACCAAGTGGAGAAAAAGTGGCATCGAGATGCAGTTTGTGGGGTATGCTTGGGACTCTCGCGTGTTGATTTCGGAACAAGTTGGTGCTTGGTCGTCCACCACACGAGCATGACACCTTTCAAACATGCCAGACGTGGCGAGTGGGTATCTCGATGGGGTCGAGATATGCATGTGGCACGTGGGTACCAAGTGGAGAAAAAGTGGCATCGAGATGCAGTTTGTGGGGTATGCTTGGGACTCTCGCGTGTTGATTTCGGACCAAGTTGGTGCTTGGTCGTCCACCACACGAGCATGACACCTTTCAAACATGCCAGACATGGCGAGTGGGTATCTCGATGGGGTCGAGATATGCATGTGGCACGTGGGTACCAAGTGGAGAAAAAGTGGCATCGAGATGCAGTTTGTGGGGTATGCTTGGGACTCTCGCGTGTTGATTTCGGACCAAGTTGGTGCTTGGTCGTCCACCACACGAGCATGACACCTTTCAAACATGCCAGACATGGCGAGTGGGTATCTCGATGGGGTCGAGATATGCATGTGGCACGTGGGTACCAAGTGGAGAAAAAGTGGCATCGAGATGCAGTTTGTGGGGTATGCTTGGGACTCTTGCGTGTTGATTTCGGACCAAGTTGGTGCTTGGTCGTCCACCACACGAGCATGACACCTTTCAAACATGCCAGACGTGGCGAGTGGGTATCTCGATGGGGTCGAGATATGCATGTGGCACGTGGGTACCAAGTGGAGAAAAAGTGGCATCGAGATGCAGTTTGTGGGGTATGCTTGGGACTCTCGCGTGTTGATTTCGGAACAAGTTGGTGCTTGGGACTCTCGCGTGTTGATTTCGGAACAAGTTGGTGCTTGGTCGTCCACCACACGAGCATGACACCTTTCAAACATGCCAGACATGGCGAGTGGGTATCTCGATGGGGTCGAGATATGCATGTGGCACGTGGGTACCAAGTGGAGAAAAAGTGGCATCGAGATGCAGTTTGTGGGGTATGCTTGGGACTCTTGCGTGTTGATTTCGGACCAAGTTGGTGCTTGGTCGTCCACCACACGAGCATGACACCATTCAAACATGCCAGACGTGGCGAGTGGGTATCTCGATGGGGTCGAGATATGCATGTGGCACGTGGGTACCAAGTGGAGAAAAAGTGGCATCGAGATGCAGTTTGTGGGGTATGCTTGGGACTCTCGCGTGTTGATTTCGGAACAAGTTGGTGCTTGGTCGTCCACCACACGAGCATGACACCTTTCAAACATGCCAGACATGGCGAGTGGGTATCTCGATGGGGTCGAGATATGCATGTGGCACGTGGGTACCAAGTGGAGAAAAAGTGGCATCGAGATGCAGTTTGTGGGGTATGCTTGGGACTCTCGCGTGTTGATTTCGGACCAAGTTGGTGCTTGGTCGTCCACCACACGAGCATGACACCTTTCAAACATGCCAGACATGGCGAGTGGGTATCTCGATGGGGTCGAGATATGCATGTGGCACGTGGGTACCAAGTGGAGAAAAAGTGGCATCGAGATGCAGTTTGTGGGGTATGCTTGGGACTCTCGCGTGTTGATTTCGGACCAAGTTGGTGCTTGGTCGTCCACCACCTGACCATGACACCTTTCAAACATGCCAGACGTGGCGAGTGGGTGTCTCGATGGGGTCGAGATATGCATGTGGCACGTGGGTACCAAGTGGAGAAAAAGTGGCATCGAGATGCAGTTTGTGGGGTATGCTTGGGACTCTTGCGTGTTGATTTCGGACCAAGTTGGTGCTTGGTCGTCCACCACCTGACCATGACACCTTTCAAACATGCCAGACGTGGCGAGTGGGTGTCTCGATGGGGTCGAGATATGCATGTGGCACGTGGGTACCAAGTGGAGAAAAAGTGGCATCGAGATGCAGTTTGTGGGGTATGCTTGGGACTCTTGCGTGTTGATTTCGGACCAAGTTGGTGCTTGGTCGTCCACCACACGAGCATGACACCTTTCAAACATGCCAGACATGGCGAGTGGGTATCTCGATGGGGTCGAGATATGCATGTGGCACGTGGGTACCAAGTGGAGAAAAAGTGGCATCGAGATGCAGTTTGTGGGGTATGCTTGGGACTCTCGCGTGTTGATTTCGGACCAAGTTGGTGCTTGGTCGTCCACCACCTGACCATGACACCTTTCAAACATGCCAGACGTGGCGAGTGGGTGTCTCGATGGGGTCGAGATATGCATGTGGCACGTGGGTACCAAGTGGAGAAAAAGTGGCATCGAGATGCAGTTTGTGGGGTATGCTTGGGACTCTCGCGTGTTGATTTCGGACCAAGTTGGTGCTTGGTCGTCCACCACACGAGCATGACACCTTTCAAACATGCCAGACGTGGCGAGTGGGTGTCTCGATGGGGTCGAGATATGCATGTGGCACGTGGGTACCAAGTGGAGAAAAAGTGGCATCGAGATGCAGTTTGTGGGGTATGCTTGGGACTCTCGCGTGTTGATTTCGGACCAAGTTGGTGCTTGGTCGTCCACCACACGAGCATGACACCATTCAAACATGCCAGACGTGGCGAGTGGGTATCTCGATGGGGTCGAGATATGCATGTGGCACGTGGGTACCAAGTGGAGAAAAAGTGGCATCGAGATGCAGTTTGTGGGGTATGCTTGGGACTCTCGCGTGTTGATTTCGGACCAAGTTGGTGCTTGGTCGTCCACCACCTGACCATGACACCTTTCAAACATGCCAGACGTGGCGAGTGGGTGTCTCGATGGGGTCGAGATATGCATGTGGCACGTGGGTACCAAGTGGAGAAAAAGTGGCATCGAGATGCAGTTTGTGGGGTATGCTTGGGACTCTCGCGTGTTGATTTCGGAACAAGTTGGTGCTTGGGACTCTCGCGTGTTGATTTCGGAACAAGTTGGTGCTTGGTCGTCCACCACACGAGCATGACACCTTTCAAACATGCCAGACATGGCGAGTGGGTATCTCGATGGGGTCGAGATATGCATGTGGCACGTGGGTACCAAGTGGAGAAAAAGTGGCATCGAGATGCAGTTTGTGGGGTATGCTTGGGACTCTCGCGTGTTGATTTCGGACCAAGTTGGTGCTTGGTCGTCCACCACACGAGCATGACACCTTTCAAACATGCCAGACGTGGCGAGTGGGTATCTCGATGGGGTCGTGATATGCATGTGGCACGTGGGTACCAAGTGGAGAAAAAGTGGCATCGAGATGCAGTTTGTGGGGTATGCTTGGGACTCTCGCGTGTTGATTTCGGACCAAGTTGGTGCTTGGTCGTCCACCACACGAGCATGACACCATTCAAACATGCCAGACATGGCGAGTGGGTATCTCGATGGGGTCGAGATATGCATGTGGCACGTGGGTACCAAACGTGGAGAGAAAGTGGCATCGAGATGCAGTTTGTGGGGTATGCTTGGGACTCTCGCGTGTTGATTTCGGACCAAGTTGGTGCTTGGTCGTCCACCACACGAGCATGACACCATTCAAACATGCCAGACGTGGCGAGTGGGTATCTCGATGGGGTCGTGATATGCATGTGGCACGTGGGTACCAAGTGGAGAAAAAGTGGCATCGAGATGCAGTTTGTGGGGTATGCTTGGGACTCTCGCGTGTTGATTTCGGACCAAGTTGGTGCTTGGTCGTCCACCACACGAGCATGACACCTTTCAAACATGCCAGACGTGGCGAGTGGGTATCTCGATGGGGTCGTGATATGCATGTGGCACGTGGGTACCAAGTGGAGAAAAAGTGGCATCGAGATGCAGTTTGTGGGGTATGCTTGGGACTCTTGCGTGTTGATTTCGGACCAAGTTGGTGCTTGGTCGTCCACCACACGAGCATGACACCTTTCAAACATGCCAGACATGGCGAGTGGGTATCTCGATGGGGTCGAGATATGCATGTGGCACGTGGGTACCAAGTGGAGAAAAAGTGGCATCGAGATGCAGTTTGTGGGGTATGCTTGGGACTCTCGCGTGTTGATTTCGGACCAAGTTGGTGCTTGGTCGTCCACCACACGAGCATGACACCATTCAAACATGCCAGACGTGGCGAGTGGGTATCTCGATGGGGTCGTGATATGCATGTGGCACGTGGGTACCAAGTGGAGAAAAAGTGGCATCGAGATGCAGTTTGTGGGGTATGCTTGGGACTCTCGCGTGTTGATTTCGGACCAAGTTGGTGCTTGGTCGTCCACCACACGAGCATGACACCTTTCAAACATGCCAGACATGGCGAGTGGGTATCTCGATGGGGTCGAGATATGCATGTGGCACGTGGGTACCAAGTGGAGAAAAAGTGGCATCGAGATGCAGTTTGTGGGGTATGCTTGGGACTCTCGCGTGTTGATTTCGGACCAAGTTGGTGCTTGGTCGTCCACCACCTAAGCATACCCCACAAAATGCATCTCGATGCCACTTTTTCTCCACTTGGTACCCACGTGCCACATGCATATCTCGACCCCATCGTGATACCCACTCGCCACGTCTGGCATGTTGGAAAGGTGTCATGCTCGCACCTTTCGACCCGACCTCACAGCGAAGAGTCCGATTGAAGTTGCCATTCATGCTGCCTCTTTGATCAAGCTACATCTACAAGAGCTCCTGGTTGATCTCCCTCTCAAGAAAGGATACGCCAAGGCGTTCAACGTTCTCAAGCGTCTATCTTCGGATCTCTGGTTGTGTCAACACGTCATTCCTGACAACGTTGTGTCGTGAGTGAGCATAACGACACACTCCCCCTTCTTCTGTTCGATTGACCTCTTTGCCATACACTGTTTTCCACATATCTATTTATACAGTGCGAGGCAAATCAGTTAGTCATGAGAGCCTTTGCTCGAAAATAAGGTTAATACAACTCATTTAACCACAAGCTGCATCTCGAGGCCACTATTCTCCACTTGGGACCCACACTTGCACATCTCGACCCCATCTCGAGCAATGACTTTGACTAGCCCAAATTCCAAGTCAGACTTGTTAACGATGTGTGAATCAGGTCGATGGCAGTCTTGAATGCTTGGAAACTTCTCCATAACTTCATCAAAGCACTAACGAGTACCAACCAAAGTCAACTTAGGGTCTTAAAGCTTCTTTGTTACTTCTTGAAAAATCTTCAATTGTGGTCCACAGCGCTGCTCTTGGACTTTGGTCGCACAGACGATGAGCTCGATTTGGCAGACGTTTTCGCTGGTTTTACAGGAGGTGCAGGACCATCACGCGACCATGACATAGAGCTTTTCTTGGAGGATGACGATCGGTTTGACCTTCTGAAAACGATTTCCTCTTCTGCAACGTTCGGATGATACCTTGAAAACCACTTGGCAAGTTTGAATATTGACTGAATCATTCGGTCGAGCACTTGATTGTGGAAATAGTGGTTGGTTCCATATTCTTCTCGGAACTGCAACATTTCATTGGCGTCAGGTTGATGGACTCTGTAACCACAGTATATCAAAGAATGCCTCATCTATCCGTATGCACGTGTAATGGCTTCACGACTCAAAGGCGACTTCAAATCAAATTGAGGTTCTTCCAAATCGAAAGGCTTGTTCGAAGCAAGAATGTTGACCAAATATTACTCGGCGTCGCCAGGGCCGTCTCACAGTTTGCTTTCATGAGATTTCCGATTTCTTCTTCAATGGTCATGAATCGTTGTTGGAACGGCTTCGTGAGCTTGATCGGTTCATTCTCTCAGTCACTATCGGATTTCAAATACTGAGCAAAATCCAATGTTTTCTGGAGTGGAGTAGCCACTTGGTCGTCTTCGTATTCTTCGTCAAGGTCAGAGGCAAGTGGATTTCCATTCGAGTCGAATTGCCCAAGTAGTGGCATTGGAGATTCCATTGTTTGGACTAGCTTCTCATCGTCAGTCGCTTCCATTCTGTTAGCCGCAGTCGTTTTGCTAGACTTGAAAGGCTTCGTTTCTTCGCTTGATTTCAAGACTCCTTTGCTGGAGCTGTGCTCAGGGGTCAGACTTTTCTTCACATCAAAGATGCCTCTTGTGCTTTGGAATTTTGTATTTGCGCTCATCTTGTCCCTTCTCCCGGCATGCGCACCACTTATCGTGATTGAAATGACAAAAACTTTCTTGAATTCTTTGAGGGAGATAAACTATTGTTGTGGACACTTAGGAACGTACACGGCTTATTCAAATTATGATATTAAAAAAATATTTAGATTTTCTGAATTCGAAAAAATGCGGCATACAGCTGCCAATTGGCTCTATATTTAGCAAACAACATAATAAGTTTAACGTCTAATTTGAAGGAGTTGAGGACAAAAAACTCACAATATCTCATTCTTGGTGGTCAAATGTCTCACTATCACTTCACCTGAGTATGAGGGTGAATAACGTATACTTGTTTAACTATATAAATGAATTATAACGTGTACGTTAAACTGCATATTTGTATATATTTCAATAGTCACCCCTCCTCGGCTCGATGTCTCCGCCAATCATACTTCCCTTATTAAACCCTAATCGCTGTCTCCCGTAGTTTTCATTTACCATTAGATAAATCGGCATTTCAGTACTGAAGATATACTCAAATCAGATGACTTTCAGAGAAAACAATTTTGGAATTTATCTCTAGTATTTTTATTTCCTTTTTCCACTAAAATTGGAGAAAACCTGAATGAGATATGATACTTTAACTGGTGTCTGATCCAAACTGTCCCATACAATAGATGAGCCACAATCCGCGTTCGTAACATACAAGAGGGGTCTTGAGAGTGCAATGAGGGTAATGACAGGGGTTGCAGGTGTCGCAGAGGATCCCGTAGGGTCTGCAGCAAATGCACAAAACAAACTCGTTGTTTGCAGAGATCGTCGGTACTTCCAGAGGTGTTTAAGACAGCAACGGACGCGCAGTCGAACAGGACAAACAACGGCTTGAGGGATAAGCAGGCACAACAAAGCACAGGACACACCAGACGCAAAAGTCGCAGGGGGTCGCAGGGGGTCACAGGGGGTCGCAAATTGTCTTGTTGTGGCTGCGATGCACGTTTTCTTCAATGGCACACAACACGAAGCAAGGACAACGGTCTTGCTTGGACTGTGCGGGTGATCTGTGGCCCTAGATCTTTCTCGAGAACTCGGCTCAAGCTGGTAAAGGGCTATGGGGTGATTGTTGGCGCTACTTGGTTGCCCCGGTCGCAGCTACTGCTCGCTCCTTGGCGCTGGTTACTTCTCACTGGTAATGTAGCTCCAGAACCCTCACACAGAAGGCATTCGCTAGCAAAAAGGGAAGTGTATTACAAAGGTTAAGCTATCTACGCGATCTCTCGCAACGGAGAGTTTGCACCTTACAGGTGCGGTCGTCCAACTTTCGCCAGCCTGGTTCACCAATTAGACTACAGTTCATTGCACGTGTATCCAGCAGGGGTTGCATAGGCGGCTGCACGTGCTGCAAAGCACAGGCATCGCATCGGCGACGACAACTCGTGCAGTGTAATGAGCGGCAAAGCGACTCCTATTTGTGGTGCAACGCTTGTTTTCCATCTTCGTATGTTTGATCATTTATGCATATGGAAAGGGTGAGTGAGGCATTGTGGCCTTGAGGATTGTCTGTCGCACTCGGTCGGGAGCTCCAACGGGGATGTTTTGCCACATTACAACGGGATGTCTGGTTTCATAGGACCACGTGCGCCATATTTTCGCATACAGTGTCCATGAATAAAAGATTATAGCACGTGTATTCAGCAAGGGACATAGGCAACTGTGCCTGGTGCAAAGCACAGACTTCAAATCATTGACAGCAGCTTATGCCGTGTCCTAGGAGGGTCAAGGACTATTGTTCCTGGTGCTAAACTCTCATTCCATCTTCGGCGGCTTGGGCATCGATGCATATGACATATTGACTAAGATATCATGTTGTGTGGATTGTCCGTCAGTACATGCATAGATGGTGCGCAATGGATAGTTCGGCGTAGGACTTGCGTTCAATACATGCGACCGGGGAGGAATTTTCATGTCATGTTGTCATATGGTTTTGGTATTACAGGACAACATGCGCCACATGCACCAGATGGGTCATATCATGAGCCTTAGTAGCCATAGGGATTTTCAATGCAAACCATAGATGATCAAATATTTATTCTGCATCACCAGTGGTGATTACTTTCGTACTTTTATAAAAATTGGAAGTGAAAAAATACGATTTGCGAAGACGAAAAATCAGTCTTGGCAAATTGCAATAAAGTGATGAATAATAATTTTTAAATTACTATTCATCATTTTATTTCTTTTAAAAAAGAAATAAAATGGGAAATAAAAATGCGATTTTTTTGGACGTCGTCCAATGGTGATATAGACGATTGAGCTACCAAATTTAGGAGCTGATTTTTATAGGAATTGAGGATTTCAGGGTTTAGTTGAGTACAGTGTGTTCAAGTTATTAGCTCGATCGTTTTAAATGTAGTCACCATGGATTGTCGATGTTTATCACTCCAATCTCCACGTATTGTTACGCGATAAAACGACGGATACGAACACTTGCACACCCGATAGGAAGTTGTTTAGTGTAAACTCCGAAAATGTCCGCCATCTTAAGACTGCGAGCGATATATTTGTCTGCACGAAAGCATTCTTTCTCGTAATGAGTCTATCTCATCCAGAGTCTCCGAAATAATTATTTATTATTTATTTCATGATCGGATATTTACAAATAAATAACTTGATACATTCCCTGGCAGGAATAAATATATTCACACACAAAAATATATTTATGCATATTGACTATTACGATTGTTTGAGATTGTTTCTGAAGAGGATGCTCCCGTGTTCCACTTGCCGACGCCAAGCTCTGAATGGATGGAATGGCACTGGATGATACACCCTGACTCGAGTCCGATCTTGTTGGCGCTTGCGACTTCGAAATCGGCTAAGATCAGAGCTTCTCCAGCTGTCAGCTCGTCCATCCTTCCTACCAAGCATCTCAACCTGCCATCCAACTTTTACGAAGACCCCAAGCGCCTTACCCAACTTGCCGCCTTCCCCCAACCCGACCACATCCTCCCTCGATATGGAGAGTTCATTTTCAAGACCCTCCTCCGCGCCAACGCCATGCAATATCTGTTTCAGTACCAAGACCCCAAGCCGACGTGTGTCTTCTGTCGTGTCAATGAGACGTACGAGCATTTCCTGTTCTCTTGTGGATATGGTCAATCTGTTTGGTATTCCTTCAAGACAATCCAGCGACTGCTCGAGTGTTCCTTTCCGTCGACTTGTCTGGAAATGTTCTACGAGACGCCCAAGCCGTCCAATGGATACTACATCCGTGGCTATCTGAAGATCTGGCCGATTGTCCGAGCCTGCGTGTATTATCAAATATGGCTCCAACGTGCCGATCGCACCTTTCGACCCGACCTCACAGCGAAGAGTCCGATGGAAGTTGCCATTCATGCTGCCTCTTTGATCAAGCTACATCTACAACAGCTCCTGGTTGATCTCCCTCTCAAGAAGGGATACACCATGGTATTCAATATGCTCAAGCATCTATCTTCGGACCCCTGGTTACGTCAACACATAATTCCTAACAGCGTCGTTTCATGAGAGAGCTGACGGCTCACTCACTTCATCTCCTGTTCAATGACCACTTTGCCATATTCTGTTTTCCAAGTTCTATTTATACAGTACGAGGCAAATTAGTAAGTCATTAGGGCCTTTGCTCCAAAATAAGGCTAATACAACTCATTTAACCACAAACTGCATCTCGATGCCACTTTTTCTCCACTTGGTACCCACGTGCCACATGCATATCTCGACCCCATCGAGACACCCACTCGCCACGTCTGGCATGTTTGAAAGGTGTCATGCTCAGGTGGTGGACGACCAAGCACCATCTTGGTCCGAAATCAACACGCGATAGTCCCAAGCATACCCCACAAACTGCATCTCAATGCCACTTTTTCTCCACTTGGTACCCACGTACCACATGCATATCTCGACCCCATCGAGACACCCACTCGCCACGTCTGGCATGTTTGAAAGGTGTCATGCTCAGGTGGCGGACGACCAAGCACCATCTTGGTCCGAAATCAACACGCGATAGTCCCAAGCATACCCCACAAACTGCATCTCGATGCCACTTTTTCTCCACTTGGTACCCACGTGCCACATGCATATCTCGACACCATCGAGACACCCACTTCCGAATTTGCCTCGTACCCCTCAAGTCAAGAAGTTATCAAGTGCAGCGCTCAAAATGTCCAACGCCAACAGCTGTTCCGAGCTCCGTGAGACCAACACTCACGGAGTCACCATCATTCCAGGTATTGTATCACCTCACCCACTTTCGTTGTACAATCAGGATGGCGGAAGTGGTGTGAGTAATGTCTCTACACCTAACCCTAGGGCCGAAGTGGAGGTCGAGTTCGACCCCAATAGCGTCTCTGGAGACCAATCTGCGTCTCGCTCCACCAGCGCTTCACCTGGTGCTCCACTCGCCGGAGTTCCAGGGGGGGTCAACCTCAGTGGGTCAGTGGTTGACCCCCAGACCACTGTCGTTAACTTGTCTAGCGAAGCCCTCACTCAGGAGGGCGAACCACTGGGGCCTTGTGCCTGTGGTGGCTGCTTCCCTGGACTCCAATTGGAGTCGATCCCCAGTGAAGGCGGCGAGAAAACGGGGTCCATGCCAGCCCTAGAGGCTACGAGGCCCCCCCCCCTATGGGCACACCCTGCGGTTCTGTCTACTTCCCCCCAGGGGCCTCTTCGGAGGGGCGGGGGCGGTATCCCGATTTGGGTTCTCGCCGGAGCAATGGTGTACCCCAGTCACCGTGCTGCGGGGATGGCATGGATTCCCCTTCTACCCCTGTCACTGGGGGTCTGGCCCCGGCCTTTCTCGTGACCAATGGGACTGAGCCAGCAGCCACCAACCGCGTCGCCCCCTGTGCTGAGCCTCCTAGAACGGGAGAGGAAGAAGAAAAATCTCAAGAGGACGTGGATATGGTCTCTGGAGACGCCGAGGGGAAGGATTCTACTGAAACCGAAGCCTTAACCGACGAGGGAAATACTCAAATTCACTCTGAGGTTGATGGGTCAGGCGACATTAACGGCCAAGCGAAGCCGTGTGATACTCCTGGAGAAGTTATTCAAGAGGAACAATCGACAAACAATGACAATGACCAGTCAAATCAAGACATTGTCGACAAATCCGTTGCTCAAGGAAATGGCGCTGTTGATCCTCCTACCGCGGCAGACAAAATACAAGGCGATCAAGAGCAACAAAACGCTGAAAAGGCCAATCCATGGACGCAAAAGACTCCCGGCAAGGATTCAGCTTCGTCCAAGAAAGATTCCAAGCAAGGCAATGCTCCCAAAGGCGCAAAACACCGCAACACTGGTGCTCATGCTGTTGCCGATGACGATATTGCGCGATGCGAGGCCATGGCGGACACATTCTACAAAGACTCTGGTGACATGGACGCCTTCATTGAAAACATTTTGCTCACCCCCCAGTCCCAAGTGTACGAGCTCACAGTCAAGTTGGGCGAAGCCTACAAGGACTGGTCCGAAAAAGTCATCTGCGATCAATTTGTCAAGGAAAATCCTGGTTCGTTATGGGGCTCCAAATTTCCGAACATTTTGATCCACAAGAAGAACCCACAGACCATTGTGATCTCAAGTTACAACTTGTCTACGTGCGTGGAAATGGGAGGCACAACGTTTCGACTTGGTGGCAAAGACTTCCTGGTTCCCAAGTACTCGCGTTATGGCAACAACTACTACGTTACGTTCAACAAGGTCAGTCACCCTTCGATGGCCAAGGCGATTGTCAAGAAAATGGCTGCATTGACCAAGTCAGTGATAGCAGCATTCAACCCTACTGCTGGTCAGAACATCAAGTCGCCGCATTTGAGAGTCATTTTCAAGTCGTCTGCGCCTCCTGCAGTGTTGGTGCCAAAATCCGGCGACGCACTACGCGAAATCACCATTACGGATCCGTCGGGTCAGCCTTTTGTCGTCGTGTTTCAGCACAAGATCGCTGCTCTGAACAAGACATTGCCTCCGTCGATTGTTTCACGACGTGCAGAGGCCAAGGCTGAAAAAGCGAAGGCAAAAGCGGCCAAGGCAGCGGCAAAATCTCCTCCGTCAGGAGAAAAAGAACCTGAACATGATGGAGACGATCATGATCAAGACCCTGGAACAAATGCGGAAGGCGAGGCCGACTCAACTGAGGCATCTGGAGATGGTCAAGATGAACAACCACAGCCAACAGCTCCTTCTCATGGCTCTGATGTCGATATGTCTGGTGACAGCGATCCCCCTAACAACAATGGACAAGACAAACAACAAGAAGATGTGGAAATGTCTACCAACGAATCGCCCACTCTTGCTCCACCAAGTGAGCAGCCCAAGAACTCGCTGGACCTTCAATTGGTAACGGGCTACCGGTCTGGACCAGCTCCAAAACGTACTTTGCCTTCGTCCCCACGTTTGGATCCCCTGCCGACATCCAACCGTTTTCATATCCTCGAAGAAGACGACGTGGAACTCTCGTTTGAAGACTTTGCAGTGCCTCGAATTGTATTGGACGATTCAAGTACGCCACGCCCGAAAAAGACCAAAGGCAAAGCGAAGAAACAACGACTTAACAAGTCTGCTGCAGCCCACCTCGAATTGGCGAAGAAGATCATTCGAGATAAGAAAGTCGAAGGCAGTATCACCGAATGTCAACGCATTTTGCGAGATGATCCTCAGCTCGTTGCACATGCTATGTACGCACAAGATGAAGACCTCAGTTTGTTTCAGACACTTGTTGCAACCAAGACTATTGAGCGCAAGATGGCTTTGTTAAAAGCTCAAGGCAAGCCTCACAACTACAAACATCACGTCAACTTCATGGCTCAATACAAGATTCACCCGTCAGAAATCTTGGAAGAATTGACCACGGACATACCAGAGATCAAGCGCATCCTCTTTGCACTTGCTACGATTGACTTATTCCTCTCAAATCGGGCCCCAGACCTCTACACAAACTCGGAGGCACTGACTGTTCTATTGAACCAAGAAGCAACAAGATTGCCTGACACCAACTGCTTGACGGACTGGTCGCTGTTTGCTTTGATCGAAAACTTCAGCGACAATCTCGAGAAGTTCACTTTGCCGGCTCCCGTCTTGTCGGCCATCTCGATGCTCAAAAGCATCACCAACAATTACCACATCGGCGAGCTCTGCAGCAAAGCTCACCACTCCATGAACGCCGACGAAATTGATCCCCTCGATTTGGAGGACGATCAACTTTAAGGCATCTATCCCCTGCTTCAATCCATTTCAACCTCCCCTCTGACCCCTCCATTCTACTCATTTTCATCTGTACTCGTGATGAGTGACAACAACTTCTCCGATGTCCCAACTGAACTCGTGGACTGGGACCCACAAATCATCTCCCTCAACACCAATGGCTTCTCCAACAGTCATCGGTACATCCTCGACAAACTATCAAGTGTTCACGACGTTTCCTTTATCCAAGAAACCCGTTTCCGCACGCCAAGTCTCCACGACCGTGTTGCGTTCCATTGGCAACGCATCACAAACCACGAAGGTTCTTTGTTCTTTGAAGAGCCTATTTACCCTGAAGTATCCACGTCGCCAGCCACTGGAGGTCTGGCTACGTTGATACATCCTCACTCTCCTTTGAAGAACGCCACTCAAGTCCCTCATGACAACCCAGTGCTTCGTGGTCGTTATCTACAAGTGCGATGTACTCTGGGTCCACTGACAGTCGTTCTCCACAATATCTATGCGCCGGCAGCCTTCCAACAACGAGCAAGTTACTTCGAAGAATTGCCACGCGACTTTCCTCCACATGCGCTCCACATTGTTGGAGGAGATTTCAACTGCACTCTCAACAAAGATTTGGATTCGTTGAGACCCAGTACCTCCACCATGGCCGGCACCCTTCAACTGGAACAATGGATGCACAGTTTGTCTCTGGTGGATCTGTTTCGCCGTCAAAACCCCGTGGCACGAGCCTTCACAAGTCCCACACTCACCAACCGACTTGACTACATCTTTTGTTCGTCCACCTTGGCGGGTCTTCGTCATTGGAAGGCGACGCACATGCCACACGTTCCACAGGCTGACCACGTGGCATGTCGTATCATCACAAAGCGTCAAACATTGCGCCATGGCTCTGGATCATGGAAAGCTCCAACTTGGCTACTTCGTCTACCACGAGCGGCCGAGATTGTTCATGGATGTCTGGATCGATTTTTGGACAAGTCTCCAACATTCCACAATATCTCCAAGGCCTACGACATGCTGGTCAATGATATCCGCTCCCAACTCAAAGAATTCCATTCTCAACGATTGGAGAAACAACGTCTGCCGTTGAAGAAGTTAGCTGTTGAGATCGCTTCGCTTTTGCAAGTCCCCAACATGCGTCAAGATTCAGTGCTGGTGGATCGAGTGCGAGACCTTCAAAAGCAAATTCACGAGCTGCAAGATCGAGACAAGCAGTTTCGTCAAGACCAGGCGTTCCAACTTCACTTGTACAAAGCAGAGTGCTCGTCCAAGTTCCACTTCATGTCCCCTGTCCCTACCCCCTTGAAGAAGACAGTCTTCAAAGAGTTGGTGGATGTCAATGGAAATGTTGTCTCCAATCAACAAGGCATGTCTGACGTCCTGGTCGACTACTACAAGGACTTGTTTGCAGCTCCCGAGGTGCAGCGATCTGGAGACGAAGTGTCGTCATTTCTGACCCCATTGACTCGACACAAGCAACTGCCAGAGCAAGCCCAGAAAGAGCTGTCGGCTCCCTTGCGCGCCAACGAGTTCTATCATGCTGTTCGAACTCAGCGCCAGGTCCCAACGCTCTGCCATTCGAAGTCCTCAAACTTGCACCTCACAAGTGGTCGTTGGCATTGGAGCTGCTATTCACACACCAGCTCCATTCTCACCCTCGCTTGACTCCCATGCAACTTGTCAGTACGCTGGTGTTGCTGCACAAGAAAGGCCCCAAGTCACAAGCCAAGAACTATCGGCCCATTAGCCTACTCAACACGGATGTGAAAATCCTGACGAGTATTCTGGCTTATCGACTCCAGCGCCACATTCGACACATCATCCACCCGGACCAGCAAGGCTTTATCCGTCGAAGCAATATCCAAACCAATATTGCACGACTGGATGACATGCTGCACCACATCAAACTACACAGTCCGTCCTCGATGGTGGCACTGCTTGACTTTGAGAAAGCTTTTGATCGCGTGGACCACGCGTACTTGCTCCGCGTCCTCCGTCACTATGGCTTTCCCGAAACCTTTGTTGACATGGTTCGCGTACTGTACTCGGGCCGCAAGTCTCGCATCTTGGTGAACGGCTTCTTGTCCAAGCCAGTTCACATCTCACGCGGTGTGTTGCAAGGTGATCCACTGTCGCCACTTCTGTTTGTGATCGCTTTGGAGCCGATGTGCCAACTCCTACGGCAACACTCCAACTATGGCATCAAGTGTGGGGATCGCTACCACACTGGGAGTTACTTTGCCGACGACTCGCAACTCTATGCGGCAAATGAGACGTGCCTCCACCGGCAGCTTGCATTGGTTCAAACCTTTTGCGACAAGTCTGGTTTCCGACTCAACGTAGACAAGACCCAAATTCTGACCTACAGCCAGTTGAATGGGAACCTTGCCTCACTACAAGTTACTTCCGACAGTCCCGTGAAGGCTCTTGGTATCTTGGTTGCGCCCAATCTTTCTCCATTGGCACGTTTCAATTACGTGTTTGAGAAGTTTGTGGCTCGCTTGTCTTTGTGGCTCTACAAGGCTCGAACCATGGCCGGAAAAGTCACTATCCTGCACAGCATATGTCTGCCTGTGTTATGGTACCAACTGGCTTTTGTCCCTGCCGACAAGACCTGGCCAAAAAGATCGACAAGGCCATGCTTCAATTTATGCATGGTGAAGAAATCAACCCATCCTCCTCTGTCCATGGCCTCCGTTTGATCAAAAAGGAGATCATATTCATGCCGAAGAAGTCCGGTGGCTTAGGCCTGCACCATGCACTTGCTTTATGGCAACAACACAACCGCTCTGTCATGATCAGATGCATTCAAGCCATCACCACCCCACCCCGCAAGTCTGCCATGTCCGCCTGGATTACGCCGGGCTATACTCTCCTCGAGAAGGCTTTTCATCCATGGGGTTCCCCCCGAGATCTCCTCTTGGCAAATGGCTCTTCTGCATTCATCAGACAACTGTACAAGAATCCCAATATCACTCCAATGTGGAAAGCCTTATTGAGTAGCTGGTTTGAATCCCGCTGGACTCCGTACGGCTGTCCAAATCACATCTCATCTTTGGATGTTCCCCTTTGGCACAACTCGTATCTGCCTGGACTCGAAGACCTATACGATCAGTGCTCTACATCGACGCAAGACCAAGCCAATGTGTTGGCTTCGCTTCACATCACGAAGTTGTCGCATTTGTTGACTCCGTGTCAGCGAGTTTGGCCAGCTTCGATCTTGTTCGACAAAATCAACCGTGCCTGCCGCCAAGCCAATTTTGTCCCTCCAACGAAACAATGGATCTCAATCTTGGTGACCAAGTTATCACGATTGTTTGAGATTGTTTCTGAAGAGGATGCTCCCGTGTTCCACTTGCCGACGCCTAGCTCTGAATGGATGGAATGGCACTGGATGATTCACCCTGACTCGAGTTCGATCTTGTTGGCGTTTGCGACTTCGAAATCGGCTAAGATCAGAGCTTCTCCAGCTGTCAGCTCGTCCATTCTTCCTACCAAGCATCTCAACCTGCCATCCAACTTTTACGAAGACCCCAAGCGCCTTACCCAACTTGCCGCCTTCCCCCAACCCGACCACATCCTCCCTCGATATGGAGAGTTCATTTTCAAGACCCTCCTCCGCGCCAACGCCATGCAATATCTGTTTCAGTACCAAGACCCCAAGCCGACGTGTGTCTTCTGTCGTGTCAATGAGACGTACGAGCATTTCCTGTTCTCTTGTGGATATGGTCAATCTGTTTGGTATTCCTTCAAGACAATCCAGCGACTGCTCGAGTGTTCCTTTCCGTCGACTTGTCTGGAAATGTTCTACGAGACGCCCAAGCCGTCCGATGGATACTACATCCGTGGCTATCTGAAGATCTGGCCGATTGTCCGAGCCTGCGTGTATTATCAAATATGGCTCCAACGTGCCGATCGCACCTTTCGACCCGACCTCACAGCGAAGAGTCCGATGGAAGTTGCCATTCATGCTGCCTCTTTGATCAAGCTACATCTACAACAGCTCCTGGTTGATCTCCCTCTCAAGAAGGGATACACCATGGTATTCAATATGCTCAAGCATCTATCTTCGGACCCCTGGTTACGTCAACACATAATTCCTAACAGCGTCGTTTCATGAGAGAGCTGACGGCTCACTCACTTCATCTCCTCTTCAATGACCACTTTGCCATATTCTGTTTTCCAAGTTCTATTTATACAGTACGAGGCAAATTAGTAAGTCATTAGGGCCTTTGCTCAAAAATAAGGTTAATACAACTCATTTAACCATCGAGACACCCACTCGCCACGTCTGGCATGTTTGAAAGGTGTCATGCTCAGGTGGTGGACGACCAAGCACCATCTTGGTCCGAAATCAACACGCGATAGTCCCAAGCATACCCCACAAACTGCATCTCGATGCCACTTTCTCTCCACGTTTGGTACCCACGTGCCACATGCATATCTCGACCCCATCGAGACACCCACTCGCCACGTCTGGCATGTTTGAAAGGTGTCACGCTCAGGTGGCGGACGACCAAGCACCAACTTGGTCCGAAATCAACACGCGAGAGTCCCAAGCATACCCCACAAACTGCATCTCGATGCCACTTTTTCTCCACTTGGTACCCACGTGCCACATGCATATCTCGACCCCATCGAGACACCCACTCGCCACGTCTGGCATGTTTGAAAGGTGTCATGGTCAGGTGGTGGACGACCAAGCACCAACTTGGTCCGAAATCAACACGCGAGAGTCCCAAGCATACCCCACAAACTGCATCTCGATGCCACTTTTTCTCCACTTGGTACCCACGTGCCACATGCATATCACGACCCCATCGAGATACCCACTCGCCACGTCTGGCATGTTTGAATGGTGTCATGCTCGTGTGGTGGACGACCAAGCACCAACTTGGTCCGAAATCAACACGCGAGAGTCCCAAGCATACCCCACAAACTGCTTCTCGATGCCACTTTCTCTCCACGTTTGGTACCCACGTGCCACATGCATATCTCGACCCCATCGAGACACCCACTCGCCACGTCTGGCATGTTTGAAAGGTGTCATGGTCAGGTGGTGGACGACCAAGCACCAACTTGGTCCGAAATCAACATGACTTCCGAATTTGCCTTGTATCCCTCAAGTCAAGAAGTTATCAAGTGCCGCCGCGCTCACTATGTCCAACGCCAACAGCTGTTCCGAGCTCAGTGAGACCAACACTCACGGAGTCACCATCATTCCAGGTATTGTATCACCTCACCCACTTTCGTCGTCCAATCAGGATGGCGGAAGTGGTGTGAGTAATGTCGCTACACCTAACCCTAGGGCCGAAGTGGAGGTCGAGTTCGACCCCAACAGCGTCTCTGGAGACCAATCTGCGTCTCGCTCCCCCAGCGCTTCACCTGGTGCTCCACTCGCCGGAGTTCCAGGGGGGGTCAACCTCAGTGGGTCAGTGGTTGACCCCCAGACCACTGTCGTTAACTTGTCTAGCGAAGCCCTCACTCAGGAGGGCGAACCACTGGGGCCTTGTGCCTGTGGTGGCTGCTTCCCTGGACTCCAATTGGAGTCGATCCCCAGTGAAAGCCTTGTGCCTGTGGTGGCTGCTTCCCTGGACTCCAATTGGAGTCGATCCCCAGTGAAGGCGGCGAGAAAACGGGGTCCATGCCAGCCCTAGAGGCTACGAGGCCCCCCCCCTATGGGCACACCCTGCGGTTCTGTCTACTTCCTCCCAGGGGCCTCTTCGGAGGGGCGGGGGCGGTATCCCGATTTGGGTTCTCGCCGGAGCAATGGTGTACCCCAGTCACCGTGCTGCGGGGATGGCATGGATTCCCCTTCTACCCCTGTCACTGGGGGTCTGGCCCCGGCCTTTCTCGTGACCAATGGGACTGAGCCAGCAGCCACCAACCGCGTCGCCCCCTGTGCTGAGCCTCCTAGAACGGGAGAGGAAGAAGAAAAATCTCAAGAGGACGTGGATATGGTCTCTGGAGACGCCGAGGGGAAGGATTCTACTGAAACCGAGGCCTTAACCGACGAGGGAAATACTCAAATTCACTCTGAGGTTGATGGGTCAGGCGACATTAACGGCCAAGCGAAGCCGTGTGATACTCCTGGAGAAGTTATTCAAGAGGAACAATCGACAAACAATGACAATGACCAGTCAAATCAAGACATTGTCGACAAATCCGTTGCTCAAGGAAATGGCGCTGTTGATCCTCCTACCGCGGCAGACAAAATACAAGGCGATCAAGAGCAACAAAACGCTGAAAAGGCCAATCCATGGACGCAAAAGACTCCCGGCAAGGATTCAGCTTCGTCCAAGAAAGATTCCAAGCAAGGCAATGCCCCCAAAGGCGCGAAACATCGCAACACTGGTGCTCATGCTATTGCCGATGACGATATTGCGCGATGCGAGGCCATGGCGGACACATTCTACAAAGACTCTGGTGACATGGACGCCTTCATTGAAAACATTTTGCTCACTCCCCAGTCCCAAGTGTACGAGCTCACAGTCAAGTTGGGCGAAGCCTACAAGGACTGGTCCGAAAAAGTCATCTGCGATCAATTTGTCAAGGAAAATCCTGGTTCGTTATGGGGCTCCAAATTTCCGAACATTTTGATCCACAAGAAGAACCCACAGACCATTGTGATCTCAAGTTACAACTTGTCTACGTGCGTGGAAATGGGAGGCACAACGTTTCGACTTGGTGGCAAAGACTTCCTGGTTCCCAAATACTCGCGTTATGGCAACAACTACTACGTTACGTTCAACAAGGTCAGTCACCCTTCGATGGCCAAGGCGATTGTCAAGAAAATGGCTGCATTGACCAAGTCAGTGATAGCAGCATTCAACCCTACTGCTGGTCAGAACATCAAGTCGCCGCATTTGAGAGTCATTTTCAAGTCGTCTGCGCCTCCTGCAGTGTTGGTGCCAAAATCAGGCGACGCACTACGCGAAATCACCACTATAGCTCTGAGATCAATGGCCTTCCTGGGACAACCCCTCAAGCAGCTTAGACACTTTATACAACTGCTCAAGTTCCGCTGTATATAAATCACACTGATATTCTAGTGATGTCCCTATTATTCTTGTGTCTGTAAGTCAATGACAAACTCTAGTTGCATGCACTTAACAAGTAATTACCAAAGCTCCAACATGGCTATTTCTGCCCCAGAGACAACCGAACACATCTCAGTCGCCTGCTCCGCACTTGTGAAGGTTCTCCCCGACGATACGTTTACAGTTTTGGTCGACCCGACATTCTGAGCTGTTCATTACTGCGTCCGGCATAGAAGTAAAGGAAAACATTTGTTTCGTTGCTCCTTTCAGCTAGCTTATTGTGTTGTCGCTTCGCAGGACGACATGGCATCCTACCATTTCAACACTCGCTCTTGGACAACTCGTATGGTCAACTGGCCGATTCATATTTTTAACTAA
Source organism: Aphanomyces cochlioides (assembly GCA_019828595.1). Classification (NCBI taxonomy): domain Eukaryota; phylum Oomycota; class Saprolegniomycetes; order Saprolegniales; family Verrucalvaceae; genus Aphanomyces; species Aphanomyces cochlioides. The sequence continues at coordinate 47,186 of JAHQRK010000045.1, forward strand.
TTCATTCAGACGAATCGACTGTGAAACCTCAACAAATCAGAAGTCGTCAACCGAAAGTGATTTGACAGTGCTTTCTTCATCGCGAACGTCAAGTAAAAAAACATAATTCACTATGGTTATGTTCAATACCATATTGCAGCTTGTAAGTTCAGCGTTGCAAGTATAGCTCGGGAGGAAATAAGTGTCCACATGTTGTGTCCTATGCAATACCCATAACTACATTTTCTGTGCTTAACTGTGGTTTTTTAGCCTTATTTATGGGGGTATATATAAAAATTCGTCAGTTGGTCGGCTTCAAGCCAAATTTTGAAACCGAAACCCATCCGACACGACGTCACTGCCACGATGAACGATATGGTTGAAGAGATCCGACGGCCCACGACAACTGCATCGTTCACGCGGTGGTCGTTTGCGTACAACATCATCTTTATACTGAATCTGGTGACTACGGTAAGGACGCTAATGCCATCGCCCGAAGTTATGTTGAAACTCCATTGCCTAGCCTTTCACTGCCTATCTCACTGAACCTCGACCTGGTGAAGTGAATCTCAACGAACTTCCAACATGGAATTCGTTTGACGAATACGTCGTTGTCATGACTGGATATTTGTCTGGCTTATACAACAATAAGACAATAGATACGAGCGTCGTTAGTCGGCGCGAACCGGGTACCAACACATTTGCCTTTCGCCACGACATGACGATTCCTTTCCAAGTCGACGACAACGAAGCATTTTGCACCCTCTTGAAAATGCCATGTACAAACTTTCACACGTTTGCATGATTTCTTGACTATGACCTCGTAGCTGCTGTCCTGTCTCGGTTGACTTGGGCATATACTTGCCGTACAGTCTTTGAAGGGCCTGACACCGGGCAACTCAACAGCCATGAGGTACATTGATTATTCACGATAAGAATTTCATAGCGAGAAGTCGCCACGACTCTCTTGGCTCTAGGTTGCAACTGGCCAACCCGTGCCAAAGTTAAGGCGGTTCCACCCAAAGAGCTTGTTGCCATCGGCGTAGCCACGGTTCGTGTCCACATAGTGGTAATAAATGATCGGCCCTTCTTTGGGGTCCTGATAGACACCCTGGCCGCCTGGTGCGTAGATGTTGTCGTGAGATTCGAGGACGATAGTACCACCGCCGCTGGTGCACGATTTGCCGCTCTTGTCAACGAATCCTCCCTTGGGGTTGCTGGAACTGCACACTTTGACCTTGTATTCCTTGCCCTTCGCTGGGCGCTTGGTATCAAGTCCACAGCACTGACCTTGAGAGAAGAAGAGGTAGAAGAAGTTGCCGTACTTGAACACAAAGGCTCCTTCGACCGAGTCAAACGACGGATCGTATGCAACTTGGTAAGCGCCACCAGTCACCTTGGTCGGAGGGTTGGTCAGTTGAAATTGGTAGATGTCCTTCCAGAAACTGCCAAACGTCAAGTAGTAGTTGTTGCCGTCCACAATAAGGTTTGGATCGATGGCGTTATAAGGCGTCGAGCTGCTACTCGTGATGCCAGTAGAACCAAGATCCTTCCACGAACCGACATCCATCGTCTTGGATGTCGCCACGCCAATTGCAGAGTTCTTGTTGCCGAATGTGCTCACCGAGTAGTACAGGTAGTAGGTGTCGCCAACCTTTGTGACGTCTGGCGCCCATAGACCATCGCGGCCAGGCAAGTTGATGCTTGAGCCAGCGGGAATCGCAGCACCCTTGTACGTCCATGGACCAGAGATGGATGGTGCAGTGTGGATGGCAATCTTTCCGTTGGTCGAGAATCGGAAGTAGGTGCCGTCGGCGCGACGAATAATGGCGGGGTCATGAGCGTTGCCGCAGACACCTGAGCATCCTCGCGGCTGAGGATAAGCTTCGACCGGCGATGCGAAACTCAAAAGGAGGCCAAGAGCGGCGGCAGCTGCGGCGAGAAGTTTTACCATGTTGGTAGAGGACGGGAAATTGAGAAGTGGGGAAGACTTTGCATGAATGCTTCCGTGACAACAAGGTGCGACAAAAGGTCTGGTCGACCGTATGAAATGCTGTGTATCGTAATGTTTTCCAGGGACAATACAACCAGAACCTCGGAAATTACAGCCTTGATTCATCTCGACGTTTTCCTCAATCTTGCTAAATGTCATTGCTGCTGAGAGCATCTCAACCTTCCATTTAATTGCTGGATACACTGTTAGCTATTCGAGTTGCTCCACAATATATCGTTGCGATTCTTCTGAAAGCTTGGCGAAAGCGAGCCAGGTCGAGATCGTAATAGTGGAACTTTGTCATATGAACTGGCGTAGATACACTCTGGGTGGTATAAGAGAACAGATTTGAATATTCCATGTAAAAATCAAACAGCACGATGGAATTCGATTCGAGGAATCTAACCTGAGCTGGGTATAGTTGGTTTGACGAGTAGAGAATCGAGAGATTTCACTCGTGTGCGACTTTTATTGCACTGGCCATGTCCAGTAAAAACCCTCAGAATGCTTTCACCTTTGAGATAAAGTCAGGAGGTATATCACTTGGTGCATCAACTGTCCAGGTTTTCAGAGAGCTTGTGTTCCACGCCAATCACAGTTGGTAGTTGTTGTGACAATTGCTGCTTCGTGGCACCGACGGTACCGTATTTGACGGCTGTTAATTCGTGCTTCATATTTTTGAGGCGATTGTTGGTTCCTATCGAAAGACGATTTCATCACCCCTCTTATTTTACCCTTTATGCTATCACCGTTGTCGTCAGTGCCAATTGATGCTTTCCTGTGGGTATTTTATTCATATCCTTCAAGTTGCTGTGTGTAATCTTCCTATCATTCTCCATTCGCCCATTCAGCTGACCCTGCTTTCCATGAATCCCCGATTCGAAGCCCGATTAGCTGCTTGGTCTTTACATGGAGGCCAACTTTGGTAAAACCTCCCAGTATTATTTGCACCATAAATATTAGTTATTGACAAGTTATGAATATTGCAAGTAAAAATTCCAAATTTGACATCTCATTAACGCATAACTGTGAAAATGGATTACTCAATATTGATTATATTTAGTAGTATATGCTTTATAAGAGGTTTAGAACTTACACCAGGTACCCACAGATGGCAAAGTTTCACCATTTCAAACTTGCACTGGCTCACTTTGGATCAGAGCATAGCACGACCTGCAGCAACTCACTGGACATGGCCACTGCAATAAAAGTCGCACACGAGTGAAATCTCTCGATTCTCTACTCGTCAAACCAACTATACCCAGCTCAGGTTAGATTCCTCGAATCGAATTCCATCGTGCTGTTTGATTTTTACATGGAATATTCAAATCTGTTCGCTATTCGCCTTTTGTGTCCAAAACAGGATAAACCCAGAGCCAACGAAATGCAAGAAAGTCTAAACTTTGACAAAGCTATTCATTGTACGAAAAGTCACCGACGTGGACACGATGAGCAGCGCCGCGGTCTCGAAGAAGTACCAAGCAGGAGACCCGTCGAGGAATCGGTCCCAAGTAACATCAGCGGCAAATCGAAGCCAACGCATGTCTGCCGCCCACCGCATCTTTGTGAATCTTCTTACGTTCAACACGGTCGTCACGATCGTCAGTATCACTTGCGTCCTGGGCCTCACGGGGTTCTTTTACACCTCGACGACCTTGTGATAGATGCCACGTCGATGGAAACGTATGGCCAGAGCTGTCGGGTCGATGCCAGTGGATTTATACCAGGAACGTGCTCTGACGTTGAAATTGCCACAACAACCAAACTTGCGTGGATTTCCATCGGACAACGCTTGAGTCTTCAATGGCTAGCAGAGTCTACATCGACTTACTATGTGACAACTTGCATTAAATCCAAACCAACCAACACTGGTCACATCGCCCTCGTGCTTCTCGCTGGCAACGATGGCTTTCCACAGTGTCAACCTCTGCGAGGAGCTCAGGAAATTGCTGGCATGGCCATGGTGGAAACTACCGTCCGAGATGAATTCCAAGATGGGGCTTATATGCTGACGGTCTTTGCTGATAAAACCATGGCCAGCACTCCAATCCACGTCAATTCGGATGGATCGACTAATATTTTGATCGCCAATATCAATCAAACGCTGATGCAACGAATGGATCAGCAATGTCGACTCGATTAGAATCAATGAAGTTGTATATTCTGAACCGTTTAATGTTTGCTTTCGAGTGACCGCGTCGTCGTCTCCTGTCGTGCTCGATATCACTGACGAAGCCAGTCCATCTGCATTGCCTTGGTGGAATATTGGCCGCTACTCGAAGCGAGCCGTCGCGATGACTTGGGATTACGGCCTTGAAATGTCCAACACCCGGGTCAATTCCTCTTCTTCCACCTCTCGTTTCTCCTCGCTGGCTGTGTTTGGGTGATTGACGATTATTACTTGACGTACCAAGGTCTGAAGGGTTATCTATAGCAAACAAACCCGTCATGAGCTTTGACTTGGCTGCGGGGTTTGAACGCCGCAAGTTCGCGACAGTCTTTTGGACAATCGGTCAGTCGTTCTCACCGATCTATCCTGATATTGTTCGAGCTTACTATGGCCACACATTTCACTCCTCTGGCTGCTGTCGACGCTTCCAAATGGAGCTTTTTATATCTGTTTTTGCCTTCAAGCTCTTGGTTGGATTAGCATGATACCCAGTCGTTTCAAATATGCCCTCACGATTTCAAACACAGTGATGATTCACGTCTTGTTTGTGCTCGTGACAGTCGTCCAAGTCGCGCACTTATCTCCGCGTCTGGACGATTACAAGCATGCACCGCTTGCTCTCTCCTTGAATGTATCTAGGGTCTTGAAGCCAAGTGGAGCGTACGCTAAAGGCAGCGTTGTGTCGGTCATCAGTCGAATGATTCCGGTCATTGTACCGACCGTCGTCAGTGGTGTGGTCCTTTCGATCCTGTACTCGGTCTGCCAGCGGAAATACTACTATGGGCACATTCTCTTAAATCTACAGTGGACAAAGTCGAACGAGTTTATGAAGTACGCTGGTATCCCCAACTGGATCACGAGTCTTCCACTACACGAATCCAATATGATCAAGATTGGCAACAAGCTTTTCTGTAAACCAAGTACGCAAGCGACCATGGGATACGCTACGCTCGTTCCAAACGCAACAAAGGCTGGTCGCGCAGTCCAACCAGGTGGTGCTACAGCTGCAGCCACGCCAACACCAAATCTGGAAGACAACATGACGACCATCTCTGTCTACGCTCTACTACCAGTGGTTTTGTACAATTATCACCGGTTGGTCCCCAAGGCATTACGTCCTCTTGTTGAAGGAACAATTCACAAGAATATCTTTACGCCAGCTCAATCTACTCGATTAAGTGGCCAAGAGTACGTGCACAACCGTGGCGAATGTGTCAGTTAGCCCGACGCAACTTTTGAAAGATTTTGTAATGTATAGATCTCCAGCCAGCATTGCACATCGGTGGTTTGCTGCATTATATACAGACGGATCGTCGTAGTCTCCAAATTGGCCGTGATCTCTACCCAATTTCATCTCTTTCGGCCGGTTTGAGATCATTTGCAGCTCTATGGACTCAAGGCTGCCATGTGTGTTCATCTTCTTGTACCTTCAATTTCAACGTTCGCTGAATATGCAATGTCTCTGAAATTGATACGAGGAGCTGTATGTCTTTCCAAACTAAGTTGTGAAAGCAGGCGAGCTGCGATGAATATTCCAAGAGCTCTTGTTGTGCCGCCAAACGTGTCACAAAAGGAATCCGACACTGCAGAATTCTAAAAACCAGGTCATTGCTGAAGAAACAAGTCGGCTTTTATAGCAAGCAAGCCGCTGATCTCAAGTCGAAATGATTTCCTTTGGGTGACAACTTGATTGACCAAATTCGACGGACTTTGCCGCATTGTACATGGGACCAATCGTCCAGGCGTTGGTAGAGAAATACAAAACTGGAAGTAACTCCGCGTGGGCTTGCAACGCTGGCCAAATGTCGATTTTCCAGTTTGCAGCATCACTTATCACGATGTCGCTCTGTAATCTACATTGTCTATTTGTCGAAGAATAAGGAATCTTTGTAAATATGGCGATGTCTTTTGCCTTATTTACGTGTATGTTGTTTCGTTAGCAGCACCTAGCTGAGCTTCATCGGATCGTCAGAACGCGTAAATCACCGCGACCATATCCACAGCAATGTGGCCCTCGTTTTCCATCCAGTGATTTCCTATATTTGTATTTGGCCTTGTAAAGATTCCTTACTCTTCGACAAATAGCTACAGGAGAGGATAAACATAGAACCCCCAACGCTGCTATTGATTAAACGCGAAAGTTGTCCATCTTTTCAAGTACCAAACGACAGATCCATCCTCGACGCACTCTCAGTATGGTCAAATGACTGGAAGACAGCGATCGACGGCCGCTCGCCGCATTTTCGTCACTCTCCTCTCGTTCAACATGGCATTGACCATTGCAGTGCTCATCGTTATCCTCGCCTTAGTGGGGTTCTTTCAAGGTCGAAAAGTCCTGGGTGACCTCGTGCAAGATGAAGCGTCGATGGCTCTATACGGCCAAAGTTGCCGAGTCGACGGCAATGGTTTTGTGCTTTGATCTTGGGTTGAGATCGCCACGTCTACTCCATTGGCATGGACAGCTATTGGAAAACGATAAGCTCTACAGTGGCAGGCATCCATGTCATCGCCTTTCTTCGTCACAACCTCGTATTAAAACCAAGCCTACACTCGGTGGTGAAATCGGCGTCGTCTTTCTAGCTGGCTACGATCGCTTTCCTCAGTGTCAACCATCCAATGGACCTCGCGAAATTGCTGGCAGGGCTATGGTGGAAACCATAGTCCGAGACGAATTCCAAGATGACGTCTACATGTTGACTTTATTTGCGGACACAGCTACGCCAGAGACGCAAATCCACGTCAACTCGGACGGCTCGACGGATCTTTTGCTCGCGATTATCAATCAAACGCTCATTGCAACCAATGGCTCAGCCTTGGTAGACGCAATTGGAACTCCATAATATCAACTCCTCTTGGAGATCGCTACAAAGTATTGTCGTACTCTTATTCCGTGGTGGTTGATAGTACAAATCGAGTCGACCCAGCGGTTCTACCCAGTGGCACATTGGTGGCAACTCGAAGAAGGCAGTCACAATCTCTTGGGATTATGGCCACAAAATCGAGAATACTGGGGAAGTGCTCTTATTTCAACTTGGTTTTGTCCTCACTGGATGCGCGTGGCTTATCAGCGATTACTCCATGACGTACCAAGGTCTCAAAGGTTTTCTCGCCGACAAACCCGTCACGACATTCGACGTAGCGTCTGGCATTGAACGACGCAAGGTTGCCACTTTCTTTTGGTCTGCAGGCCATTGCTGTTCAACCATCTATCCCGACATTGTTCGCGTCTACAACGGTCCTACAACCGCTCTCTGGTTGTTTTGCTTGCTCCCAGTGTGTGCTTTCTACGTCTGACTCTGTCTCCAAGCCATTGGATGGATCAGTATGATCCCCAGTGTGTTCGAATACGTTCTGAAGATCTCAACTAATGCGTTGGTCCATGTCTTGTTTGTCGTGATGATGGTAGCGTACATGGTAGCTGTTTCAGGCGTTATGCGAGCTAGTGGGGAGTAGTCTTGAGTCAAATGATGCCGGCCAACATTTGGAGTATCGTAGGAACGACCATCTTTTCCGTTTTGGTGTCGATTGTGCCTGAAAATTATCGCAGGGGACGTTTCTGCTAAATCTCGAGCGGACAAAGTCGAACGTGTTCTTGACATACGCTGGCATGCCCAAGTGGCTCACAGGCTTGTCGCTGGGGATGCGCACAGAATGATCAAAATTGACAACAAAATCCAGCACCCACGCGATGATGGGTTTTGCGACAATTATCCCAAAGTCGACGGCGTCGGATAAAGTTGTCGAGCCTGCAGCTACGTCAACAGATCAAAACAACGACACGACGCTTGTCTATGAATGTCCGCCGCAAAGCGATCGATCTCGTGTCGTCGGCAAGAACAAACATCGTCGACGCGATGGAGTAGTCACATCTATATGAGCACCACCGAGGAACTTGTATTAATTAACTCTCGTTTGCACTCAGACACCAAGAAAAGAAACTTATTGTTGTTAAAACCGACGTTCCCGCAGTCTAATACCTCTGGAGTCTTTAAAGAATGTTGTAGCAGAGCCTAGTAGTAGATCCATCTTTGGATATATTTTATGCATTGTGTCCTACTTCAGTGGTGAATTTGAATCCACGCCTCTGAATATTTCAATCGTCACAGCGTACATTAGCTACGCGAGTTAAACTTATGGATTTGTCTTGCTCCAGACATCTTACAAGATTGAAACGACGGGGTACAAGAGTCCATTTGGCTTGTTTCGGGGCCGACTACAAGCATACCCCACAAACTGCATCTCGATGCCACTTTCTCTCCACGTTTGGTACCCACGTGCCACATGCATATCTCGACCCCATCGAGACACCCACTCGCCACGTCTGGCATGTTTGAAAGGTGTCATGGTCAGGTGGTGGACGACCAAGCACCAACTTGGTCCGAAATCAACACGCGAGAGTCCCAAGCATACCCCACAAACTGCATCTCGATGCCACTTTCTCTCCACGTTTGGTACCCACGTGCCACATGCATATCTCGACCCCATCGAGACACCCACTCGCCACGTCTGGCATGTTTGAAAGGTGTCATGGTCAGGTGGTGGACGACCAAGCACCAACTTGGTCCGAAATCAACACGCGAGAGTCCCAAGCATACCCCACAAACTGCATCTCGATGCCACTTTCTCTCCACGTTTGGTACCCACGTGCCACATGCATATCTCGACCCCATCGAGACACCCACTCGCCACGTCTGGCATGTTTGAAAGGTGTCATGGTCAGGTGGTGGACGACCAAGCACCAACTTGGTCCGAAATCAACACGCGAGAGTCCCAAGCATACCCCACAAACTGCATCTCGATGCCACTTTCTCTCCACGTTTGGTACCCACGTGCCACATGCATATCTCGACCCCATCGAGACACCCACTCGCCACGTCTGGCATGTTTGAAAGGTGTCATGGTCAGGTGGTGGACGACCAAGCACCAACTTGGTCCGAAATCAACACGCGAGAGTCCCAAGCATACCCCACAAACTGCATCTCGATGCCACTTTCTCTCCACGTTTGGTACCCACGTGCCACATGCATATCTCGACCCCATCGAGACACCCACTCGCCACGTCTGGCATGTTTGAAAGGTGTCATGGTCAGGTGGTGGACGACCAAGCACCAACTTGGTCCGAAATCAACACGCGAGAGTCCCAAGCATACCCCACAAACTGCATCTCGATGCCACTTTCTCTCCACGTTTGGTACCCACGTGCCACATGCATATCTCGACCCCATCGAGACACCCACTCGCCACGTCTGGCATGTTTGAAAGGTGTCATGGTCAGGTGGTGGACGACCAAGCACCAACTTGGTCCGAAATCAACACGCGAGAGTCCCAAGCATACCCCACAAACTGCATCTCGATGCCACTTTCTCTCCACGTTTGGTACCCACGTGCCACATGCATATCTCGACCCCATCGAGACACCCACTCGCCACGTCTGGCATGTTTGAAAGGTGTCATGGTCAGGTGGTGGACGACCAAGCACCAACTTGGTCCGAAATCAACACGCGAGAGTCCCAAGCATACCCCACAAACTGCATCTCGATGCCACTTTCTCTCCACGTTTGGTACCCACGTGCCACATGCATATCTCGACCCCATCGAGACACCCACTCGCCACGTCTGGCATGTTTGAAAGGTGTCATGGTCAGGTGGTGGACGACCAAGCACCAACTTGGTCCGAAATCAACACGCGAGAGTCCCAAGCATACCCCACAAACTGCATCTCGATGCCACTTTCTCTCCACGTTTGGTACCCACGTGCCACATGCATATCTCGACCCCATCGAGACACCCACTCGCCACGTCTGGCATGTTTGAAAGGTGTCATGGTCAGGTGGTGGACGACCAAGCACCAACTTGGTCCGAAATCAACACGCGAGAGTCCCAAGCATACCCCACAAACTGCATCTCGATGCCACTTTCTCTCCACGTTTGGTACCCACGTGCCACATGCATATCTCGACCCCATCGAGACACCCACTCGCCACGTCTGGCATGTTTGAAAGGTGTCATGGTCAGGTGGTGGACGACCAAGCACCAACTTGGTCCGAAATCAACACGCGAGAGTCCCAAGCATACCCCACAAACTGCATCTCGATGCCACTTTCTCTCCACGTTTGGTACCCACGTGCCACATGCATATCTCGACCCCATCGAGACACCCACTCGCCACGTCTGGCATGTTTGAAAGGTGTCATGGTCAGGTGGTGGACGACCAAGCACCAACTTGGTCCGAAATCAACACGCGAGAGTCCCAAGCATACCCCACAAACTGCATCTCGATGCCACTTTCTCTCCACGTTTGGTACCCACGTGCCACATGCATATCTCGACCCCATCGAGACACCCACTCGCCACGTCTGGCATGTTTGAAAGGTGTCATGGTCAGGTGGTGGACGACCAAGCACCAACTTGGTCCGAAATCAACACGCGAGAGTCCCAAGCATACCCCACAAACTGCATCTCGATGCCACTTTCTCTCCACGTTTGGTACCCACGTGCCACATGCATATCTCGACCCCATCGAGACACCCACTCGCCACGTCTGGCATGTTTGAAAGGTGTCATGGTCAGGTGGTGGACGACCAAGCACCAACTTGGTCCGAAATCAACACGCGAGAGTCCCAAGCATACCCCACAAACTGCATCTCGATGCCACTTTCTCTCCACGTTTGGTACCCACGTGCCACATGCATATCTCGACCCCATCGAGACACCCACTCGCCACGTCTGGCATGTTTGAAAGGTGTCATGGTCAGGTGGTGGACGACCAAGCACCAACTTGGTCCGAAATCAACACGCGAGAGTCCCAAGCATACCCCACAAACTGCATCTCGATGCCACTTTCTCTCCACGTTTGGTACCCACGTGCCACATGCATATCTCGACCCCATCGAGACACCCACTCGCCACGTCTGGCATGTTTGAAAGGTGTCATGGTCAGGTGGTGGACGACCAAGCACCAACTTGGTCCGAAATCAACACGCGAGAGTCCCAAGCATACCCCACAAACTGCATCTCGATGCCACTTTCTCTCCACGTTTGGTACCCACGTGCCACATGCATATCTCGACCCCATCGAGACACCCACTCGCCACGTCTGGCATGTTTGAAAGGTGTCATGGTCAGGTGGTGGACGACCAAGCACCAACTTGGTCCGAAATCAACACGCGAGAGTCCCAAGCATACCCCACAAACTGCATCTCGATGCCACTTTCTCTCCACGTTTGGTACCCACGTGCCACATGCATATCTCGACCCCATCGAGACACCCACTCGCCACGTCTGGCATGTTTGAAAGGTGTCATGGTCAGGTGGTGGACGACCAAGCACCAACTTGGTCCGAAATCAACACGCGAGAGTCCCAAGCATACCCCACAAACTGCATCTCGATGCCACTTTCTCTCCACGTTTGGTACCCACGTGCCACATGCATATCTCGACCCCATCGAGACACCCACTCGCCACGTCTGGCATGTTTGAAAGGTGTCATGGTCAGGTGGTGGACGACCAAGCACCAACTTGGTCCGAAATCAACACGCGAGAGTCCCAAGCATACCCCACAAACTGCATCTCGATGCCACTTTCTCTCCACGTTTGGTACCCCACGTGCCACATGCATATCTCGACCCCATCGAGACACCCACTCGCCACGTCTGGCATGTTTGAAAGGTGTCATGGTCAGGTGGTGGACGACCAAGCACCAACTTGGTCCGAAATCAACACGCGAGAGTCCCAAGCATACCCCACAAACTGCATCTCGATGCCACTTTCTCTCCACGTTTGGTACCCACGTGCCACATGCATATCTCGACCCCATCGAGACACCCACTCGCCACGTCTGGCATGTTTGAAAGGTGTCATGGTCAGGTGGTGGACGACCAAGCACCAACTTGGTCCGAAATCAACACGCGAGAGTCCCAAGCATACCCCACAAACTGCATCTCGATGCCACTTTCTCTCCACGTTTGGTACCCACGTGCCACATGCATATCTCGACCCCATCGAGACACCCACTCGCCACGTCTGGCATGTTTGAAAGGTGTCATGGTCAGGTGGTGGACGACCAAGCACCAACTTGGTCCGAAATCAACACGCGAGAGTCCCAAGCATACCCCACAAACTGCATCTCGATGCCACTTTCTCTCCACGTTTGGTACCCACGTGCCACATGCATATCTCGACCCCATCGAGACACCCACTCGCCACGTCTGGCATGTTTGAAAGGTGTCATGGTCAGGTGGTGGACGACCAAGCACCAACTTGGTCCGAAATCAACACGCGAGAGTCCCAAGCATACCCCACAAACTGCATCTCGATGCCACTTTCTCTCCACGTTTGGTACCCACGTGCCACATGCATATCTCGACCCCATCGAGACACCCACTCGCCACGTCTGGCATGTTTGAAAGGTGTCATGGTCAGGTGGTGGACGACCAAGCACCAACTTGGTCCGAAATCAACACGCGAGAGTCCCAAGCATACCCCACAAACTGCATCTCGATGCCACTTTCTCTCCACGTTTGGTACCCACGTGCCACATGCATATCTCGACCCCATCGAGACACCCACTCGCCACGTCTGGCATGTTTGAAAGGTGTCATGGTCAGGTGGTGGACGACCAAGCACCAACTTGGTCCGAAATCAACACGCGAGAGTCCCAAGCATACCCCACAAACTGCATCTCGATGCCACTTTCTCTCCACGTTTGGTACCCACGTGCCACATGCATATCTCGACCCCATCGAGACACCCACTCGCCACGTCTGGCATGTTTGAAAGGTGTCATGGTCAGGTGGTGGACGACCAAGCACCAACTTGGTCCGAAATCAACACGCGAGAGTCCCAAGCATACCCCACAAACTGCATCTCGATGCCACTTTCTCTCCACGTTTGGTACCCACGTGCCACATGCATATCTCGACCCCATCGAGACACCCACTCGCCACGTCTGGCATGTTTGAAAGGTGTCATGGTCAGGTGGTGGACGACCAAGCACCAACTTGGTCCGAAATCAACACGCGAGAGTCCCAAGCATACCCCACAAACTGCATCTCGATGCCACTTTCTCTCCACGTTTGGTACCCACGTGCCACATGCATATCTCGACCCCATCGAGACACCCACTCGCCACGTCTGGCATGTTTGAAAGGTGTCATGGTCAGGTGGTGGACGACCAAGCACCAACTTGGTCCGAAATCAACACGCGAGAGTCCCAAGCATACCCCACAAACTGCATCTCGATGCCACTTTCTCTCCACGTTTGGTACCCACGTGCCACATGCATATCTCGACCCCATCGAGACACCCACTCGCCACGTCTGGCATGTTTGAAAGGTGTCATGGTCAGGTGGTGGACGACCAAGCACCAACTTGGTCCGAAATCAACACGCGAGAGTCCCAAGCATACCCCACAAACTGCATCTCGATGCCACTTTCTCTCCACGTTTGGTACCCACGTGCCACATGCATATCTCGACCCCATCGAGACACCCACTCGCCACGTCTGGCATGTTTGAAAGGTGTCATGGTCAGGTGGTGGACGACCAAGCACCAACTTGGTCCGAAATCAACACGCGAGAGTCCCAAGCATACCCCACAAACTGCATCTCGATGCCACTTTCTCTCCACGTTTGGTACCCACGTGCCACATGCATATCTCGACCCCATCGAGACACCCACTCGCCACGTCTGGCATGTTTGAAAGGTGTCATGGTCAGGTGGTGGACGACCAAGCACCAACTTGGTCCGAAATCAACACGCGAGAGTCCCAAGCATACCCCACAAACTGCATCTCGATGCCACTTTCTCTCCACGTTTGGTACCCACGTGCCACATGCATATCTCGACCCCATCGAGACACCCACTCGCCACGTCTGGCATGTTTGAAAGGTGTCATGGTCAGGTGGTGGACGACCAAGCACCAACTTGGTCCGAAATCAACACGCGAGAGTCCCAAGCATACCCCACAAACTGCATCTCGATGCCACTTTCTCTCCACGTTTGGTACCCACGTGCCACATGCATATCTCGACCCCATCGAGACACCCACTCGCCACGTCTGGCATGTTTGAAAGGTGTCATGGTCAGGTGGTGGACGACCAAGCACCAACTTGGTCCGAAATCAACACGCGAGAGTCCCAAGCATACCCCACAAACTGCATCTCGATGCCACTTTCTCTCCACGTTTGGTACCCACGTGCCACATGCATATCTCGACCCCATCGAGACACCCACTCGCCACGTCTGGCATGTTTGAAAGGTGTCATGGTCAGGTGGTGGACGACCAAGCACCAACTTGGTCCGAAATCAACACGCGAGAGTCCCAAGCATACCCCACAAACTGCATCTCGATGCCACTTTCTCTCCACGTTTGGTACCCACGTGCCACATGCATATCTCGACCCCATCGAGACACCCACTCGCCACGTCTGGCATGTTTGAAAGGTGTCATGGTCAGGTGGTGGACGACCAAGCACCAACTTGGTCCGAAATCAACACGCGAGAGTCCCAAGCATACCCCACAAACTGCATCTCGATGCCACTTTCTCTCCACGTTTGGTACCCACGTGCCACATGCATATCTCGACCCCATCGAGACACCCACTCGCCACGTCTGGCATGTTTGAAAGGTGTCATGGTCAGGTGGTGGACGACCAAGCACCAACTTGGTCCGAAATCAACACGCGAGAGTCCCAAGCATACCCCACAAACTGCATCTCGATGCCACTTTCTCTCCACGTTTGGTACCCACGTGCCACATGCATATCTCGACCCCATCGAGACACCCACTCGCCACGTCTGGCATGTTTGAAAGGTGTCATGGTCAGGTGGTGGACGACCAAGCACCAACTTGGTCCGAAATCAACACGCGAGAGTCCCAAGCATACCCCACAAACTGCATCTCGATGCCACTTTCTCTCCACGTTTGGTACCCACGTGCCACATGCATATCTCGACCCCATCGAGACACCCACTCGCCACGTCTGGCATGTTTGAAAGGTGTCATGGTCAGGTGGTGGACGACCAAGCACCAACTTGGTCCGAAATCAACACGCGAGAGTCCCAAGCATACCCCACAAACTGCATCTCGATGCCACTTTCTCTCCGTTTGGTACCCACGTGCCACATGCATATCTCGACCCCATCGAGACACCCACTCGCCACGTCTGGCATGTTTGAAAGGTGTCATGGTCAGGTGGTGGACGACCAAGCACCAACTTGGTCCGAAATCAACACGCGAGAGTCCCAAGCATACCCCACAAACTGCATCTCGATGCCACTTTTTCTCCACTTGGTACCCACGTGCCACATGCATATCTCGACCCCATCGAGATACCCACTCGCCACGTCTGGCATGTTTGAAAGGTGTCATGGTCAGGTGGTGGACGACCAAGCACCAACTTGGTCCGAAATCAACACGCGAGAGTCCCAAGCATACCCCACAAACTGCATCTCGATGCCACTTTCTCTCCACGTTTGGTACCCACGTGCCACATGCATATCTCGACCCCATCGAGACACCCACTCGCCACGTCTGGCATGTTTGAAAGGTGTCATGGTCAGGTGGTGGACGACCAAGCACCAACTTGGTCCGAAATCAACACGCGAGAGTCCCAAGCATACCCCACAAACTGCATCTCGATGCCACTTTCTCTCCACGTTTGGTACCCACGTGCCACATGCATATCTCGACCCCATCGAGACACCCACTCGCCACGTCTGGCATGTTTGAAAGGTGTCATGGTCAGGTGGTGGACGACCAAGCACCAACTTGGTCCGAAATCAACACGCGAGAGTCCCAAGCATACCCCACAAACTGCATCTCGATGCCACTTTTTCTCCACTTGGTACCCACGTGCCACATGCATATCTCGACCCCATCGAGATACCCACTCGCCACGTCTGGCATGTTTGAAAGGTGTCATGGTCAGGTGGTGGACGACCAAGCACCAACTTGGTCCGAAATCAACACGCGAGAGTCCCAAGCATACCCCACAAACTGCATCTCGATGCCACTTTCTCTCCACGTTTGGTACCCACGTGCCACATGCATATCTCGACCCCATCGAGACACCCACTCGCCACGTCTGGCATGTTTGAAAGGTGTCATGGTCAGGTGGTGGACGACCAAGCACCAACTTGGTCCGAAATCAACACGCGAGAGTCCCAAGCATACCCCACAAACTGCATCTCGATGCCACTTTCTCTCCACGTTTGGTACCCACGTGCCACATGCATATCTCGACCCCATCGAGACACCCACTCGCCACGTCTGGCATGTTTGAAAGGTGTCATGGTCAGGTGGTGGACGACCAAGCACCAACTTGGTCCGAAATCAACACGCGAGAGTCCCAAGCATACCCCACAAACTGCATCTCGATGCCACTTTCTCTCCACGTTTGGTACCCACGTGCCACATGCATATCTCGACCCCATCGAGACACCCACTCGCCACGTCTGGCATGTTTGAAAGGTGTCATGGTCAGGTGGTGGACGACCAAGCACCAACTTGGTCCGAAATCAACACGCGAGAGTCCCAAGCATACCCCACAAACTGCATCTCGATGCCACTTTCTCTCCACGTTTGGTACCCACGTGCCACATGCATATCTCGACCCCATCGAGACACCCACTCGCCACGTCTGGCATGTTTGAAAGGTGTCATGGTCAGGTGGTGGACGACCAAGCACCAACTTGGTCCGAAATCAACACGCGAGAGTCCCAAGCATACCCCACAAACTGCATCTCGATGCCACTTTCTCTCCACGTTTGGTACCCACGTGCCACATGCATATCTCGACCCCATCGAGACACCCACTCGCCACGTCTGGCATGTTTGAAAGGTGTCATGGTCAGGTGGTGGACGACCAAGCACCAACTTGGTCCGAAATCAACACGCGAGAGTCCCAAGCATACCCCACAAACTGCATCTCGATGCCACTTTCTCTCCACGTTTGGTACCCACGTGCCACATGCATATCTCGACCCCATCGAGACACCCACTCGCCACGTCTGGCATGTTTGAAAGGTGTCATGGTCAGGTGGTGGACGACCAAGCACCAACTTGGTCCGAAATCAACACGCGAGAGTCCCAAGCATACCCCACAAACTGCATCTCGATGCCACTTTCTCTCCACGTTTGGTACCCACGTGCCACATGCATATCTCGACCCCATCGAGACACCCACTCGCCACGTCTGGCATGTTTGAAAGGTGTCATGGTCAGGTGGTGGACGACCAAGCACCAACTTGGTCCGAAATCAACACGCGAGAGTCCCAAGCATACCCCACAAACTGCATCTCGATGCCACTTTCTCTCCACGTTTGGTACCCACGTGCCACATGCATATCTCGACCCCATCGAGACACCCACTCGCCACGTCTGGCATGTTTGAAAGGTGTCATGGTCAGGTGGTGGACGACCAAGCACCAACTTGGTCCGAAATCAACACGCGAGAGTCCCAAGCATACCCCACAAACTGCATCTCGATGCCACTTTCTCTCCACGTTTGGTACCCACGTGCCACATGCATATCTCGACCCCATCGAGACACCCACTCGCCACGTCTGGCATGTTTGAAAGGTGTCATGGTCAGGTGGTGGACGACCAAGCACCAACTTGGTCCGAAATCAACACGCGAGAGTCCCAAGCATACCCCACAAACTGCATCTCGATGCCACTTTCTCTCCACGTTTGGTACCCACGTGCCACATGCATATCTCGACCCCATCGAGACACCCACTCGCCACGTCTGGCATGTTTGAAAGGTGTCATGGTCAGGTGGTGGACGACCAAGCACCAACTTGGTCCGAAATCAACACGCGAGAGTCCCAAGCATACCCCACAAACTGCATCTCGATGCCACTTTCTCTCCACGTTTGGTACCCACGTGCCACATGCATATCTCGACCCCATCGAGACACCCACTCGCCACGTCTGGCATGTTTGAAAGGTGTCATGGTCAGGTGGTGGACGACCAAGCACCAACTTGGTCCGAAATCAACACGCGAGAGTCCCAAGCATACCCCACAAACTGCATCTCGATGCCACTTTCTCTCCACGTTTGGTACCCACGTGCCACATGCATATCTCGACCCCATCGAGACACCCACTCGCCACGTCTGGCATGTTTGAAAGGTGTCATGGTCAGGTGGTGGACGACCAAGCACCAACTTGGTCCGAAATCAACACGCGAGAGTCCCAAGCATACCCCACAAACTGCATCTCGATGCCACTTTCTCTCCACGTTTGGTACCCACGTGCCACATGCATATCTCGACCCCATCGAGACACCCACTCGCCACGTCTGGCATGTTTGAAAGGTGTCATGGTCAGGTGGTGGACGACCAAGCACCAACTTGGTCCGAAATCAACACGCGAGAGTCCCAAGCATACCCCACAAACTGCATCTCGATGCCACTTTCTCTCCACGTTTGGTACCCACGTGCCACATGCATATCTCGACCCCATCGAGACACCCACTCGCCACGTCTGGCATGTTTGAAAGGTGTCATGGTCAGGTGGTGGACGACCAAGCACCAACTTGGTCCGAAATCAACACGCGAGAGTCCCAAGCATACCCCACAAACTGCATCTCGATGCCACTTTCTCTCCACGTTTGGTACCCACGTGCCACATGCATATCTCGACCCCATCGAGACACCCACTCGCCACGTCTGGCATGTTTGAAAGGTGTCATGGTCAGGTGGTGGACGACCAAGCACCAACTTGGTCCGAAATCAACACGCGAGAGTCCCAAGCATACCCCACAAACTGCATCTCGATGCCACTTTCTCTCCACGTTTGGTACCCACGTGCCACATGCATATCTCGACCCCATCGAGACACCCACTCGCCACGTCTGGCATGTTTGAAAGGTGTCATGGTCAGGTGGTGGACGACCAAGCACCAACTTGGTCCGAAATCAACACGCGAGAGTCCCAAGCATACCCCACAAACTGCATCTCGATGCCACTTTCTCTCCACGTTTGGTACCCACGTGCCACATGCATATCTCGACCCCATCGAGACACCCACTCGCCACGTCTGGCATGTTTGAAAGGTGTCATGGTCAGGTGGTGGACGACCAAGCACCAACTTGGTCCGAAATCAACACGCGAGAGTCCCAAGCATACCCCACAAACTGCATCTCGATGCCACTTTCTCTCCACGTTTGGTACCCACGTGCCACATGCATATCTCGACCCCATCGAGACACCCACTCGCCACGTCTGGCATGTTTGAAAGGTGTCATGGTCAGGTGGTGGACGACCAAGCACCAACTTGGTCCGAAATCAACACGCGAGAGTCCCAAGCATACCCCACAAACTGCATCTCGATGCCACTTTCTCTCCACGTTTGGTACCCACGTGCCACATGCATATCTCGACCCCATCGAGACACCCACTCGCCACGTCTGGCATGTTTGAAAGGTGTCATGGTCAGGTGGTGGACGACCAAGCACCAACTTGGTCCGAAATCAACACGCGAGAGTCCCAAGCATACCCCACAAACTGCATCTCGATGCCACTTTCTCTCCACGTTTGGTACCCACGTGCCACATGCATATCTCGACCCCATCGAGACACCCACTCGCCACGTCTGGCATGTTTGAAAGGTGTCATGGTCAGGTGGTGGACGACCAAGCACCAACTTGGTCCGAAATCAACACGCGAGAGTCCCAAGCATACCCCACAAACTGCATCTCGATGCCACTTTCTCTCCACGTTTGGTACCCACGTGCCACATGCATATCTCGACCCCATCGAGACACCCACTCGCCACGTCTGGCATGTTTGAAAGGTGTCATGGTCAGGTGGTGGACGACCAAGCACCAACTTGGTCCGAAATCAACACGCGAGAGTCCCAAGCATACCCCACAAACTGCATCTCGATGCCACTTTCTCTCCACGTTTGGTACCCACGTGCCACATGCATATCTCGACCCCATCGAGACACCCACTCGCCACGTCTGGCATGTTTGAAAGGTGTCATGGTCAGGTGGTGGACGACCAAGCACCAACTTGGTCCGAAATCAACACGCGAGAGTCCCAAGCATACCCCACAAACTGCATCTCGATGCCACTTTCTCTCCACGTTTGGGACCCACGTGCCACATGCATATCTCGACCCCATCGAGACACCCACTCGCCACGTCTGGCATGTTTGAAAGGTGTCATGGTCAGGTGGTGGACGACCAAGCACCAACTTGGTCCGAAATCAACACGCGAGAGTCCCAAGCATACCCCACAAACTGCATCTCGATGCCACTTTCTCTCCACGTTTGGTACCCACGTGCCACATGCATATCTCGACCCCATCGAGACACCCACTCGCCACGTCTGGCATGTTTGAAAGGTGTCATGGTCAGGTGGTGGACGACCAAGCACCAACTTGGTCCGAAATCAACACGCGAGAGTCCCAAGCATACCCCACAAACTGCATCTCGATGCCACTTTCTCTCCACGTTTGGTACCCACGTGCCACATGCATATCTCGACCCCATCGAGACACCCACTCGCCACGTCTGGCATGTTTGAAAGGTGTCATGGTCAGGTGGTGGACGACCAAGCACCAACTTGGTCCGAAATCAACACGCGAGAGTCCCAAGCATACCCCACAAACTGCATCTCGATGCCACTTTCTCTCCACGTTTGGTACCCACGTGCCACATGCATATCTCGACCCCATCGAGACACCCACTCGCCACGTCTGGCATGTTTGAAAGGTGTCATGGTCAGGTGGTGGACGACCAAGCACCAACTTGGTCCGAAATCAACACGCGAGAGTCCCAAGCATACCCCACAAACTGCATCTCGATGCCACTTTCTCTCCACGTTTGGTACCCACGTGCCACATGCATATCTCGACCCCATCGAGACACCCACTCGCCACGTCTGGCATGTTTGAAAGGTGTCATGGTCAGGTGGTGGACGACCAAGCACCAACTTGGTCCGAAATCAACACGCGAGAGTCCCAAGCATACCCCACAAACTGCATCTCGATGCCACTTTCTCTCCACGTTTGGTACCCACGTGCCACATGCATATCTCGACCCCATCGAGACACCCACTCGCCACGTCTGGCATGTTTGAAAGGTGTCATGGTCAGGTGGTGGACGACCAAGCACCAACTTGGTCCGAAATCAACACGCGAGAGTCCCAAGCATACCCCACAAACTGCATCTCGATGCCACTTTCTCTCCACGTTTGGTACCCACGTGCCACATGCATATCTCGACCCCATCGAGACACCCACTCGCCACGTCTGGCATGTTTGAAAGGTGTCATGGTCAGGTGGTGGACGACCAAGCACCAACTTGGTCCGAAATCAACACGCGAGAGTCCCAAGCATACCCCACAAACTGCATCTCGATGCCACTTTCTCTCCACGTTTGGTACCCACGTGCCACATGCATATCTCGACCCCATCGAGACACCCACTCGCCACGTCTGGCATGTTTGAAAGGTGTCATGGTCAGGTGGTGGACGACCAAGCACCAACTTGGTCCGAAATCAACACGCGAGAGTCCCAAGCATACCCCACAAACTGCATCTCGATGCCACTTTCTCTCCACGTTTGGTACCCACGTGCCACATGCATATCTCGACCCCATCGAGACACCCACTCGCCACGTCTGGCATGTTTGAAAGGTGTCATGGTCAGGTGGTGGACGACCAAGCACCAACTTGGTCCGAAATCAACACGCGAGAGTCCCAAGCATACCCCACAAACTGCATCTCGATGCCACTTTCTCTCCACGTTTGGTACCCACGTGCCACATGCATATCTCGACCCCATCGAGACACCCACTCGCCACGTCTGGCATGTTTGAAAGGTGTCATGGTCAGGTGGTGGACGACCAAGCACCAACTTGGTCCGAAATCAACACGCGAGAGTCCCAAGCATACCCCACAAACTGCATCTCGATGCCACTTTCTCTCCACGTTTGGTACCCACGTGCCACATGCATATCTCGACCCCATCGAGACACCCACTCGCCACGTCTGGCATGTTTGAAAGGTGTCATGGTCAGGTGGTGGACGACCAAGCACCAACTTGGTCCGAAATCAACACGCGAGAGTCCCAAGCATACCCCACAAACTGCATCTCGATGCCACTTTCTCTCCACGTTTGGTACCCACGTGCCACATGCATATCTCGACCCCATCGAGACACCCACTCGCCACGTCTGGCATGTTTGAAAGGTGTCATGGTCAGGTGGTGGACGACCAAGCACCAACTTGGTCCGAAATCAACACGCGAGAGTCCCAAGCATACCCCACAAACTGCATCTCGATGCCACTTTCTCTCCACGTTTGGTACCCACGTGCCACATGCATATCTCGACCCCATCGAGACACCCACTCGCCACGTCTGGCATGTTTGAAAGGTGTCATGGTCAGGTGGTGGACGACCAAGCACCAACTTGGTCCGAAATCAACACGCGAGAGTCCCAAGCATACCCCACAAACTGCATCTCGATGCCACTTTCTCTCCACGTTTGGTACCCACGTGCCACATGCATATCTCGACCCCATCGAGACACCCACTCGCCACGTCTGGCATGTTTGAAAGGTGTCATGGTCAGGTGGTGGACGACCAAGCACCAACTTGGTCCGAAATCAACACGCGAGAGTCCCAAGCATACCCCACAAACTGCATCTCGATGCCACTTTCTCTCCACGTTTGGTACCCACGTGCCACATGCATATCTCGACCCCATCGAGACACCCACTCGCCACGTCTGGCATGTTTGAAAGGTGTCATGGTCAGGTGGTGGACGACCAAGCACCAACTTGGTCCGAAATCAACACGCGAGAGTCCCAAGCATACCCCACAAACTGCATCTCGATGCCACTTTCTCTCCACGTTTGGTACCCACGTGCCACATGCATATCTCGACCCCATCGAGACACCCACTCGCCACGTCTGGCATGTTTGAAAGGTGTCATGGTCAGGTGGTGGACGACCAAGCACCAACTTGGTCCGAAATCAACACGCGAGAGTCCCAAGCATACCCCACAAACTGCATCTCGATGCCACTTTCTCTCCACGTTTGGTACCCACGTGCCACATGCATATCTCGACCCCATCGAGACACCCACTCGCCACGTCTGGCATGTTTGAAAGGTGTCATGGTCAGGTGGTGGACGACCAAGCACCAACTTGGTCCGAAATCAACACGCGAGAGTCCCAAGCATACCCCACAAACTGCATCTCGATGCCACTTTCTCTCCACGTTTGGTACCCACGTGCCACATGCATATCTCGACCCCATCGAGACACCCACTCGCCACGTCTGGCATGTTTGAAAGGTGTCATGGTCAGGTGGTGGACGACCAAGCACCAACTTGGTCCGAAATCAACACGCGAGAGTCCCAAGCATACCCCACAAACTGCATCTCGATGCCACTTTCTCTCCACGTTTGGTACCCACGTGCCACATGCATATCTCGACCCCATCGAGACACCCACTCGCCACGTCTGGCATGTTTGAAAGGTGTCATGGTCAGGTGGTGGACGACCAAGCACCAACTTGGTCCGAAATCAACACGCGAGAGTCCCAAGCATACCCCACAAACTGCATCTCGATGCCACTTTCTCTCCACGTTTGGTACCCACGTGCCACATGCATATCTCGACCCCATCGAGACACCCACTCGCCACGTCTGGCATGTTTGAAAGGTGTCATGGTCAGGTGGTGGACGACCAAGCACCAACTTGGTCCGAAATCAACACGCGAGAGTCCCAAGCATACCCCACAAACTGCATCTCGATGCCACTTTCTCTCCACGTTTGGTACCCACGTGCCACATGCATATCTCGACCCCATCGAGACACCCACTCGCCACGTCTGGCATGTTTGAAAGGTGTCATGGTCAGGTGGTGGACGACCAAGCACCAACTTGGTCCGAAATCAACACGCGAGAGTCCCAAGCATACCCCACAAACTGCATCTCGATGCCACTTTCTCTCCACGTTTGGTACCCACGTGCCACATGCATATCTCGACCCCATCGAGACACCCACTCGCCACGTCTGGCATGTTTGAAAGGTGTCATGGTCAGGTGGTGGACGACCAAGCACCAACTTGGTCCGAAATCAACACGCGAGAGTCCCAAGCATACCCCACAAACTGCATCTCGATGCCACTTTCTCTCCACGTTTGGTACCCACGTGCCACATGCATATCTCGACCCCATCGAGACACCCACTCGCCACGTCTGGCATGTTTGAAAGGTGTCATGGTCAGGTGGTGGACGACCAAGCACCAACTTGGTCCGAAATCAACACGCGAGAGTCCCAAGCATACCCCACAAACTGCATCTCGATGCCACTTTCTCTCCACGTTTGGTACCCACGTGCCACATGCATATCTCGACCCCATCGAGACACCCACTCGCCACGTCTGGCATGTTTGAAAGGTGTCATGGTCAGGTGGTGGACGACCAAGCACCAACTTGGTCCGAAATCAACACGCGAGAGTCCCAAGCATACCCCACAAACTGCATCTCGATGCCACTTTCTCTCCACGTTTGGTACCCACGTGCCACATGCATATCTCGACCCCATCGAGACACCCACTCGCCACGTCTGGCATGTTTGAAAGGTGTCATGGTCAGGTGGTGGACGACCAAGCACCAACTTGGTCCGAAATCAACACGCGAGAGTCCCAAGCATACCCCACAAACTGCATCTCGATGCCACTTTCTCTCCACGTTTGGTACCCACGTGCCACATGCATATCTCGACCCCATCGAGACACCCACTCGCCACGTCTGGCATGTTTGAAAGGTGTCATGGTCAGGTGGTGGACGACCAAGCACCAACTTGGTCCGAAATCAACACGCGAGAGTCCCAAGCATACCCCACAAACTGCATCTCGATGCCACTTTCTCTCCACGTTTGGTACCCACGTGCCACATGCATATCTCGACCCCATCGAGACACCCACTCGCCACGTCTGGCATGTTTGAAAGGTGTCATGGTCAGGTGGTGGACGACCAAGCACCAACTTGGTCCGAAATCAACACGCGAGAGTCCCAAGCATACCCCACAAACTGCATCTCGATGCCACTTTCTCTCCACGTTTGGTACCCACGTGCCACATGCATATCTCGACCCCATCGAGACACCCACTCGCCACGTCTGGCATGTTTGAAAGGTGTCATGGTCAGGTGGTGGACGACCAAGCACCAACTTGGTCCGAAATCAACACGCGAGAGTCCCAAGCATACCCCACAAACTGCATCTCGATGCCACTTTCTCTCCACGTTTGGTACCCACGTGCCACATGCATATCTCGACCCCATCGAGACACCCACTCGCCACGTCTGGCATGTTTGAAAGGTGTCATGGTCAGGTGGTGGACGACCAAGCACCAACTTGGTCCGAAATCAACACGCGAGAGTCCCAAGCATACCCCACAAACTGCATCTCGATGCCACTTTCTCTCCACGTTTGGTACCCACGTGCCACATGCATATCTCGACCCCATCGAGACACCCACTCGCCACGTCTGGCATGTTTGAAAGGTGTCATGGTCAGGTGGTGGACGACCAAGCACCAACTTGGTCAACTTGGTCCGAAATCAACACGCGAGAGTCCCAAGCATACCCCACAAACTGCATCTCGATGCCACTTTCTCTCCACGTTTGGTACCCACGTGCCACATGCATATCTCGACCCCATCGAGACACCCACTCGCCACGTCTGGCATGTTTGAAAGGTGTCATGGTCAGGTGGTGGACGACCAAGCACCAACTTGGTCAACTTGGTCCGAAGTCAACACGCGAGAGTCCCAAGCATACCCCACAAACTGCATCTCGATGCCACTTTCTCTCCACGTTTGGTACCCACGTGCCACATGCATATCTTGACCCCATCGAGACACCCACTCGCCACGTCTGGCATGTTTGAAAGGTGTCATGGTCAGGTGGTGGACGACCAAGCACCAACTTGGTCCGAAATCAACACGCGAGAGTCCCAAGCATACCCCACAAACTGCATCTCGATGCCACTTTCTCTCCACGTTTGGTACCCACGTGCCACATGCATATCTCGACCCCATCGAGACACCCACTCGCCACGTCTGGCATGTTTGAAAGGTGTCATGGTCAGGTGGTGGACGACCAAGCACCAACTTGGTCCGAAATCAACACGCGAGAGTCCCAAGCATACCCCACAAACTGCATCTCGATGCCACTTTCTCTCCACGTTTGGCACCCACGTGCCACATGCATATCTCGACCCCATCGAGACACCCACTCGCCACAAACTGCATCTCGATGCCACTTTCTCTCCACGTTTGGTACCCACGTGCCACATGCATATCTCGACCCCATCGAGACACCCACTCGCCACGTCTGGCATGTTTGAAAGGTGTCATGGTCAGGTGGTGGACGACCAAGCACCAACTTGGTCCGAAATCAACACGCGAGAGTCCCAAGCATACCCCACAAACTGCATCTCGATGCCACTTTCTCTCCACGTTTGGTACCCACGTGCCACATGCATATCTCGACCCCATCGAGACACCCACTCGCCACGTCTGGCATGTTTGAAAGGTGTCATGGTCAGGTGGTGGACGACCAAGCACCAACTTGGTCCGAAATCAACACGCGAGAGTCCCAAGCATACCCCACAAACTGCTTCTCGATGCCACTTTCTCTCCACGTTTGGTACCCACGTGCCACATGCATATCTCGACCCCATCGAGACACCCACTCGCCACGTCTGGCATGTTTGAAAGGTGTCATGGTCAGGTGGTGGACGACCAAGCACCAACTTGGTCCGAAATCAACACGCGAGAGTCCCAAGCATACCCCACAAACTGCATCTCGATGCCACTTTCTCTCCACGTTTGGTACCCACGTGCCACATGCATATCTCGACCCCATCGAGACACCCACTCGCCACGTCTGGCATGTTTGAAAGGTGTCATGGTCAGGTGGTGGACGACCAAGCACCAACTTGGTCCGAAATCAACACGCGAGAGTCCCAAGCATACCCCACAAACTGCATCTCGATGCCACTTTCTCTCCACGTTTGGTACCCACGTGCCACATGCATATCTCGACCCCATCGAGACACCCACTCGCCACGTCTGGCATGTTTGAAAGGTGTCATGGTCAGGTGGTGGACGACCAAGCACCAACTTGGTCCGAAATCAACACGCGAGAGTCCCAAGCATACCCCACAAACTGCATCTCGATGCCACTTTCTCTCCACGTTTGGTACCCACGTGCCACATGCATATCTCGACCCCATCGAGACACCCACTCGCCACGTCTGGCATGTTTGAAAGGTGTCATGGTCAGGTGGTGGACGACCAAGCACCAACTTGGTCCGAAATCAACACGCGAGAGTCCCAAGCATACCCCACAAACTGCATCTCGATGCCATTTTCTCTCCACGTTTGGTACCCACGTGCCACATGCATATCTCGACCCCATCGAGACACCCACTCGCCACGTCTGGCATGTTTGAAAGGTGTCATGGTCAGGTGGTGGACGACCAAGCACCAACTTGGTCCGAAATCAACACGCGAGAGTCCCAAGCATACCCCACAAACTGCATCTCGATGCCACTTTCTCTCCACGTTTGGTACCCACGTGCCACATGCATATCTCGACCCCATCGAGACACCCACTCGCCACGTCTGGCATGTTTGAAAGGTGTCATGGTCAGGTGGTGGACGACCAAGCACCAACTTGGTCCGAAATCAACACGCGAGAGTCCCAAGCATACCCCACAAACTGCATCTCGATGCCACTTTCTCTCCACGTTTGGTACCCACGTGCCACATGCATATCTCGACCCCATCGAGACACCCACTCGCCACGTCTGGCATGTTTGAAAGGTGTCATGGTCAGGTGGTGGACGACCAAGCACCAACTTGGTCCGAAATCAACACGCGAGAGTCCCAAGCATACCCCACAAACTGCATCTCGATGCCACTTTCTCTCCACGTTTGGTACCCACGTGCCACATGCATATCTCGACCCCATCGAGACACCCACTCGCCACGTCTGGCATGTTTGAAAGGTGTCATGGTCAGGTGGTGGACGACCAAGCACCAACTTGGTCCGAAATCAACACGCGAGAGTCCCAAGCATACCCCACAAACTGCATCTCGATGCCACTTTCTCTCCACGTTTGGTACCCACGTGCCACATGCATATCTCGACCCCATCGAGACACCCACTCGCCACGTCTGGCATGTTTGAAAGGTGTCATGGTCAGGTGGTGGACGACCAAGCACCAACTTGGTCCGAAATCAACACGCGAGAGTCCCAAGCATACCCCACAAACTGCATCTCGATGCCACTTTCTCTCCACGTTTGGTACCCACGTGCCACATGCATATCTCGACCCCATCGAGACACCCACTCGCCACGTCTGGCATGTTTGAAAGGTGTCATGGTCAGGTGGTGGACGACCAAGCACCAACTTGGTCCGAAATCAACACGCGAGAGTCCCAAGCATACCCCACAAACTGCATCTCGATGCCACTTTCTCTCCACGTTTGGTACCCACGTGCCACATGCATATCTCGACCCCATCGAGACACCCACTCGCCACGTCTGGCATGTTTGAAAGGTGTCATGGTCAGGTGGTGGACGACCAAGCACCAACTTGGTCCGAAATCAACACGCGAGAGTCCCAAGCATACCCCACAAACTGCATCTCGATGCCACTTTCTCTCCACGTTTGGTACCCACGTGCCACATGCATATCTCGACCCCATCGAGACACCCACTCGCCACGTCTGGCATGTTTGAAAGGTGTCATGGTCAGGTGGTGGACGACCAAGCACCAACTTGGTCCGAAATCAACACGCGAGAGTCCCAAGCATACCCCACAAACTGCATCTCGATGCCACTTTCTCTCCACGTTTGGTACCCACGTGCCACATGCATATCTCGACCCCATCGAGACACCCACTCGCCACGTCTGGCATGTTTGAAAGGTGTCATGGTCAGGTGGTGGACGACCAAGCACCAACTTGGTCCGAAATCAACACGCGAGAGTCCCAAGCATACCCCACAAACTGCATCTCGATGCCACTTTCTCTCCACGTTTGGTACCCACGTGCCACATGCATATCTCGACCCCATCGAGACACCCACTCGCCACGTCTGGCATGTTTGAAAGGTGTCATGGTCAGGTGGTGGACGACCAAGCACCAACTTGGTCCGAAATCAACACGCGAGAGTCCCAAGCATACCCCACAAACTGCATCTCGATGCCACTTTCTCTCCACGTTTGGTACCCACGTGCCACATGCATATCTCGACCCCATCGAGACACCCACTCGCCACGTCTGGCATGTTTGAAAGGTGTCATGGTCAGGTGGTGGACGACCAAGCACCAACTTGGTCCGAAATCAACACGCGAGAGTCCCAAGCATACCCCACAAACTGCATCTCGATGCCACTTTCTCTCCACGTTTGGTACCCACGTGCCACATGCATATCTCGACCCCATCGAGACACCCACTCGCCACGTCTGGCATGTTTGAAAGGTGTCATGGTCAGGTGGTGGACGACCAAGCACCAACTTGGTCCGAAATCAACACGCGAGAGTCCCAAGCATACCCCACAAACTGCATCTCGATGCCACTTTCTCTCCACGTTTGGTACCCACGTGCCACATGCATATCTCGACCCCATCGAGACACCCACTCGCCACGTCTGGCATGTTTGAAAGGTGTCATGGTCAGGTGGTGGACGACCAAGCACCAACTTGGTCCGAAATCAACACGCGAGAGTCCCAAGCATACCCCACAAACTGCATCTCGATGCCACTTTCTCTCCACGTTTGGTACCCACGTGCCACATGCATATCTCGACCCCATCGAGACACCCACTCGCCACGTCTGGCATGTTTGAAAGGTGTCATGGTCAGGTGGTGGACGACCAAGCACCAACTTGGTCCGAAATCAACACGCGAGAGTCCCAAGCATACCCCACAAACTGCATCTCGATGCCACTTTCTCTCCACGTTTGGTACCCACGTGCCACATGCATATCTCGACCCCATCGAGACACCCACTCGCCACGTCTGGCATGTTTGAAAGGTGTCATGGTCAGGTGGTGGACGACCAAGCACCAACTTGGTCCGAAATCAACACGCGAGAGTCCCAAGCATACCCCACAAACTGCATCTCGATGCCACTTTCTCTCCACGTTTGGTACCCACGTGCCACATGCATATCTCGACCCCATCGAGACACCCACTCGCCACGTCTGGCATGTTTGAAAGGTGTCATGGTCAGGTGGTGGACGACCAAGCACCAACTTGGTCCGAAATCAACACGCGAGAGTCCCAAGCATACCCCACAAACTGCATCTCGATGCCACTTTCTCTCCACGTTTGGTACCCACGTGCCACATGCATATCTCGACCCCATCGAGACACCCACTCGCCACGTCTGGCATGTTTGAAAGGTGTCATGGTCAGGTGGTGGACGACCAAGCACCAACTTGGTCCGAAATCAACACGCGAGAGTC
This sequence comes from Aphanomyces cochlioides, assembly GCA_019828595.1. Classification (NCBI taxonomy): domain Eukaryota; phylum Oomycota; class Saprolegniomycetes; order Saprolegniales; family Verrucalvaceae; genus Aphanomyces; species Aphanomyces cochlioides. Next base: position 77,845 of record JAHQRK010000045.1, read on the forward strand.
CCAAGCATACCCCACAAACTGCATCTCGATGCCACTTTCTCTCCACGTTTGGTACCCACGTGCCACATGCATATCTCGACCCCATCGAGACACCCACTCGCCACAAACTGCATCTCGATGCCACTTTCTCTCCACGTTTGGTACCCACGTGCCACATGCATATCTCGACCCCATCGAGACACCCACTCGCCACGTCTGGCATGTTTGAAAGGTGTCATGGTCAGGTGGTGGACGACCAAGCACCAACTTGGTCCGAAATCAACACGCGAGAGTCCCAAGCATACCCCACAAACTGCATCTCGATGCCACTTTCTCTCCACGTTTGGTACCCACGTGCCACATGCATATCTCGACCCCATCGAGACACCCACTCGCCACGTCTGGCATGTTTGAAAGGTGTCATGGTCAGGTGGTGGACGACCAAGCACCAACTTGGTCCGAAATCAACACGCGAGAGTCCCAAGCATACCCCACAAACTGCATCTCGATGCCACTTTCTCTCCACGTTTGGTACCCACGTGCCACATGCATATCTCGACCCCATCGAGACACCCACTCGCCACAAACTGCATCTCGATGCCACTTTCTCTCCACGTTTGGTACCCACGTGCCACATGCATATCTCGACCCCATCGAGACACCCACTCGCCACAAACTGCATCTCGATGCCACTTTCTCTCCACGTTTGGTACCCACGTGCCACATGCATATCTCGACCCCATCGAGACACCCACTCGCCACGTCTGGCATGTTTGAAAGGTGTCATGGTCAGGTGGTGGACGACCAAGCACCAACTTGGTCCGAAATCAACACGCGAGAGTCCCAAGCATACCCCACAAACTGCATCTCGATGCCACTTTCTCTCCACGTTTGGTACCCACGTGCCACATGCATATCTCGACCCCATCGAGACACCCACTCGCCACAAACTGCATCTCGATGCCACTTTCTCTCCACGTTTGGTACCCACGTGCCACATGCATATCTCGACCCCATCGAGACACCCACTCGCCACGTCTGGCATGTTTGAAAGGTGTCATGGTCAGGTGGTGGACGACCAAGCACCAACTTGGTCCGAAATCAACACGCGAGAGTCCCAAGCATACCCCACAAACTGCATCTCGATGCCACTTTCTCTCCACGTTTGGTACCCACGTGCCACATGCATATCTCGACCCCATCGAGACACCCACTCGCCACGTCTGGCATGTTTGAAAGGTGTCATGGTCAGGTGGTGGACGACCAAGCACCAACTTGGTCCGAAATCAACACGCGAGAGTCCCAAGCATACCCCACAAACTGCATCTCGATGCCACTTTCTCTCCACGTTTGGTACCCACGTGCCACATGCATATCTCGACCCCATCGAGACACCCACTCGCCACGTCTGGCATGTTTGAAAGGTGTCATGGTCAGGTGGTGGACGACCAAGCACCAACTTGGTCCGAAATCAACACGCGAGAGTCCCAAGCATACCCCACAAACTGCATCTCGATGCCACTTTCTCTCCACGTTTGGTACCCACGTGCCACATGCATATCTCGACCCCATCGAGACACCCACTCGCCACGTCTGGCATGTTTGAAAGGTGTCATGGTCAGGTGGTGGACGACCAAGCACCAACTTGGTCCGAAATCAACACGCGAGAGTCCCAAGCATACCCCACAAACTGCATCTCGATGCCACTTTCTCTCCACGTTTGGTACCCACGTGCCACATGCATATCTCGACCCCATCGAGACACCCACTCGCCACGTCTGGCATGTTTGAAAGGTGTCATGGTCAGGTGGTGGACGACCAAGCACCAACTTGGTCCGAAATCAACACGCGAGAGTCCCAAGCATACCCCACAAACTGCATCTCGATGCCACTTTCTCTCCACGTTTGGTACCCACGTGCCACATGCATATCTCGACCCCATCGAGACACCCACTCGCCACGTCTGGCATGTTTGAAAGGTGTCATGGTCAGGTGGTGGACGACCAAGCACCAACTTGGTCCGAAATCAACACGCGAGAGTCCCAAGCATACCCCACAAACTGCATCTCGATGCCACTTTCTCTCCACGTTTGGTACCCACGTGCCACATGCATATCTCGACCCCATCGAGACACCCACTCGCCACGTCTGGCATGTTTGAAAGGTGTCATGGTCAGGTGGTGGACGACCAAGCACCAACTTGGTCCGAAATCAACACGCGAGAGTCCCAAGCATACCCCACAAACTGCATCTCGATGCCACTTTCTCTCCACGTTTGGTACCCACGTGCCACATGCATATCTCGACCCCATCGAGACACCCACTCGCCACGTCTGGCATGTTTGAAAGGTGTCATGGTCAGGTGGTGGACGACCAAGCACCAACTTGGTCCGAAATCAACACGCGAGAGTCCCAAGCATACCCCACAAACTGCATCTCGATGCCACTTTCTCTCCACGTTTGGTACCCACGTGCCACATGCATATCTCGACCCCATCGAGACACCCACTCGCCACGTCTGGCATGTTTGAAAGGTGTCATGGTCAGGTGGTGGACGACCAAGCACCAACTTGGTCCGAAATCAACACGCGAGAGTCCCAAGCATACCCCACAAACTGCATCTCGATGCCACTTTCTCTCCACGTTTGGTACCCACGTGCCACATGCATATCTCGACCCCATCGAGACACCCACTCGCCACGTCTGGCATGTTTGAAAGGTGTCATGGTCAGGTGGTGGACGACCAAGCACCAACTTGGTCCGAAATCAACACGCGAGAGTCCCAAGCATACCCCACAAACTGCATCTCGATGCCACTTTCTCTCCACGTTTGGTACCCACGTGCCACATGCATATCTCGACCCCATCGAGACACCCACTCGCCACGTCTGGCATGTTTGAAAGGTGTCATGGTCAGGTGGTGGACGACCAAGCACCAACTTGGTCCGAAATCAACACGCGAGAGTCCCAAGCATACCCCACAAACTGCATCTCGATGCCACTTTCTCTCCACGTTTGGTACCCACGTGCCACATGCATATCTCGACCCCATCGAGACACCCACTCGCCACGTCTGGCATGTTTGAAAGGTGTCATGGTCAGGTGGTGGACGACCAAGCACCAACTTGGTCCGAAATCAACACGCGAGAGTCCCAAGCATACCCCACAAACTGCATCTCGATGCCACTTTCTCTCCACGTTTGGTACCCACGTGCCACATGCATATCTCGACCCCATCGAGACACCCACTCGCCACGTCTGGCATGTTTGAAAGGTGTCATGGTCAGGTGGTGGACGACCAAGCACCAACTTGGTCCGAAATCAACACGCGAGAGTCCCAAGCATACCCCACAAACTGCATCTCGATGCCACTTTCTCTCCACGTTTGGTACCCACGTGCCACATGCATATCTCGACCCCATCGAGACACCCACTCGCCACAAACTGCATCTCGATGCCACTTTCTCTCCACGTTTGGTACCCACGTGCCACATGCATATCTCGACCCCATCGAGACACCCACTCGCCACGTCTGGCATGTTTGAAAGGTGTCATGGTCAGGTGGTGGACGACCAAGCACCAACTTGGTCCGAAATCAACACGCGAGAGTCCCAAGCATACCCCACAAACTGCATCTCGATGCCACTTTCTCTCCACGTTTGGTACCCACGTGCCACATGCATATCTCGACCCCATCGAGACACCCACTCGCCACGTCTGGCATGTTTGAAAGGTGTCATGGTCAGGTGGTGGACGACCAAGCACCAACTTGGTCCGAAATCAACACGCGAGAGTCCCAAGCATACCCCACAAACTGCATCTCGATGCCACTTTCTCTCCACGTTTGGTACCCACGTGCCACATGCATATCTCGACCCCATCGAGACACCCACTCGCCACGTCTGGCATGTTTGAAAGGTGTCATGGTCAGGTGGTGGACGACCAAGCACCAACTTGGTCCGAAATCAACACGCGAGAGTCCCAAGCATACCCCACAAACTGCATCTCGATGCCACTTTCTCTCCACGTTTGGTACCCACGTGCCACATGCATATCTCGACCCCATCGAGACACCCACTCGCCACAAACTGCATCTCGATGCCACTTTCTCTCCACGTTTGGTACCCACGTGCCACATGCATATCTCGACCCCATCGAGACACCCACTCGCCACGTCTGGCATGTTTGAAAGGTGTCATGGTCAGGTGGTGGACGACCAAGCACCAACTTGGTCCGAAATCAACACGCGAGAGTCCCAAGCATACCCCACAAACTGCATCTCGATGCCACTTTCTCTCCACGTTTGGTACCCACGTGCCACATGCATATCTCGACCCCATCGAGACACCCACTCGCCACAAACTGCATCTCGATGCCACTTTCTCTCCACGTTTGGTACCCACGTGCCACATGCATATCTCGACCCCATCGAGACACCCACTCGCCACGTCTGGCATGTTTGAAAGGTGTCATGGTCAGGTGGTGGACGACCAAGCACCAACTTGGTCCGAAATCAACACGCGAGAGTCCCAAGCATACCCCACAAACTGCATCTCGATGCCACTTTCTCTCCACGTTTGGTACCCACGTGCCACATGCATATCTCTCCCCATCGAGACACCCACTCGCCACAAACTGCATCTCGATGCCACTTTCTCTCCACGTTTGGTACCCACGTGCCACATGCATATCTCGACCCCATCGAGACACCCACTCGCCACGTCTGGCATGTTTGAAAGGTGTCATGGTCAGGTGGTGGACGACCAAGCACCAACTTGGTCCGAAATCAACACGCGAGAGTCCCAAGCATACCCCACAAACTGCATCTCGATGCCACTTTCTCTCCACGTTTGGTACCCACGTGCCACATGCATATCTCGACCCCATCGAGACACCCACTCGCCACAAACTGCATCTCGATGCCACTTTCTCTCCACGTTTGGTACCCACGTGCCACATGCATATCTCGACCCCATCGAGACACCCACTCGCCACGTCTGGCATGTTTGAAAGGTGTCATGGTCAGGTGGTGGACGACCAAGCACCAACTTGGTCCGAAATCAACACGCGAGAGTCCCAAGCATACCCCACAAACTGCATCTCGATGCCACTTTCTCTCCACGTTTGGTACCCACGTGCCACATGCATATCTCGACCCCATCGAGACACCCACTCGCCACGTCTGGCATGTTTGAAAGGTGTCATGGTCAGGTGGTGGACGACCAAGCACCAACTTGGTCCGAAATCAACACGCGAGAGTCCCAAGCATACCCCACAAACTGCATCTCGATGCCACTTTCTCTCCACGTTTGGTACCCACGTGCCACATGCATATCTCGACCCCATCGAGACACCCACTCGCCACGTCTGGCATGTTTGAAAGGTGTCATGGTCAGGTGGTGGACGACCAAGCACCAACTTGGTCCGAAATCAACACGCGAGAGTCCCAAGCATACCCCACAAACTGCATCTCGATGCCACTTTCTCTCCACGTTTGGTACCCACGTGCCACATGCATATCTCGACCCCATCGAGACACCCACTCGCCACGTCTGGCATGTTTGAAAGGTGTCATGGTCAGGTGGTGGACGACCAAGCACCAACTTGGTCCGAAATCAACACGCGAGAGTCCCAAGCATACCCCACAAACTGCATCTCGATGCCACTTTCTCTCCACGTTTGGTACCCACGTGCCACATGCATATCTCGACCCCATCGAGACACCCACTCGCCACGTCTGGCATGTTTGAAAGGTGTCATGGTCAGGTGGTGGACGACCAAGCACCAACTTGGTCCGAAATCAACACGCGAGAGTCCCAAGCATACCCCACAAACTGCATCTCGATGCCACTTTCTCTCCACGTTTGGTACCCACGTGCCACATGCATATCTCGACCCCATCGAGACACCCACTCGCCACGTCTGGCATGTTTGAAAGGTGTCATGGTCAGGTGGTGGACGACCAAGCACCAACTTGGTCCGAAATCAACACGCGAGAGTCCCAAGCATACCCCACAAACTGCATCTCGATGCCACTTTCTCTCCACGTTTGGTACCCACGTGCCACATGCATATCTCGACCCCATCGAGACACCCACTCGCCACGTCTGGCATGTTTGAAAGGTGTCATGGTCAGGTGGTGGACGACCAAGCACCAACTTGGTCCGAAATCAACACGCGATAGTCCCAAGCATACCCCACAAACTGCATCTCGATGCCACTTTCTCTCCACGTTTGGTACCCACGTGCCACATGCATATCTCGACCCCATCGAGACACCCACTCGCCACGTCTGGCATGTTTGAAAGGTGTCATGGTCAGGTGGTGGACGACCAAGCACCAACTTGGTCCGAAATCAACACGCGAGAGTCCCAAGCATACCCCACAAACTGCATCTCGATGCCACTTTCTCTCCACGTTTGGTACCCACGTGCCACATGCATATCTCGACCCCGTCGAGACACCCACTCGCCACGTCTGGCATGTTTGAAAGGTGTCATGGTCAGGTGGTGGACGACCAAGCACCAACTTGGTCCGAAATCAACACGCGAGAGTCCCAAGCATACCCCACAAACTGCATCTCGATGCCACTTTCTCTCCACGTTTGGTACCCACGTGCCACATGCATATCTCGACCCCATCGAGACACCCACTCGCCACGTCTGGCATGTTTGAAAGGTGTCATGGTCAGGTGGTGGACGACCAAGCACCAACTTGGTCCGAAATCAACACGCGAGAGTCCCAAGCATACCCCACAAACTGCATCTCGATGCCACTTTCTCTCCACGTTTGGTACCCACGTGCCACATGCATATCTCGACCCCATCGAGACACCCACTCGCCACGTCTGGCATGTTTGAAAGGTGTCATGGTCAGGTGGTGGATGACCAAGCACCAACTTGGTCCGAAATCAACACGCGAGAGTCCCAAGCATACCCCACAAACTGCATCTCGATGCCACTTTCTCTCCACGTTTGGTACCCACGTGCCACATGCATATCTCGACCCCATCGAGACACCCACTCGCCACGTCTGGCATGTTTGAAAGGTGTCATGGTCAGGTGGTGGACGACCAAGCACCAACTTGGTCCGAAATCAACACGCGAGTCCCAAGCATACCCCACAAACTGCATCTCGATGCCACTTTCTCTCCACGTTTGGTACCCACGTGCCACATGCATATCTCGACCCCATCGAGACACCCACTCGCCACGTCTGGCATGTTTGAAAGGTGTCATGGTCAGGTGGTGGACGACCAAGCACCAACTTGGTCCGAAATCAACACGCGAGAGTCCCAAGCATACCCCACAAACTGCATCTCGATGCCACTTTCTCTCCACGTTTGGTACCCACGTGCCACATGCATATCTCGACCCCATCGAGACACCCACTCGCCACGTCTGGCATGTTTGAAAGGTGTCATGGTCAGGTGGTGGACGACCAAGCACCAACTTGGTCCGAAATCAACACGCGAGAGTCCCAAGCATACCCCACAAACTGCATCTCGATGCCACTTTCTCTCCACGTTTGGTACCCACGTGCCACATGCATATCTCGACCCCATCGAGACACCCACTCGCCACGTCTGGCATGTTTGAAAGGTGTCATGGTCAGGTGGTGGACGACCAAGCACCAACTTGGTCCGAAATCAACACGCGAGAGTCCCAAGCATACCCCACAAACTGCATCTCGATGCCACTTTCTCTCCACGTTTGGTACCCACGTGCCACATGCATATCTCGACCCCATCGAGACACCCACTCGCCACGTCTGGCATGTTTGAAAGGTGTCATGGTCAGGTGGTGGACGACCAAGCACCAACTTGGTCCGAAATCAACACGCGAGAGTCCCAAGCATACCCCACAAACTGCATCTCGATGCCACTTTCTCTCCACGTTTGGTACCCACGTGCCACATGCATATCTCGACCCCATCGAGACACCCACTCGCCACGTCTGGCATGTTTGAAAGGTGTCATGGTCAGGTGGTGGACGACCAAGCACCAACTTGGTCCGAAATCAACACGCGAGAGTCCCAAGCATACCCCACAAACTGCATCTCGATGCCACTTTCTCTCCACGTTTGGTACCCACGTGCCACACATGCATATCTCGACCCCATCGAGACACCCACTCGCCACGTCTGGCATGTTTGAAAGGTGTCATGGTCAGGTGGTGGACGACCAAGCACCAACTTGGTCCGAAATCAACACGCGAGAGTCCCAAGCATACCCCACAAACTGCATCTCGATGCCACTTTCTCTCCACGTTTGGTACCCACGTGCCACATGCATATCTCGACCCCATCGAGACACCCACTCGCCACGTCTGGCATGTTTGAAAGGTGTCATGGTCAGGTGGTGGACGACCAAGCACCAACTTGGTCCGAAATCAACACGCGAGAGTCCCAAGCATACCCCACAAACTGCATCTCGATGCCACTTTCTCTCCACGTTTGGTACCCACGTGCCACATGCATATCTCGACCCCATCGAGACACCCACTCGCCACGTCTGGCATGTTTGAAAGGTGTCATGGTCAGGTGGTGGACGACCAAGCACCAACTTGGTCCGAAATCAACACGCGATAGTCCCAAGCATACCCCACAAACTGCATCTCGATGCCACTTTCTCTCCACGTTTGGTACCCACGTGCCACATGCATATCTCGACCCCATCGAGACACCCACTCGCCACGTCTGGCATGTTTGAAAGGTGTCATGGTCAGGTGGTGGACGACCAAGCACCAACTTGGTCCGAAATCAACACGCGAGAGTCCCAAGCATACCCCACAAACTGCATCTCGATGCCACTTTCTCTCCACGTTTGGTACCCACGTGCCACATGCATATCTCGACCCCATCGAGACACCCACTCGCCACGTCTGGCATGTTTGAAAGGTGTCATGGTCAGGTGGTGGACGACCAAGCACCAACTTGGTCCGAAATCAACACGCGAGAGTCCCAAGCATACCCCACAAACTGCATCTCGATGCCACTTTCTCTCCACGTTTGGTACCCACGTGCCACATGCATATCTCGACCCCATCGAGACACCCACTCGCCACGTCTGGCATGTTTGAAAGGTGTCATGGTCAGGTGGTGGACGACCAAGCACCAACTTGGTCCGAAATCAACACGCGAGAGTCCCAAGCATACCCCACAAACTGCATCTCGATGCCACTTTCTCTCCACGTTTGGTACCCACGTGCCACATGCATATCTCGACCCCATCGAGACACCCACTCGCCACGTCTGGCATGTTTGAAAGGTGTCATGGTCAGGTGGTGGACGACCAAGCACCAACTTGGTCCGAAATCAACACGCGAGAGTCCCAAGCATACCCCACAAACTGCATCTCGATGCCACTTTCTCTCCACGTTTGGTACCCACGTGCCACATGCATATCTCGACCCCATCGAGACACCCACTCGCCACGTCTGGCATGTTTGAAAGGTGTCATGGTCAGGTGGTGGACGACCAAGCACCAACTTGGTCCGAAATCAACACGCGAGCGTCCCAAGCATACCCCACAAACTGCATCTCGATGCCACTTTCTCTCCACGTTTGGTACCCACGTGCCACATGCATATCTCGACCTCATCGAGACACCCACTCGCCACGTCTGGCATGTTTGAAAGGTGTCATGGTCAGGTGGTGGACGACCAAGCACCAACTTGGTCCGAAATCAACACGCGAGAGTCCCAAGCATACCCCACAAACTGCATCTCGATGCCACTTTCTCTCCACGTTTGGTACCCACGTGCCACATGCATATCTCGACCCCGTCGAGACACCCACTCGCCACGTCTGGCATGTTTGAAAGGTGTCATGGTCAGGTGGTGGACGACCAAGCACCAACTTGGTCCGAAATCAACACGCGAGAGTCCCAAGCATACCCCACAAACTGCATCTCGATGCCACTTTCTCTCCACGTTTGGTACCCACGTGCCACATGCATATCTCGACCCCATCGAGACACCCACTCGCCACGTCTGGCATGTTTGAAAGGTGTCATGGTCAGGTGGTGGACGACCAAGCACCAACTTGGTCCGAAATCAACACGCGAGAGTCCCAAGCATACCCCACAAACTGCATCTCGATGCCACTTTCTCTCTCCACGTTTGGTACCCACGTGCCACATGCATATCTCGACCCCATCGAGACACCCACTCGCCACGTCTGGCATGTTTGAAAGGTGTCATGGTCAGGTGGTGGACGACCAAGCACCAACTTGGTCCGAAATCAACACGCGAGAGTCCCAAGCATACCCCACAAACTGCATCTCGATGCCACTTTCTCTCCACTTGGTCCCCCCCGTTGTGGTCTCCATCCGGCCATTTTAGTTAGTTTCCTTCGTGTGTAAGCCACTTCAACAACACTTGCAACAACTTGGGCCCTCCGTTGACGCTGTCATTGTCCCACCGAAAGCGGTTCTTCTTGTCACCGGATATTGGCCTACCGTCTTTTGAGTTTAGATGCAGTTCTGAACGTGTGAGTGTTCAGGATGCCCATCTAAATTCAGATAAATTTTGACCAATGAAATCTGTTCTTGTCATCTAAAAATTCAGCTAAAATGCCAGTCGGACACCCACTACTGTTAGACTTGTTGCAGGACAAGCATTCGGCAACAAGAGGGAAATACTGTATATTCTCTATTAAGACGCCTGGTCGACCATGGCGTCGTATTAGAAAACCTATATACATTTATACTATTAGTTTTGAGGGAAAATATAGAGTGTGAAAGAAATAAAGTCTCTAGGGAATTTCGAACTATGTAATCATGCAAGTAAATGGTGAAGCCATTTACGACTAAGACGAAGCTTGTCCTTGTTAGCTACGCCAAACTACACGACAAAAGTGCAGCAGCACGACATTTTTGCGCAACTTGGACGTGTATTCGTGTAAGGATGGATCATTACGGTTAACCAGAGACTTGATGGTAACGCTAAGCGACGGTCATGAGACCGACATATACTTCAATACTTTGACGAATTGCATCAATGTATTGTGCTTTGCAACCTATTTGGCTGCCGAATTAGACCCTTAATTTGGCGTGAGACACATACTAAATCCGCTTATGGGAATACAATTCTGTGACAGAATAATCTTTATTCGGCCATGAATTATGGCCTGTCGAGTAATAAAATTAGATTGAATGAAGACGGTTTCATCGGGCACTGCTCATCATATGCAATCAAATCAACGATGATGCTCGTCTGTGGCTCAGCATTTTGAAATCTGTCAATACACTCCCTCGACGTTGCATTAATCAGTGTCACATTATCCTAAATCTGTCGTTACAGCCGTATAAATCGGGCGATTTAAACCCGGAATGGCCAAATAAGTTGCAAGGTAAATATATGTATACTAGGTAAGTATAAGGTTGGTGGGAAATACCTTCGGGTTGGTCATTATTGACTAGTTATCCGGAAAACGGATAAGATAATCTACCAAGAAAAAGAGGTTGGAAGCCTCTGTTTGGTCAAATCAATCGTGTTATTATCCTCTTGATTATTTTCATGGATAGTTACGCCAGTCATGCTCTTCGCCCTGTTTGCTTCCTGTTCAGTCTCTGAGTGTCTTCCTTTCCTCTTGGAAAATGATATTTATCAAATATATAATATTAAAAAGGTAATCAAATATAGAGTTTAGTCCAAATGATATTACATTTGACGATGTAGATGACTCACTTTCGTACTATATATAGAGATTACAGTAAGAAAAAGGGAAAATCACAAAACGTGTACGTAAATTAGGGTTAGGGGTAAAACAACCATTCTGAATATTTGTTTTGACAGTGAATTTTTCACCTTTTGTCACAGGAATGATGGTTGTGATACACCTTTCACACAAATTGATAAATTATACTATGTAATAAAAAAGTATGCGGCAATCAAATGTACATTTCAGAGAAGTTGAAGTACACAGAAATATTCACTTGAAATTTGTATTCTCGTCTGATACGATACATTACAGTTGTACTACTGGTCTTCATTCATTGGCTGATCGCCAACTATTGACGCGATCTCATTGGCGGGATACATTGCAGGGCATAACCCAATGTCCCAACACAACTTCCTGAGACCATTATTCAGTTTGCCTTTGGTTGATAACCGCGCAGTTTTAACTGGCGAATCAGCGTTGTTTCACTAATTGTTTTGACCAATCAACGGCCCGTAACTCGAAAATAGAAGTTTACATTGGGTCGTATTTCCCAAATGTACATTTCATTTCCGCACAGAGTAGTACACGTTTTTACATTTTCCCAAAGAAAAATGACTTCTGCGAAGAATGCATCCCACACAAAACAAAGCCCTTTGAAGTAACTGCCGACAGCCATGGGCACTTTCTTTCCATTGGCGTTGTAGAGCCATCGTTCGTTTCTTTTGGCGTAGTTGTCGAAAATGAATCACTCTGGCGATAAATGCGTCACAGCCGACATTATCCAGTGTGCCATTCAACGACTCGACCAAGTGCCATTTGCAGAGGGCTTGAAGATTTGGAAAGCAATATGCGAGGCATTGTATCAACATGTTTGCAAAGGCCGCGCCGTTCGATTGGATAGGTTTGGCTCCTTCTCAATCGATTCGACGAGAAATCTGTTATGTGCAAACCATCCTGAATTCTTGAGTCGACTTAGCATGCCGCCATCCAAACAGTGGGGGCTAGGTAAGGCGAAAGTGTCATGACAAATAGACTGTACTAAGTGATCTAGACCTCAAACGTATTCCAAAACTCAGTTTAACTGCTGTCGCTGTGGACATACAAGTGTCTCGTGATGCTCTTCAAGATCTTGTTGACTGTATCATGAACACTGTCGTGAGTCTAGTGAAGGAAGGTCGACAGGTCCGTCTGGGTTTTTTGCCTCTAGGGGAATGGATCTGTAGCAAATGCACAGTCATGTTTCAGTCCCAGCTAAAGAGTATAAAATATGACAACCAAGGAAAGAAAACATATTCCAATGTGTCAGCAGGGTCCGCGAAAAAAGCTAGTATTTCTAGCAAGAATCGTTCATTAAAGTTGTCATCCTCAAGAAACCCCGAGATCGTCTCGACTGCACGTCCGTTGACATCTGCTGCTCTTCGAGAATTGAGTCGTTCACAAAAAAATACCAACATGAAAATAAAAAGTGCGGGGTCTCGACGGACGAATGTGACAATGAAAGAAAACGATTGTATTCCCCGCAACAATCAGGAAGAATTCACATCAAGAGCCCTTGATAGCAAGTACGTTCTAAAATGGATATCTTTCACCCAATGCTAAATCATAGGCGGGTTTTTGACCGAATTAAAGCATCTCTCTTAAAGCGTGGGGGAAGCCATGGAATTCATGGTATCAGCCGTATGATGCGGATCATGGACAATTCTGGCGACAATAAACTAAGTCGAGACGAATTTCGCTTCGGGTTACGAGATTTTGGTGTCGACGTGACCGAGACAGAACTCGATTGCTTGATCCAAGCTTTCGATTGTGACCAAGATGGCTTTATAAGCTTTGACGAGTTTCTTGTGGCACTTCGTGGGGATATTAATCCCGCGAGATTATCCATGATTGAAATGGCCTTTCGAAAACTCGATCGCACACATGACGGTCAAGTTACAATCGACGATTTACGAAATGTTTATGACGTCTCCAAGCACCCAGAATTCATTCAAGGAATCAAATCCAAAGATGTCATTCTTGCTGAATTCTTAAGCCAGTGGGATACAAAAGATCATGATGGAATTGTCACAATGGACGAATTTGTCGAGTACTATCGGGTATGGTCATCAGCAACTCTCTTAGCCTAATTGAAGTTCGATTTTAGAATGTGAGCGCTTCAATTGACGACGACAATTATTTTGAACTCATGATAAGAAATGCATGGCATTTGTCTGGTGGAAAAGGCCAATGTGCCAACTCGACTATCAAACGCGTGCTAGTGACTCATCCCGATGGACATCAAGTACGGCGACATCAAACTTCCACGTTAACACAGTATCTGTAGACTGTAGAAGAAGTCCCAGAGTCGTCCGAGCTAGCACCCCAACACACCAAGGAGAGCGATCCACTTGCATATTGCAAAATGTTGCTTTTCGATCCGCCATGTTCTCTGGATATGTTGGCTCAAAAACTCGGAGCAAATCGAGTGTTGGGCAATGGTCAAGAACGAATTCATGTCAAAGTATTTGTTAAAACTCTTTGTCAACTGGACAAGACGTTAGATTCTCAGCAAGCTCTACATATTGCCAATATCTTTGACCCCAAAGGTTTGCAATCCATATTGAAAATCATTAACACTATGGAATAGGCTTACAAATTATCGACGTTCAATTTATCCACCAGACTTTATCAGATCGTTTTGGAAAAATGCAACAAGTGTCTGGTAATGTGGTAGTGAAGCTCAAGGCGAAATTAGTTGCGAGAGGAGGCGTTCTTGGCTTGCACAGTGTTCGTCGGTAAAATTGCAAGCTTCGTGATGTAGTGTTTACTTTCTTGAGCAGATTAATGCGCATTTGTGACGAAGATGGGGATGGAAAACTGTCCAAGGTAGAATTGAAAAAAGCACTCGAGCAGTACGGCGTATCAATCAACTTGCAAGAAGTGGATCACCTCTTGACATTGTTCGATACGGACAGGAATGGAACTATCTGTTTCGATGAGTTGTTTGTTGGTTTACGAGGCTCGATGAATGATAAAAGACAAATCTTGGTGAAAGAAGCCTTCAAGAAACTAGATGTTCGCGGACAAGGCCATATCACAATTGATGATTTAAGACGACAATATGACACTTCTCGAAATCCTGAAGTCATGGCCGGGAAAATATCGGAGCGACAAGCCTTGATCAATTTCATGGCACAATGGGATACAGGTACTAAAGACGGCATCGTTACATTTGATGAGTTCGAAGCATATTACCAGGTAATCAAGCTCAAATTATTCCCATGAAATAAATTACGTAGAATGTGAGTGCCTTGATTGATGGAGACGATTATTTTGAATTGATGATTCGAAATGCGTGGCAGTTGAGCCCAGCTCCAAAGCAAAAAGCGGTTTTAGTCAAGGTTCGAAAAACTATGGTCCAAATTTCTAGTATTGCGGAATAGGATTGCGAGAGAAGACAAAAACAACAGACACACCCACCAAACAAAAACAATCCATTGCAAACTCGTGTTGACAGAGAAAAAGCCCTTGAGCAGCTGAGATCTCAGCGAGAAAAGGCTTCTCTCATCGTCCAGGCCAACTTCCGCGGGCACAAAGTCAGGTCTTTTGTGGAATGTATCAAGAGAACCCAAGCCACCGAAGCTCTGAAAAAAGCTCAGTTAGCTGAAGACGAAAAGAAAGCGAAGCCAAAAATCACCCGTCCAGCACTGCGATCATATCATGGATTTTAGCATTTAATTCCTTGGAGAAAGTGGTCAAAGTCTTTCATCGATGTTGAGATACTTTCCCACACCTGATGATGGGCAATAGCATCTGGCACGTAGCCAAATTTCTTTTTGACTTCCAAATGAGTCAGATGCAAGTATTGACGAACGTCGCGCAGCATTCGCTTCAAAACCTCTTTGCCGTCCAACACATGACGTGCTTGCTTCGCCAGATCTGCCTTCACCGATTGCATCAACTGCTCTTTGGCCTCATTTTCGCTCCTAAGCTCACTAATAATACATTCTAAGCATTCTATTCGTTTTGCCATTCCCTGAAGTTGGATTTTTGCCTTGGTGACTTCTTCAGTTATAGTTTCTTTCTCTTTATCTAAGGCACCAAGCGAATTTTTGTGGACTTCCAGCGTATTCATTTCATGTAGTAATCTTTCTTCAAACCAAACAAGGCATTTTTCGGCAATTCTGGTCATTCCCGCAACCTACGCTGTTCTGTGATTTCGGATGTCATGTAGTGATATACCAGCTTGCGCTCTTCGAAAGCTGCAGTTGACTCGTCCTTGAGGCGAGCAATTTTGTACTCTGATGAAGTAAAGTTCTGTGATTGATTTAAGAAATCGAATCGGTCTCGAATCAACAGCATTTGCTCAATGTGCTTTTCAAAACAATCTTCCATATAGGAGAGTTGTTGTCGCGTTTGAAGATGTGCTGCCACTTCACGGGCGAATTTTTGCTTCATTTGATCGACTTCTCGTAAGGTTTTCGATAACTTGTCCATGAGTAGAGTATCTTGGACTTTCATTTCTGAGAGCATCTCGGATAAAGCGACACGTTCCATCACCTGCTGTTCCATATGAACCAATTTCTTCTTCAAGTTGAGAGTTTCGCGTCTTTCTTGTTGTAGTTTAGTTCGTTTTGGCCCCCACGATGCCATAAGTTTGATGGCTTGTTCTTTCCACAACCGAAGCTGCGCCACTTCAGTTTTCAGGTCGGATAGTTCTAATCTCAGCTCCAAATTTTCCGCCTCTGTCATGTAGAACTGCTCCCATCTCTGACTTGTTCTCTCCATGGTATTGTGACTCTTCAGGCTATCTCTTCAAAACGTAAAATTTTGTAGAACATTATCGCACTATCGAAAGAACATTGATCTCTACCTTCAACTAGTAGTTGGTATTGTGTTGCATCAAGTATCCGTTGAAATCGATGAGAATAACTAATTCTTGCGCGTCAGTGTTCGACAAAACTTTGCACAGATTTGCCGTTCTTGACTCATATTCACCTAACATCTCAATCGAAGGATTCGCGCAAAATGCCCAACCCAAAGCGATTGCTTGATCAATGGCATTCATCACAGTTGCAGCATAAAGATAAGATTTTTTCGCCAAGGCAGCCACAAAATTCTCGTGCAAACGCTTT
The DNA here is from genome assembly GCA_019828595.1 of Aphanomyces cochlioides. NCBI lineage: Eukaryota > Oomycota > Saprolegniomycetes > Saprolegniales > Verrucalvaceae > Aphanomyces > Aphanomyces cochlioides. Next base: position 94,602 of record JAHQRK010000045.1, read on the forward strand.
ACTGCGTCAAAATCTGAAGTTTTTTCACATTCCACCACACATTGGTTGAAATGAGCCTCAACAACCGCCATCTGATAGTAGAAAAATAAATTTGACAGCACGAAGATGATATCATGCCGCAAGAGGCAGGCTGGAGTCGAATACCCTCGCATATTCTTCCACGTCTGGTTAAGCGCATAGATGACTCGCTTGAGCCGGAAAAGCAGCTGAAACATGTGATTATAGATCATCATTGATGATGGCGTTAAAAGCAAAGGCAGGGGCCATTCCACTTGCATCGAGAGCCCAGTGTATGCCCAAGGATCATCATCAACTTTTTCAAACGACCACTGTTGAACATTCATACCAGGCAACAACACAAGACCAATGAACACACCACCTTTGCGACCACTAAAGATTTCCAGTTCCGCAGACAAGTTCATGGAGAACTCAAAAAAGCATGTAGCTTGAGCATGTACTCGCCAACCATGCATGATCCGTTGTGCATTGATCACATCGTATTCCACAAGAATTTCAATTTCCGGTGAGTAGTCAAGTGAGGTTGTTGCTTGGTGAAGAATAATCTGACTTTCCCTCTGCGTCCATAACTTCGCGGTAACATAGCATGCGTTATCCGTGATGGAATGAAATTGGAATTGAAGACTAACGAATGAATTAGACTTGAAGGATACTTGGCCATCTTGAATACTTGGAACAACTTGGGTTCCATCAGTTTGGAGTACAAATGAAACTTCCGTTGGAGTATCTGGCATAGTGATGGTCATACTAGTCTGAAACGAGCGGGAAATGTACTGGATATGACGATGCCAACAAGTGAGAGGTGTTTCAGGAGCTGTAACAATTGCTTCCAAACCAGTGCTGTCGGGTTGTTGCGAAGATCCAACGAGAATCAAGTCTGGCTGAGCATCATGCATTCGAAAATAAGAAAATGACTGCACTGGAACCTGTATAAGTTAGCCTCAAAACTACGTAGAGATGTACCTCTAGTGATATAGAAAAAGGGGAGTCCAGCTTGTATTCTCTCAATGTACTTGCCCAAATTCCATGATTGAGATCAATTTCTGATCGCTTGGTTGGAGGGAGCTGCATTATCTGCGAAGCTTTTTCCAGCACTGCATGATAGAAATCACCTTCGCCAAGCAAATAGAACGATTTAATCCCATGAAGCCATTTGACAAATTGGCCTTGAACAACCACACGATCACCCAAAGCGGACGCAATATCCAATCTTAATTTGTCCAGAATATTTTCAACCATTTGAGATGACCAAGTTGGTTGAGCAGACAAAGTATGAAGCACTGTGATCACATTCTGATGAAAGGTTTTGCTGTCACCTAAAATCTTCATGGCATTTCCGATAAACAATATATTTTCGGCGATTGAACTCGGAAAATAACGCAGTGGTACCCTTGAGAGATCAACCGCATATTCACCTGAATTCATCATAGTAATGAAGAATTCGCCATACGGATCAACAAGGTGAGCTGTGGCCATCCACGACATCATTTGCCGATAGAGAACTCGATGCGCATTTGCCAAATATTGACGAGCATGCTCTTGAACCTGAGGAAACCCTGAATGGTCGTGGGACTGAAGCAGCTCCAAAACGTCCTTTCCTTTCAAATTTCTCGACTCGATTTGCTCAACGAGTTGACATAAAAATGGAAAAACTTCAAGTTCTTGCCTCATTTCGACCAGTAAGTGTGAAAACGGGAGCATTGCAGCTGCGTGGGGTCCAGGACGTGCTTTCTCCAAAACATGCTCTTCCATATCGGCCACATGCGCTTCATAGCTCACAAGAGTCTTGGAGATCGATTGACGAACCGAATGGACATACAAACTAGTTGTGATGTACTCATCTGGAGGAGCAGCCACCAAAGACGCACGCCTTGCAAATCGTGCCAATTTCCGATAGCAAAAACCAAGATGCAAAATGGGTTGAAGAAGCTGTCGATCTCCATTGGCAAGCAACATCGGTGACGCATTTACATCAAAGCCGAACGTCGTCACATTTCCTTGTTTTGGATCTCGCTTTTCCACGATAAGTTCGCCGCAGATTCCCAGGAGGGCCATGAACAGTTCATGGTGCATGTTTCCACAAGAGCGCGAAATCCAAAATCAATAAATTGTGGCAACAATTATCCGGATGAACTTTACAGTAAAGAGAAAGTTCATTTTACGTTAAGTGGTACAGTGTACATCAAATGGTAAAGAACATTTCCTCATTGTGTAGGAGCAATGAGCGACAACGATTGGTATGCAATTCTGGGTCTGCCGCCGCTCGCGGACGCTGATGCCGTGAAGAAAGCCTTTCGTCAGATGTCCTTGAAGCACCATCCAGATAAGGGTGGTGATGGTATAAACATATTAGGTTTCCTGAAAGGATTCTCATGATTTTGTACGTAGTGGACAAGTTTCACGAGTTACAACAAGCGAGCCAATTCCTCTTAGATCCCGTGGAAAAGAAGAAGTATGATGCCAAGATTACACAAATCACGATGAAGGAAAAACAAAGCAAAGAGCGCCAAGCAAAGATGAGTGAAGAACGCAAACGCATGGCCGATGAATTGCTCCGACGCGAAGAACAAACCAACAGGAAGAAACCCAAGCACGTGATGGAAGATTTAAAAGCGAAAGCACGACAACACATGGAAGAAATGCAAGAAAAGAGGGAACAAGCAGCCCGAGAGAGGGCTGAATTACTCGGACAGTCTTTGAAAAAAGGTACGATACTGGTGTTGTAGCCCATTCATTGTCGAGGAATCATTCTTGCTTGTAGGCGATATCAAACAACGTACAATCCGTGTATCATGGGACAATAAGAAGGAATCGCATTCCGACCAAACGCTTGTGAATGCATTTCGTCAATACGGCGAGATCGAAGTGGTCAAAATGAAAAATAATTCAGCTCGACTGGTCTTTGCAGAGGCTGCATCGGCGGTGAGTTGACCAAGATCTACTCGATCTGACTAGCCGAAATTCTGTAGACACAAGCCGCGCGTATTGAAGGACACAATATGTCAAAATGGAAAGATGTCACGCTAGTTGGTCATGTCGTCCATCAATATCAAGAGCCTAAGATTAGCACCGGTTATGGCGGCAGCAGCCAAACTTATCCAGCATCCGACTCAGAGCCGACAGTTCAATTGACTTTGCATCCAATTTCACTCGCTGAATTAGCCCCCTTCGAAGAAAAAGTGCTCGCCCACTTAAAAAGATTAGCCCAAGGCATCTAAAGAGATTTCCCAGCAATGTCACAAACAATCCTTATATGCCGACTGACTGCCCAATGCCACATGTATCCTAGAGATAGAAGAGCCTTCCACAACGTTCCATTGCCTTCAAACTATAAAAATCAGTCCAGGTGGCGATCTGTGCCTCTAAAGGCTTCATTATCATAAACATATATATATAAAGGAAATATGCCTTATACGACGACACTTGAGTCATTCTGCGCTTGCTTAGGACGAGTTGTCGATGCAAATGCCAACGTGCTAATAGTCGAAAGGATTGTTGAGCCAGCAGACGAATTCAGAGCTTCAAGGGCACCAGATGTCATCATCGAGCGCATTTTATTCTTGGCATCTATTGGAATAGAGCTGCTTTAAACGTCCAAGTCTCTTGATGTACCTTTGCTGCACTTTGTGTACCCCACAACGTTTGCACCCGACAGAGTCAAGGCGACAATAGCAATTAAAGCCCATTCGACGTTGAATTTCAAGATCGCAATGAGAAGAAAAAACGCCCAGACGACAGGCGCACCATAAAGGCTCGTCCAAAAGATTCGCGCATCAAGGGGATCTATCTCAGACATGTCTTCCAACGACTCAAAAATCCACTCGTTCGACCCATCTTCATTGATACGATTCCACCATCGAAGACCGACCAGAAGTCGACCCGAAATGTTCTACAGGAAGCATTAAGCGAGCTTGAAACGCAAAATCATTCTACCTTGACGGTCCAGAAATCAAATGCCAAGAGCAGTACGCAAATTACAAAGATAAAGACGAAGCTGTTCGAGACAAAGCCACCCAAGATATACACAGCTAGGGCAAGCACCTTGAATAGCAAATGGAACATGGCCGCAACGGGATGTTTGGCTTTTCGGACCGATTCCGTCACTCCCGTCAGTCTACGAAATATTGCCATCAGGTGCTTCCCAAGACTGATTTAAACCCTACAATCCAGCAGACGCTTTTGGAGAATTTTCGACAGATGACGAAATCGTCGTTGCCCTCGAACGTGGCGACGTGACTGGGCTTTCCTGTGGTACATCCATGAACTCGAGTGTCTTGCTCTTCTCCGTCATCTCGCTTTTGTTGGGCTGATGGATATTCGGATAATGAGACTGATTATCCGGAATTCGAATGATAAAAAGACTACGATAGTGACATAATGTCACTATCTTAGCAACGCCATTGACATAGCTTTGTCCTTTTATCCATTAAGCTTCATAGTCTCGATTCTTTAAGAATGGATAAGCTACATATTTCCCACCTATGGAATCTGCTGAAATATAGAATACGGATGATAGACATATCTGATTTGCACATTTGGTGGCTTTTTGCCACTAACCAACTATGAGCTCATCAAAACTGGACTATTCTTTGACAAACAAGATCATTTTATATGTACCACGGAGTAGAATTCTAACTTTCTTAACGTTCGTTGATTTCAACTATCGATGGGAATTCTCCAAAGTAAGATTTCTAGTGACGATAAGTGCAAATGATTTTGACCATCGGCGGTAACTTCATGGATGCAGCAAGAAACTTTGAATAATAATCTCTGAACAGAGCACCGGTAGTGTTCAATATTGTCCAACTGTGTACAGTCTTTGCTCAAATATCCTTATTTTAATGACATTCCTATCTTGCAAAACTTGATGTCACTAAGTTTTCCATTCTATTGCCTAGATTTCGAACAGGTGGCGACAAGGACATAAATAGTGACATAGCACTCAAACCAGGGAATGCAAAGGTATCCGGAACTTGCCAAAGATCGCTCGTTATCCGGATGACTTTGACGTACCTGCGTTTTGTATTTCTCGAGGAAACTCACCCCAAGACTTCGTCGCGCAGGTCAACTCCCCGCTCTTCTTCTGCCATGGCCCGCGACTAGTAAGTGAATTTGTCTGCGAAGTTACTCCAGCTTACCTGTTTTCTCGCTCTAGTGATCATTTGTTTAAGCTCGTCTTGATTGGGGATTCCGGAGTTGGAAAGTCGTGCCTTCTTCTCCGATTTGCCGACGATGCCTTCACAGAGAGCTACATTACGACCATTGGCGTCGATTTTGTACGTTCATGAGCAAAGCAATAGCTAAATGAAACGTTGTAGCGATTTCGAACGGTCAAGATCGACAAGAAGACAGTGAAATTGCAAATTGTATGAATCTCGATGAAGATATCAGCTTTAATGAGTGCCTTCATGTAGTGGGATACGGCAGGACAAGAGCGCTTCCGAACGATTACTAGCGCTTACTACCGAGGGGCCGATGGAATCATCATGGTCTACGACGTGACGAGCCAAGTAGAGTCTTTCTAGCCGGTTCACCTTTGACATGATGCAATTTGTAGGAATCTTTTGATCATGTCAACGACTGGTTGAATGAAGTGAATCGATATGCGAGCGAAGGCACGTGTAAACTGCTCGTCGGAAACAAGAGCGACATGAGCTCGAAGAAAGTCGTCTCGTTCGACACTGCGAAAGCATTTGCTGATAGCTTGGCAATTCCATTCTTGGAAACCAGTGCCAAAAACGCGCAGAACGTTGAAGAAGCCTTCCTTACTATGGCTTCCGAACTCATTACGATCCGCGAAATGGTTGGCGGGAGCCAAAAACCCCATGGCACGACAGTATGTTCACAATATTTCAACTGAATTCTCATGTACCGCTTTAGCTCACATCCGAATCGACCAAGTCATCCTCTTCCAATTCGTGTTGCAATTAGCTCACGAAGGATCTTGCGTTTTTTATTCTCCAAGTTATAAAGTTGCTTTCATACCAACTTATCCTTCTCTCATATATGGATAAATGGTCCATCCATCCGCCCTGCTCGCCACAGTCTGTTTTCAATCACTTTGCGTCTCAGTTTCGCCTTTGCGATAGTCGTACTTCCAACAGGAGAGCGACTGTCCCCAACACGAACGTGTTTGTTGACATCTTCAAGCCGTAGCTACGTGAATAGTTGTAAGGTTCTAAGGCTGTTGATATCCCAAATACACGATATTGGGCAACATGGCAAGATAATTTTCATCCGGGAAAGGCATAGTTTAGTAACAAAACCCCAAATGAGATACCCTGCAGTATGTAACCCCCCCATCAATTGGGTTAACGGATTTGACCTTGATATAGCTTGTACAGGGTTCAGCAGATGAAGTTGCAGTGTCGCTTACACACATTACAGCTCGATACATAATAAACCACTGCAGGCAAAGCGGGCACGAGAGATTGGGGGCAAAGAAATCACATAAGTTCAAACATGGCAATCGGAACGAGATGAGTCCAGTGATTGGGAAAATATAAAGAACGGCAATGGAACAATTAGAGCTGCGTGGCCATACTGAAGTTGCTGCAAGAGTTACACTGCCGTACCTAGGGGCGTTTGAAGTGTATTGTCCATAACCAGTTGCGAAGGACTGCTTTGTCGGAGTGTATCAAAATACCTAGCGAGATTGCCATGCATAATTGACGTATGGGATAGTACCAATTCAACAAAAATCATGCATTATGTAGCTTATGCAGTCGTTAGGTGTTTCCATGGCTTGTTCGACTTGGCCAAGTCCTCAAAAACGCTTGTTGCACGAGAGAAAGGTTAGCATCTCCAAATGAAGAGGCAACATACGCATGCGAACATTACTATTCACCAACTTCGCGCGAGAAAACAAGCGTTCGACAAGATTGGAAGTTGGCGGGATGAATTTCAAATCAGCGAGCTTTCTTCAATGCGGCGTCGTTTATCCATCAATAAACCATCGGCATAGCTGCGACGGTCAACCACATCCACGTTCGACCTAGAAACATCTTGCAAGAAGCATGCCACGGCAGCCTTTTCGGCATCATTCATTCACTCACTAGTATGGATTTGAAGCTCAACGACTTTAAGAATGGTTGACAGTGTTTTTGTTTCACTTCCATAGACATACAACTTGTAAGGCCGTGATCTCAACGGAATGTTTACCTATGGCCTCTTTTAACCGTTGCTTTCGCCATAAGCCATTATTGCCTTGTCCCGACACCATCAGTCCATCCTTAGGAGTGGGCCATGTGAAACACAAAACCCCTAGGGGATCGTACGAACAATTGATTCCTGCGCAGGGATAGTCCGATATGAAAAAAATATGGAAATACCATAATGGTTATCCATCACTGGATGAGTCATTCACCTTCAAATACTGCTGGTCTATTTCATAAGACGCACATGCGAAGTCCACGCGCACTAGCCATGGGGACTAGACATTTCATTCAAAGAAAGTATGGTTTGACTTCACTCAGCCGTGAGAGACGCGATCTCAACCCACACCTTGCGTTGTGGAGATGAAAGAATGTTGTGAAAAGAAAATGAAATTCCCGAAAAATTCATTAAATGGATTAATTGGATTATTTAATTCGAAAATCCAACTAATTTTTCAAATTGTCCGGATAACTTGCATTTTGAAAACTGGAAGGGACGATGGAGGCCATCATTGCCAAGTTGGGCAACCCGCTCGAAGAAATTCGAGTCCGTGCGCTTCACACTATCCATTCCAAGATATCTTCTGGAATATGGCCATCTCCAGACCTCTTACCTGTAAATATCCAGCGACTACTCGTCCAGAATTTGGCACCATTGGCCAACGAACACAAGCAAGCAGCAGACATTATTGACCAGATTCAACGAGCGGAATTCAAAACAGCTCCAGCACCAAGTATTCTAAAGCAGTCTCCTCAAGTACAACAAATTGTTATGCCTAAAATGATCGCCGTGGAGCCAAAACTGAATGCAGCACCTGATGGAATCCACAAAGGATGGAAATTTCCACATGTTGAATTGAGCAATGCAGACGACCAAACGCTTTTCGAGTTCGAAGTGAAGCTCAAGATGCATGGAGCTTCAAAAGAAGGGCTACTTTTATCCAGAGAGTTTGGTGAAACTCTACTCTGTGATTTCCCCACAGAAATTTTTATCCAGCGACCATCCATCCTTGAGTATATTTTGCATCTGCTACAAAGTCCTCTTATTGAATTAAGTCAAGATCAAAAGTCGTCATTTGGCGAGTGCTTTTTTGGATATAAAGTGGATGGAGTTGAGACAAGCTTGCAATTAGTACTTCTTGATCTAATTAAGGCCGTAGCAAGCGGCTTGAAGAACAGCTTTCAACTCCACATGGATGCCACGTATCATACTCAGCTAGCGACTTCCGACAGAGATGCACTCAGCGCCTCTCAACCTTTTACTTTACACGCGCGTGGGCTTATGTACCCCTGCGTGCGCGCAAACTCTATCGAAATGGAAGATTCGTGGTCGTACAGCGGTGCAATTTGTCGAATATTTTCATCTTTGGCTTCACTTCTTCAGAGGTCTTGTCTACCAGGTTTGCAAATCATTTGTATTCTGGAGGATCTCGTGGACCATTTATGCGACGTTCAAATGACAGCGGATAAAATGGAATCATGGGAAACACAGCGTTTAAAACTTTGTTTTAGCGCGATCTTTAGTGCTACACCTCATGGTGATCAATTATTTATTAATTCCAAAAATCCCATGGGCTATTATATCTGGCGTTTGGTTCTGCAAATGCTGCGACGAATATCTCCTTCGAAATCCCAAGACATTATTCCAAGTGCAATGCTCCAGACATTTCAAGAGCTCGTTCTCAATGAGAGTTTATTTGCTTTTGACTCTACTTATCGAGAAGTGCTGCTACCTTTTGTGATAACTCACGACCCAACAATTGAAACCACTTTGAGAAATAGGCAACATGTCCTTGAATTGATGGAAAATTGGCGATCTTTGGTCCAGGCTATTAATGATAATGATATCGACGAATCACGGATTCAAGATGCCATCAACATTATGAATATTCTCCATCACATTGATGAGCATGTCGTGATTTTGAAGGCAGTTGCCAAGATAATTCCAGAAGCTTCAACAGTTCAAGCGAATAAGTTAATCATGAAATTTCTCGAATGGCCTGGCACGATTCATTTTGATTTTCTCGATGAAGCACTTCGTCAAGGCAGGACTTCGATTGATGCCTCAGTTGCATTGGCTGTATGTCGATGTTTGGCTCACTATTCTTCTCTTTCAGCATTATGGAGAATTCTCCATTCCATTTTGCCAAACCTCGAGCCCTCCACTCTTCCATTTTTGCAGCATTGGGCGTACTCAAACATTCCTTCTTCCATTGAGCATCAAGAATTGCAATCTGAATTGGCAGCTCGACTGAATTCAATGAATTTAGACCCTTGCGAGAAATTAATCTCCATGGCGCGGTGCCTTCTCCACACTTCACAATATATACGACGATCAGCTTCAGTTGGCTTGCTTTCGTCGCTTGTGGATGACGAAACATTTCCTGAACAAAGAGATTGGGTTCTCCATGTCAACAGCACTGACAATGATCCATTTGAAAACATTGAAGAGGCCATTCTTCAGCACGCCATGCAGTTCAAGTTACCCCATAAGACAAATCTGCCGAAAAAAAAACTGTCTTCGGTGATTTCAAACTTTCAAAAGTACAACACAATTCTCTCATCCGCGACATTGGAGTGGAAGATAAAGGAAACTGTTATACAGCAAGCGATGGAAGCCTTTGATAACACTAGCGAAGAGGTTATTACTGGATTGATTGCTTCTGGCGAATTGTGGAACTTGACGAATTGCATTTTCTCGCTATTAGCTGACTCTGATGTCAAGCACCACTTTATTCCCTTGCTTTTGCTCCGCGATATTGTTATTTCGGTTCCAAAAGCACGTGATATTATCCGAAATACTCATTACATGCTTCATTGCGTCATGCCATTCATTTTTGCAGAGAATCTGGACCTTCGAGCTTGTTCATACATTATAATCCTATTTCTGACGTGTAGTTCAGAAGTTTGGGGAAAACTTGAAGGTAACAAAATTCCTTCCATGATTCAATCAACTTTTGGTTTGCATTCAAATCGCTGGAGCACGTTTGGGATGCGGTGCTATGATTTTCCTATCAGCAACCCTGACTTTAATGGACCTCCAATCACTCAGGCCCGTCAACTGAATTGCAATATTCCAGCGGATTATATCTCGGAAGCGATATCAAGGGTAAATAATGCTGCTTCTCATAGAGAATATTTGAACAATATCTTTCGACTGATATGGTTGTCTCAATTGGATTTACCGTTAGTTGGAGCTGAAATTTCTAAGCAACTCCATACAAAATCATCCTTCTTACGATTTTTGCACACACCTCCTAGTAGCTGGCGTGATGAAATTGCTTTGGTATCTGTATTTGACCTCCTTACTGTCGTTATACCAACTCTTGAACTGTCCGACCTCATATACATCATGCTCGCTGTTAAATCTTCGTCAAACTCGTTGCTGAAAGGATTGAACACGTCTCAAGGTGGTCGCCTTGAGCGAAAAGTCCTCAATGTTTTGCTAGCTCTGTCAGAGCGTCAAGGAATGACGGAATACGTATCAGCTTATTTACTCGAAGAGCAACTCCACGAAACACTTCACATGCAGTATGTTAACGGTTCAGATCATGTCTCTCAAGCACTGGTGCTCCACTTAGTACAAAACCTCGTTTCTAAGGATTCTAGTCTTGCCCATTGGTTTTCACATGAGCTATTTGATTCTTTAGTCCAAGTCGTCAGTGAATATAGAAGCTCAGACTCTTTCAAGGATAAGAATACTATATCACAAGCGCTCAAGACCCTTGTGTTAATATTTAGCCATTTTTCATCTGTACCAAAAGCTGAAGTCCCAACTCGCTTTATATTTGACAGAGATTCTCGAATTCGAGCGCTTGGTTATGCCTCACTACCGGCTAAAGATAAGAATTTAATCGATGTCGCCAAAGATACGCTGTTAAACAGAAGTGAATGCTCTGCAGTCCGAATCGAAGCAGCGAGATATCTCATGCATCTTTCGAGCGTCGAGCCTGAATACATTCTGAAGCTTCAAACTATCTTACAAGATAATTTCCTATCACCTGGGTTGATTCTTGCGTGTTTGAATCTATTTATTCGCTTTAGCAGGAAGGAAATTGAAGTGGGAAAGGTACGCCTGAAAGAGCTGAGAACAAGAGAATTAAAATTTGACTAGTTTGCACCGATTGAATTTCATAAAAATTTGCAACGTGAAATTTGCCGTCAAGCAACGGGACTTAAAACATCTGAAAAAGACGACAGCAAAGCAAGCTCGACTTTTCAGGTATGTTAGAAATCCAATATCCATTGGTGACTTTGACATAGACCATTTGGGACCACGCCCACCGTATATCTGCTATGGAATGCTCGAGGAGAATATTCTCTATACAGAAGACAAATGACAAATTTGATGTGAGGCTTATTCGAGCATTAAACGACATTTTCTCCCTCGACTGCGATCTTTCAATTGTTGCATATGCCGAATTACTTGGTGCGGGCTTGGAATATCTTGGTCGAATGATTGACAAATGCACATTGCATGACCTTGGATGTGAAACTCTCGTCAAGAAAATTAAAATAATGGTTGACAGTGACGAAACCATCGTGCCAGCGTGCCATTTCCTCCATCTGGTGCGATTATGATTTTGAGCTAACATTTAACATTGTTGGGTAGATTTCTCAACATAAAACTTGGAATTCTCTGCTTGGAAATGATGTTGGCAAGACTATTTGTGATCAATTGCTCACAAACATCATCAAGTCGATCTCTACTCAAACACTTCCTGATATTGCAAGGGCTCTGCAGAGCATTCTCGAGTGCAACGCGGCGTTTGTAGCTCTGGCCATCGAAAGAAAATTCATAGAGCATTGTTTGGATCGCTTAGTTGGCCACTTGGCCAACCAAGTGGACGAGTTGGTTTTGTATCTTCGACTGCTTAAAGCTGTCCTTTGCAACAACAATGATGCACAGCTCAAAGCTATGGTACGTACTCGATATCTAGCCTTGATTGTGTGTTTCTTCTGTAGGAATTGCATTTACCAAACCGCTTTGCCTCTATGTGGCCGCATATATCAAACCCAGTCGTCCTGAAGGAATGGTTTGAAGTGTTGTGTAATTTTATCTTCAACAACCTAACGACAAAGCAAGCTTTGATCGGTTCCAATAATCAAACAAGCTGTTTGCAGCATATTCTGAAGCATGCCAGTTCCTTGAAACAACACAGCAGTCTTGCGTTTACTGTTTTGAAGTCGATTGTGCTCAGTGGTGACTGTGTCCAAGCAGCAATTCGTTACGGCTATGTCTCCAAGTTCATGGGCCTCTTGGCTTCTCAATTGTACAAACGAAGACGTGGAAAAGCTCAAGCACCAATTATCCCGTATGTTCTCGATGTGCTCGTTAATATATCTTTTTCAGCGGAAGGTCGTGCTGAAATTTGTCAAAACGAAAGCTTGCGGGATATTCTACAAGATTTATTCGACACACCAGGATTGGAACGCCTTGCGACATTATTTTGCCGGAATTTATCCTTCGCCACGATTGCGAAAACGCAACTCGTACAATGGAAAGCGGTCATGCAAACGTTGCTCTCGCTCTTGGCGCATGATGACAAATTTATTTGCAATTACGCGTCCACCGCCATTTGGTCGATTTTGTACAATAATCAACGCGTGACAAGCTCCGTACTCACTGAGCTCAATTCTTTTGCGAAGATCCAGCAAGCTCGTGAATTCTACTCTCAAGGTATTATGCTGTTGGTTCTTTTCAACTGAATTCTAGCATTTGTAGCTCTTAATTCATCGTCTCTACATGAATCCGATCGAATTTTGCTCCACGAGACTTTGGAAAATCTTGAGCACATTCAGAAATTAATCCAACACTCGAATGACAATGCCAAGGACGCCCGGATGTCTATGACTTCGATTTCCATGGGGATGTAGCATCTGTTGCGTTTTCTGACTGTCATGCCTATAAATATCTGAAGCTTTCAACGATTTTCTCCATGTATTTTTAGCTCTGCGTTTCAAAAAAAGATCAAAACTCATCCTCCGTTCAGTCGTCGCCGACACCATAGCGCTTCCACGCGTCAAGTTTGATTCGTCCAACGTGACGGCGGGAGAAGAAGACGAGCAGCCGATCCCACAGCAGCATTTAAAAGGCATGGCCTCACGACAACAGCAGCAGCAAGCGCCGCCTCCTAAACCGAAGAGAAATTACCAAGTTGCGAGCGAAGATGACCATGACGTCATGGATCCCGACGAAGGATACGCTGCGCCGCCTATGATGCCACGACGAGGACGAAGTACGCGCGCGGCTTCGCAATCGCCACCTTCGTCGCCCCAAGCAGGGCGAACCATGGTCGCTCCATTAAAAACCATTGAAGGCGATGCGGAAACAACTATTGGCGTTGCGGTTAAGATGAAAGGCGAGCTCTCGTTTGAACGTTTACTGCGCATCGAAGGTGAGTTTGAAGGCAAATTGATCTCGAAAGGATCGCTTGTCGTTGGCCACAAAGGCTTGCTCAATGGCAACATTGACGGTATGAAAGAAGTTCTCGTTGCGGGTGGCCGTGTCTTGGGCAACATCCAAGTTGACCGACTTGTGTTGCGAGATAAGGGCCAAATCTTTGGTAATGTCACGGCCAAGAGCGTGCGAATAGATCCTGACTGTATTCTCGTTGGCACGCTCAACATCAATCCCCACGCGCCACAGAAAATCAACTTGAAAGGAGAACCGATCGCCGACGAGCCAGCGCCACCAACTTCTTAACATCTCTTTATATAGACGTAATTCCTGCTTTGCGCAATTTTTCTTCCAGTGTTTGGAATTCCTTGTCGTTGATGTCCTTGAGTTCCTCGTCTTCGACTTCTTCAATACCGCGGACTTCAGGAATGTAATGCATAAGCATATTTTCCACACCGTTTTTCAACGTAATGGAGGAGCTAGGGCAACCTGCGCATGATCCAGCCAGTTGGAGCTTGACAATGCCCGTCGTTTCGTCGAAACCACTACGAAAATCATTGGAATCTCACTTTCTCTAGTTGAATTACCGGTAGTAAATGTCTCCGCCATCGTCTTGAACCGCGGGACGAATGCGCGTTTCTAGCAATTCCTTGATCATAGCGACTACTTCATCATCGTCGTCGAGAATCGTAGTGTCCTATCCATCCATCTTTGTTAATTTCATGAAGTAATGTCTGGAAAACGAACGGTAATGACTTCTTCGTCGGTCATGATGGGCTTTCCAGACGCATAGTAATCCATGATCGTTCCAAAGATTTGACCACGCAACACCTACTCCAGTAATTAAGGAATTGAAGCCATCAGATAGAGAAATGACGTACATCCCAGTCTTCATCGTCGTGCTTCGTAATCGAGATGAAATCCTTGCCGAAAAAGACACGCACAACGCCAGAGATGGCAAACAAATCCTTGGCCAGCAACGATCGACGCAATTCCGGTCCTTTGGGGGTGAAATCCACACCTGTCGTGAAGCGTTCATCCAAGACGGGGCGACCGGGCAAAAACTTCAGACTTTGTGGATTAGGCGTTGTCTCGGTTTGGATGAACATTGTGCGGACAGCACCGACTACGCCATTACTCGTCAATTTGCTGACCTTGTCATGAGCAATTTACCTGAAAACAACGATGGGCGACGCGATTTCACCACAACTTGCGAGCGAACCAACGGCAAAGACATGCGTCCAGCCGACTTTAAGCTCATAGAGCGGATCGTTGCATTGCGTGGGAGCACTTTCGGCAATCTCTTGATCGATCTCAACACAGAGTTCATGGTCATTCAAGAACACCAGCGAAAATGGACCCATCCGGATAACATAGCCAAGGGTTAAAGGGGTTTCTGGAACATCCGGATATAGCAACGTTATCCGGGGTCTAGATGAAGAATTCCGGATACGACTTATCCGGACACTAAGTTTTGCGATCTTGGGCAGTTGCGAATTTGCCAGCAAGAGATGTTCAAGCTCTTCAAGAAGCGCGCTGACACGACGCCACCTCCACCGCCAAATCAATCGGAAATGGAAGAAGAAATTCCATCCTCACAGCGTGGAAAGCTCACCGAAGATCTACCGTCCGATAACGATGTCGTCTGCGTCTTGGCAAATTACGTTGGGGTTCTCGTTCTTCAAGGCGCGACGGAAAAGCGCCAAATTCGATACGCGATGGAAATTGTATGTCCTGTCTCCCGACGAAAGAGCGAATGTGTGAAGCGATTCAATCAGTACTACGATGTGCGACAGAAGCTTCTACAATACATGAAGCAATCGTGTGTTTGCCAGAAATGCGCGACGGTCGAACGTACAATTCGCGCGCAGCCCTTTCCTAGCCGCCGTATCTTTACAACGATGGCGCATGTGAAAAGCCGTGGAATCCCGCTTGAAGGGTTTCTACAACGCATCATCGACACTGCACTCAACTGGGAAGGCTGCAAGAAAACGCAGCAAGGGTTTGCCGATATTGTGAATCAATTCATTGGAGCTCCCGTTGGTGGCTATTCAAAAGCTGATGCGGCCACAACAACATTGGATTTCCGTAGCTCCATTCGTGGGCTCATGGTCGTACGTCATATCGAGTCTGATGCTCCTCTTAGCGACACCATTCTCCAAGCGTGCAAGAAGGACGAAGAAGAGCACAAAGACGACAGCGACGTTGTTTCCAAACCACCCGAGGAAACAAAGCCAGCAAGTCATGAAAACTCCACTCCATCCGAGGATGTCAAGCTAGTAAACAGCGAGGTGTTTATTCCACTCGAGGATGAAAAGGCCGGAAAGAGCGATGTATCCAGTTCACTCGAGGAAGCAAAACCAACAAACACGGACGTCATCAATCCACCCGAGGAAGCAGAGTCAGCCCACGACGACATATGCAGCCAATCTGAAGAGATCCAACCAGCGAGCGAGGATGGGGCCCCTGTCACTCTCCTTGCTGAGGATATTCCAGCCGAGGAGGTGGAAGCTTCAGTTGAGATTCCAGCCAAGGCTGACGATGTCATCGTCAAAGACGAGCGCGTCGAGTTTGAGCATTAAGAACCTCTGCTTTGTCAGCTAATCTGCAGCCTTTCTCTGACATAACGAACATAATGGATTGATATTTGCATTGCACTGGAAGAGGATTTACAAATTGTGGGTCGCCATTTTGGTCTTCGAGCAATTGAATTTCAATTGAAGCTTAAATAACAGTTTAACCCCTTCAACCCCAACATGCATTTTAAAACCAAAGCGTACCAGGTAGACATGTAAAAAGGATTTTTAATGCATGCAATTGAAAGCTTATGAATATCTCAAGACAATAGCCGCTTCCACAGCTTGTAGGATACCACAATTCAAATACAGCCCAGTACTTCAAGTGAATCTGGCGATTTTTGAGACATTGATAGGGCTAAAAGACAAAGGTTAAAATTTTATTTTGATGACAAGAAAATTACGTGGAGTGTGAGGATTGGAACACATAAACATCCTCGAGTTTAAAATGATTATACTTCGTTTTCAATACATTCATAAAATGACAAAAATAAGAAAAACTTCATAAGTTCGTTTTTATATCCCCCAAACATAAATTGCCAAGATGCCGATTCTTACGTTCCTCGCGCGTGTGTCTGATGGAATGCTCTTGGTACCGTCAACAATCGAGAGAAACGACTAAGTGCAAGAATAGGTGGCTTCCATGGAGTCTGCCGGAGACTACAGCGACAATTTGGACACGTACAAGCAACAAGTAAGACAAAACGTCGTCGATGTCACGATGCATCCGCCACGTGTAGGGCAAACAAATCATGAAAAAATTGAACCAAAGATCGCCCGCAAAGTGCAGCATTGACTCTGGAGCTTATGCTTTCCAGTACGTTGAGACTACTATTGCGCTCGTGTGCTGATGATGAGGACGATATTAGTTACTTGATTGAAGACGGCATTTGCTACTTGACGTTGTCAGATCGACAATATCCCAAACGCTTGGCCTTTCTCTACTTGGACGACATTCACCGAGCATTCGTCGACGAGCTCGCGCGGGATCACGGCGATAGCTGGCGCGATACAGTCACCACAGTTGCCAGACCGTACGCATTCATCAAGTTTGGTATGTTTGAAGCTCGCGATCGTGAGTTTGAATCGTCGATGTAGACAAAGTGATTCAGAAAAAGCGAAAAGAGTACACGGACCCAAGCTCGTCCCAAAATGTTTCGAAACTCAACAGTGATCTGACAGACATTCACAACGTCATGCGGCAAAACATTCAAGAAGTGCTCAATCGTGGCGAGGCGATTGACCGTACGTTTGTGACCCTCTTTCATTTGCTTAAATCGTCTAGGGGTCTCGCAAATTTCATCCAACATTGCCGATCGCTCCAAGGAATTCAAATGGGCGTCCAAGAAACTCAGCTTGCAAGCTTTGTACCAAAAGTATGCACCGCTCGCTGCTGTGGGTCTCTTTGTTGTGCTTGTGATTTACTGGAAATTCTTTTAATTCCATGTATTCATCTTGATTGCTGCACTTTTTGAAAAGTTGAAAACAAGCGATCAATCTCCATGTGGCGACTTTTCTCGCGTTTTCAGCCTGCCTATCGAGTTTGCAACCCCATTTCCCCGCCATGCTCTTCGCCAAAATCTTGCAGAGAAAGGATCAAGCTCGGTCATTTCGCTGGGAACTTCGAGGGATGGATGCCCTTTCTGCTGTTAGCGTGGCAAATTCTTGAATGGGGACAACATTAATGTGATGACGACAAAATTATTTATTTTGATCAATATATTTTCCACTAAGACACATTTCAAATGCTTTACGTCAAGCAATGACTCAGGTCTTTATTGTTGTTGATCGAAATTGAACCCGCTATTGCTTCCCATTCTTTGACGATTTTGGAATCAAGTCGTTGCGCCCTCGATTTTCGTGTAGTATTTTCTGTCTTTGAGATTGCAACTTGAGATAACAAGTGCACTTTACGTAAAATTTTACTTGACGTAAAGTGTTACATCAGTAAAAGTGTTACATACAGTAACAATAATAAAATGAAGTTGAATCTACAGTATTTCATTTTTGAGTTTTCTTGCAATCGTCACCATGTCATCCTCGTCAGATGCCACAGGTCCGAGTATCCTCGTCCTTGGAGGCGTGGGGATGATTGGCCGCAACTTTGTCAAGTACTGTGTGGATAATGCTCTGGCCAGCTACATTCGAGTCGCTGACAAGTCGATGCCTGCGATTTCGTACTTGAGGTAAACCTTTCATTTTGATCATTCTGAAAGAAAGTACGTAGTGAGGTGCACAAAGCAGCATTTGCCGCCGATATTGTCGAGTATGTGCAAGCTGATTTGACCAAAGACGCCCATGTTGATCGTGCATTTAATCCAGAGTGCGGTCCATACGATTATGTGTTCAATATCGCAGGAGAAACGAAATGTAGTCAAGCTGAATCTGTGTACAGCTCCAAGGTATGCTCGACATTTGATTCCAGCCAATTAATGCTACTTGGTCGTTAGTGCCGTGATTTGTCCGTAAAATGCGGTAGGAAAAACTCACTCATCGTGGCAAATGGTCTAACAAGTGACTACAGGAAAGAAAGCTCTCGAGAGCAATGTGAAGATGTTTGTCGAAGTCTCAACTGCATTCGTGTACAAGTCTCAAACAAAAGAGCCAGCCGATGAGAATGCAAAACTCGATCCATGGACCTTGCAAGCTAAGTACAAGCTTGAAGTAGACCGTTTGTGCATAAGTCGGGTCTGAAATGCTTGCAATGACTTTAGGCTGAAGAACTCTTGCGTGGTTTGTCGGGTCTCAATGTTGTATTCGTGCGTCCTGCTACTGTTTATGGTCCTGGAGATGTTGCTGGACTCATGCCACGTCTTGTCTGCGCTGCTGCGTACGTTTCTTGATGGATTTCGTAGATTTGAGATGGTTGAGTGTAGATATGTCCAACTACAAGAGAAGATGAAGCTTCTATGGGATGCTGAAATGCGCGTCAACACAGTATGTCTTTGTTTCAATGAATTCTAACTTGATATTTCGCTAGGTTCATGTTTTTGATGTGTGCAAAGCCTTATGGCAAGTCGCTCTTCATGGAGAAGTGCATGATGTATTCAATTTGGCCGATAAGTCTGACACAAGTCGGAATTGTTTCATTCTGAGAGCTACTGATATCATCGTAATAGGCCAAGGCATAATCAATGACATGGTAACCGCGTTGTTCAACATCAAAACAGGCTTTCATGGCGTTTTGGTGTCCAATTTGGCCAAGGTTTGTTCATCATTGATTGCAAATGTGATCGAAGGTGCCTGCGTAGCTACGTTTGGACGATGTTGTCGACAATGCAAATGAAAAGCATTTGAAGCCCTGGTCGGATCTATGCCAAGTACCTTTCCATTCTGATTATTGCCGTGAACTCACTAAAATAGGCTCATGGTGTAAAAAATACACCATTGACGCCATATATTGACCGAGAACTGCTTTGCCACAACCATTTGTACGTGAATGGAAGCAAAATTGAGTCGACGAGCTTTGAATACACGTTTCCAAACGTAATCAGAACCAATGATTAGCACTCACAAAAGTGTAGGTGCGCGTCGACGACCTCCGTGAAATCATTCAAGATGCTATTGATCAAGGTATTTTTCCACCCGTTTTGGCTTAATTGTCGTGCATTTTCCTCTGTTAAATTCAATAAAAATGAGATCGTGACAGCATTAAATTTCTTATTTCATTGACGTAATATACGAAAGATCTTGTTAGATGTTTGATATTTGCTGGTATTTAATACTTCGAGATGCTCTCAGTCAGAGAATCCCTTCGTTCAATATCAACCTTAAAACCTAATTTGAATCGAGTTGCCACTCCTGGATAAAGTTCTCTCGTTGAAATTGGTCGTTGCAGAGCGAAGATATGGTAGTGAGATGAAAGAGTAAGAAAAGAAGTAGTCATTGCAGATATCTGGCTGGAAAATCTCGATTGGAGTTAACTGAATTTCTGGTACAAGATATAATCGATCAATTTGACACGTGATCGATCTTCCGTATTAAATTTGTGATCGAAATATTCTTCTTCCATGTCGAATCGCAAAATGTTATCCACTTTGCTCATCTTGGGCTTCCAATAGCTTGGCACTGCCCACGTATAAGATGGCTGTGGCGATAACTTTCGAGCTTCTGTCGCTCCACTCCATGCAGGATCTCTACCAAATACTGTTTTATAGAGATTTCAAAGGTTTCATGTACCGAATCCACTTGGTTGGCATTTTATCAATACCAAGAGCAAAGATTTCCAAATCTCCATTTGGTTTGATGTGCAAACGGAGGAAATTTTTATAACTGGCGACACGCAACGCTGAGAAAGCTTCGTTATAGTGGCTCTTGAATACATTCACAGCCATGCAGAGGTACATGCCGAAGATGACACCACAAATCGGCGTCGCCTACGGAAACGAGCATTCCACTAAGCTACCTCTCAGCAACTATCAACGTACAGCCACCCAAAAGTATAAGAAGACAGACATGTAATATATCCACACCTCGCTGCGAGATAGCGAGTCGAATCCTTCGCTGCAAATCTAGATAAATATGTTTGTTTAGACTTTTCGTATTCGATGAAAGTTTAATTACCTTCATTCGATAGACGGCACCAGCTTGTGGAACTAGAAAAGAGTGAAAAGATATCTATTTATCCAAGGTGCAAGAATTGTACCATCAAACATTGTTAATATGTACTTGACGCAAGATGAATAGAAAGGCAACAGGTTGAAGTAGTCGTATGGACGAAGTTGGACCATATCTGGTACATGCACTTGGTAGTATTTATACAAGGCATACAGTCCATCTGTGCCCAAAGCACCACTACATGAGATCAGGTATTCAACTGGAAAATGCGTGTAAGTTACCGATCTGTCGCTGCCTGAAATGTCGACTCAAATGCAATCAAGACACTGAAGGCCGCAATGCTGTGGCAAATTGACACGAGAATGCTAATCATAATTCGTTTGCCAAGCGATGGCGAATCAGCAAAGAGCCCATGGCCAACCATCAAACCAATAAAGGTGGCCAAGCTCAAGTACGATGTTGTGAGGACTTCATAATGTATATCCCACAACTCGTAAAAGAAGGCTAAAATTGTAGAGCCCCAACTTCCGCTCTACTAACATGGATGAAAATTATTAGAAGAGAGTTATTACCTCGTAGATGTGACCGACGGAGCATCGAGGAAACATTGAAAAGGCAAGGCAAAAGTACTAAAATGGCTAATTACATCGAATAGCTTGGATTTTCAACGTACACCAAGACCACCGACGATATCAAAGCGCCAGTTGAGGCGTCGAAAGCCGAGAATATTAAGAAATGCGTATCGTCTACAAAACACTGATTTGAAGAAATGAGACTGAAAAAGCGAACCTGCAAACTTTCTCCGACGGATAGCAGGATGCTCGAGTGTAGAGTCTTTGTCCTGCAACAAGATTTTCGCCTCCAGGAACGTGCGTGGGATGCAAAAATGCACCACCTCCTCCGGATACAATTAAATGAGGAGGGGCTTCAACTTTATCATGGGAAATCGGATACAAATGCGTCAAATCATTCATGTGCGGGAAATGCTTCGCCACGGGCGAAAAAGGAGACATTGGTCCCGAATATTGCATCAACTACAGTGGCAAATACAGTATAAGTATCACGAAAGCTCAAGAAACATTACATTCTCAGAAGAGAACGAAGTTTGGATTGTTAAATTTCGTTTCTTCTGAAAGTTTGATGGGCTTCGAGGTGGAGGTGGTGGAATATCGTACTCCATGAGAGAATGCCTTGAATAATTGTGAATATCCCCCGCCAGCCTATTGAGTTTCTGGTGTTTAGCTCGGCCCAGCTCAAGATTTTACCTGACAACAACCCGACCTGCCAAAATAGTCTGGATCAAATATTGTAGTTTTTCTTCGCTTCGTCGTTCTTCATACCCATCCAAAATCCAATTGGGCTCATGCGTTACGATAATCACACGATCGGTCGGTTCCATGTGCTTATCAGCAATTGCCTCAAAGCAAGCAAATTGTTCGACATTAATATCATGCTCCAACGCCAAGTCACAGCCAAACAACCACCAGCCCTGGGGGAGTTTAAGAGCGAAATAGCTTGCATCTTGAGGCAAATGCCACCCACCAAGCCAATCTCGCTCACAAACAAATCGACTGTACGTATTAAGCCCATCAAACCAATCATGGTTGCCTGATTTATCATTAACATTTTGGAAGTACTTGAGTCACACACCTGGAATAGCAAAACATGTTGGGCCTTCATAATCTTTTAAAGTCTTGCATTGTTTCGGCAATGCAGGCTTTTTCGTTGAAACAGCGGCCGGGTCATACCAAATAGGAGGTTTCATTGCATACTCAAAGGGTCTCCAAAATCGTGACTAGAATCAATTTGGCAATCTTTTGTCCTGGGAAATACAACTTACTTCATACGATTCTTCGTCTGGATGTGGGTAAGCCAAATCACCACCCAAAACCAAACAGTTGCCTCGTGGTAAATTTAAATTATCGCCGTGGATATTCCGCAGTTTTGCGTTTGATGGTGGAATGTTCACTTGTAGTTGTGGCTGTGCCAACATGCGAGCAATTTGGTAGCTGCTGTTAAATCCATCACCACAGTCCGCCATAAAATCAAACCAAAGCTCATCCTTGTCGGCTAGATGGTCGAACATGTATTCCTAATTGAATTCCAGTTCATACAACAATTTGATGGTGATATACTCTATAATTGGGATGCAAAGCTGCTTGCATCGCCCGTTTGTCAAAGCGACCGAGAAATATTTTGAGAGAAATGAGCAGTTGAAATCCAGTATCAAACATAAACATGGAATACCATGGTACCATTGGAAGGGCATGTTCAGGTGGAAGCGTAGCATGTGCATTGTCATCGTCTTCGTCGTCGTCGCTGTGCCAATGCATTGCAAAAACCTGAAAACCCACCAGACGCTCAAATACAAAATTCACCATGGCTAATGTAAGTCCTGTAATCCAAATAAAAAATGCGCCTTGATAACTATTCAAAATAATTTACCAATATCTTATTGATGGAAATGTACCTCGCGGGGACAGGAATTGGTGAGCTCGATGCGCCAAATAAGTGCTCACAAGCATGACGATTATATGTTTTGGGGAAATTTGCATCCTACAGGCCCAACTTTAGCATTTAGCTCAAGCAATGGTTGTAAACTTCTTCATCTGCATCACAGTGAACTATTAGAATGCAGCAAGATACGCTGACGGCAGCGCTATTTCGAATAATTGTCGAGACGAGTCGATTCCACCTAGAATAAATCACTCAATAGCCAAGTAATCGCCAAATATTCATACGATAAGCTGGAAAATCGTGTCACCCATCCAAAGCGTTTGAGTAAGTACAGCGCAGTTTGAAACGCGACAAGGATCGCGATTGAACTAAAGAAAATTGGCAAAAATAGTGACACCTGTGCAAATACGATGTTACTTCTCACTCAAAAACAATCGTACCGGTTGCTTAACATCGTAATCCATCATACCAAGCTCTGTGAGTGGAACGTGCACAGCGACAGCTGACAAAAGCCACGTATAGAGCCCCATAGAGAAATATACATAGACAGTCCATCGATCCAGCAATTCGCGATTTTCCACGAACGGACTCGTAAAGATGTAGAACGATAAGAAGACAGTCGTAAAGACAAGAAACCACGTCTACACATACAAAGATCAGTGTTAAATCGAGTCGATTCCGCGCGGCAAACCCATTGATCTTGCGCGGTCGGCATGGCCTTTCCCCTCCTAAGATTTCTGGGTGTTGATTTTCAAAATGATATCTGATTGGCAGTCCAAAGGAATCTAGCATTTACTTCCTCTGTTCCTAATTACTTACCGCATTTCACTTCAGATCGACCCCACAAATTCATAACTTGTCGAAAATCGATGATCAATATCATATTAGAATGAGCATAAAAAACTGAAGGAAATATTCATTGGTCACAAAGACCGCAAAGCAAGTTTTGGCGCGCAAAATCGGCTCTGTTCAAACCTGTCCAGTAAAAAATCACAAAATTTTGTTTTCAGTTTAAAAGTAAGGAGCTGACACCAACATGTCTTATCCCATTGATGCCGCCTTTTCGAGAGATACGCGCGAGCTGTCCGAGTCGAAGAAGTTGGAAGTAGTCAAAGTGCTACAGACCTTCATGAATAATGGCAATTTGTCCTTCGGGGCCATCAAAATCACTGCGGCACACTTCCACCTCGATCGATCTACAGTATCCCGCGTCTGGAAGTCGTTCAACAACAACGATCTCAAGAGCAAAAAACCCAGTCGCGTCGGCCGGAAACCAACCTATAGTGCGCATGAAATCGTTGAAATCATTCGAGACGTACCCCAAGCCCAACGAACAACTATGCGTGACATGTCCGAAGCAGCCGGAGTGCCCATGACTCAATTGCACCGCGCTTTGAAGAGCAACACGATCGAAAGACACTCGTCACGATTGAAACCATTGCTAACGGAGACGAATCGACTGGAACGCTTGAAATTTTGTTGCTCGTACGTCCGACGCACCGCCAGGGCCGGTGGTCAAGAAGACTTCGTATTTTCCGAAATGAGCGACATCATCCACCTAGACGAGAAGTGGTTTAATGCTGACAAGGACAAACGGAAGGTGTACCTTGTGCCCGGGGAGAGCATCGAGCGACGCCAATGCAAAAGCAAGCGGTTCATACCCAAGGTCATGTTTCTTGCCGCTGTCGCATGACCTCGATTTGATCATGACGGAGCTTGCCTTTTTGACGGCAAGATTGGCATGTGGCCACTTGTTGAGCATGCTCCCGCTTTGAGAAGCTCACGCAATCGCGCGGCTGGATCTATGGTGACTACGTTAGTCAATGTGACCGCCAACGTTTACCTCGACTTTGTTGCCAACAAAGTTATCCCCGCAATCAAGTCGAAGTTTCCGAGTGAGAGCAAGCGCGTGGTGCTCCAACACGACAACGCGACACCCCATGCGTCTGTGACTCAGGCCGTTCTTGACGTTTGTCCACTGACGGCTGGACCTTTGTTCTACGGCGACAACCTCCGAACAGCCCAGATTTGAATGTGCTTGACCTGAGCTTCTTCTCATCGATTCAATCCCTTCAATACAAGATGGTAAGTAGGACTGAAGATGATGTCATTCGTAGTACCTTGCTTGCCTTCGAGATTTTGAGTGAGGAGAAGCTGGACAATGTTTTCCTTACCCTACAAGCCGTAATGCGTCTTGTTCTTGGGCATCTTGGTGACAACCACTTTTCCTTGCCTCACCTGAGGAAGCAAGCGATGTGTCGCGCTGGAACACTCATGGCTAATGTCACTTGCCCTTCGACCCTTCTTCATCAAGCCGAGATGGAGCTCGAAAGCCATGGAATCATTCCATTCAAGTAGATTAGTCAGGATTTTTAGCCAATAAGAATCAATTTTTGTCTTCATTACCCAATCAAATTAAAATGGGGCCACTAATTCGGAAAAAACAGGTTTTTAGAATGCGGTAAGTAATTAGGAACAGAGGAAGTAATTGGCTATTTTCAAATAAATGTCCAATAAATAAGAAATAAATCAATTCTTGATTTATGAATTAATGCGTCCAATTCCTCATCATAGAGCTTTGAGCTGAAGTGCTTCCAAGTAAACCAACTAAGCGGCATGAACATTCTACTTCGAAGTATACATCGTAGCCTATTACTTATATGGGCCCAGCCCATGTTAAAGACGTAATGTGATTTTAAACTTTAGAGTGAAATCCGCTCGAACAACGGACTATAATTAGAAAATTCTTTAGAAGGCTCAAGAAGTCATACGAAGTCGATGCCTCATAGACTGGGACTTGAATTGCCTATGCTGCCTTTACATATTCTTGGAAGCAGAGAATTTTGTGCTACGAGGAATACTACGTAGTACTAGTATTGTGATTTCCGTCCAAATTTGCCAATTTCAGCAATTTCAGGCGATATTTCCAATCGCCTGGAAATCGGCCGGACAATATGATTGGCTAAAAATAATTTTACTATCAATTGATTGGCTGAAAACTGACCCACTTTTGTGAGAGAAAAGCTGCAAATCTCATGTCATCTCTATGACTCTGAACAACCTTCCACAGCGGCCCCACCTCGAAGAGAATTCCACGTTATTCAGCGTTCCTCACGTTGAGCGTACAACGAGTGGAGAGGCCTCTGGCCTCGCCAGCGCAGCGACGAAGCTTCGTCGATTTCGTGTAGCATCCCGATTAAGACTTCAACCAAAGGTCAAAATAACCTTCTAAAAATGATATTTGTATTATATTTCGGAGGTCCAGCGATTTGCCGGCGGTTGATTCAACCAATCTCCGGAGGAAATTTTGAGTAGAAAGCACAATAATTCACTAGTGTAAATGAGTCTCCATTTATTTCGACCATTCATTTCAACTGTTTACGTACATTCGCCTATGTTGGTTGAACAATCCGATACAAAAAAATACAGCACTGTACATTGAGCAATGGTGTGTGTCGATCCTAGTCTTCCAGACTTACCAACAGACTGATGACTGTATTTCTAATTTACTAAAAGGTTGGATATGCTGCTCAAATTTGAAGATATCTCAATTAGGAATAAATCAACGGTCATGACGATCAATTCAGCTGAAAATCAATCGCCCTCTCCAGTAAATCATACATTGCCTTGAGCTTCAAGGTCAAATTTGAACAACGAATAAGGACATTTCAGCTTCATATCGCTTTACTTCGCAAGCTATCTCGTAGAGCTAAATGAAGTTCAAGAGCATGTTGCAATTGAGTACCATAGAAAGGCAACTTTCATTAACAAGATTGATGAAATTATGCTCTATGTAGGACCAAAGAGCAGCAGCTGCGTTATATCGCACTTAGCAGCTAATTAAGATATGTTTACTGCAGTATGCAGCATATATTGGGTTCCACAGCATAACCTGAAACATTTGTAAGCAGTTTAAAGTTACTCTTTAAAGTTTATTATTGTCTTTTAGGGTGCGCCCAAACACCATACGTACTGTAATTACAGTACAAAGGTTACGTATTGTATTTGTATTGTAATTTTTTACTGGACATCACAGTACAATCAGTCAGTTTCAGTGTAACGGTCAATCTATTGATAGATTGCTTTGGATCATTCGTTTTCTACGGCACATTCAACGAGAGACCAATGGATGAACACGTTGTCAAGACTGGCAAGGGGAAAGGCAGGATTGTGAAATGCAAGTATTGTCTGCACGTGCTGCCAAATACAACATCTCGATGGGTTTCACATCTCAATCGGTGTAATGCATCACCGAATGGAATTACCTTGCAACAAAAGAAAAAACAAAAGATTACTGTCGCGTTTCTCGAGCCTACAAAAGGACCATTTCAAGCTGCTCGTGGAGTTGTCTCGCCTTCATCATTCCATACTGGCATGTCGAATTGGATTGATCGAATATCTGAAAATGACAAGACCACTTTGGACAGTGCATTTGCAAATATATTCTTTTCAACAGGCGTGCCATTTCGCCTTGCAGACATTCCAGCAATATCAAACTTTGTTCGGTTGATGCGACCAGCATATACACCACCTTCATCAAAAATGATTGCAGGTCCTTTGCTACATCATGCTCACATAGAAATGTCAAGAAGAGTGAACCGTGTCATTCAAGATCAAGCATTTGTCAGCATCGTTTCCGACGGATAGACCTCTATGCGCAATGATCACTTTGTGAACTTCGTTGCTGTATTTCCATCGATGTCGATAAAACCGCTCTTTTTACATGCTATTGCTACAAATAAAACATCTCAAAACGGTGTCTACATTGCCTTTGAACTGGAAAAAGCCATTTTGTCAATCGGTGCTGACTAAGTATGCTCCGTGGTCACTGACAATGCAGCCTGCATGAAATATGCTTGGAAAATTCTTGAATCCAAGTACCCTGGACTCATCTGCAATGGTTGTGCAGCCCATGCTGTAAATCTTCTTGTGAAAGATGTCTGCAAATTGGATGAATTTGTCAGTACACTCGAACACGCACGTGAAATCACCTCATTCATCAAAGATCGCAACGCACTGTCCAAGCGTTTTGAAAGGATTCAAAGAAATCTGTTCAGAGATGGAGAATTTGATTCACAGCATGGCCTGTCATCGATTGTTGCTACACGTTGGTACAGTCAGTACAACTGCGTATTGCGTGTTCTGGAAAACAAAAAAGTGCTAACGCAACTAATCGGTACAAATGCATTTGCAGAAGTCAAGGGTAGCTCAATTACACGAGCCAAGAAGAATTCTTTTGAGAAAGTTGTGCTTGATCCAGTCTTTTGGTTGTCCTTGTCTGCACTTGAAGTCGTTTTGCGCCCAACATGCGAGGCTATATCCAAACTTGAAGGCAACAAGTGCTCTTTATCAGATGTGTACAGACTTCTTTTGAAGTTGAGACTACATTGGCAAGATAACGCAAATTTGACAAGTCTATTGATGGAGCGATGGGATTTCCTGCACACCGAATCAATGGGATTTGCTTACTACTTGGATCCACGAACGAAAGCTGGAGAAGGAATGTTTGAAGATGATTTGTACGACATCACTCGTCTCCTCCAAGAGTTCATCTTGAACAAAAAACGTATTACGACTGTGACGTCCAGCTTGAAATTGCTGAATTTGTTGACGCTGTGAAAAATCCAACCGAGAAAGCTCGGGCGTTCATTGAACAGTGCGCAACCCCGATGATGTATTGGTACCAAGTTGGGACAACCAAGTTTCCGTATCTTTTTCAAGTTGCGTAGGTAGTATTCAGCGTGCCAACATCACAAGCTGCGTCTGAACGAGTCTGGAGTATATATGACTTCATTTTGACAAAGAGACGTAATCGCTTGAACCCAGAAAAGGTCACAAAGCTAGTTCAGCTGTACTGCAACTCAGAAGTTTCAACGGAAGACAATTTCGTAAATGTACTCATGGGGATAGAAAGTGATGCAGGTGAAAGCGATAGCGAGGAAGAAACAAAGGAATAAAACTGTATTAAAATTAATTCTGCTTAAATACATTTCAATCTTGTCTAGAGCACAACTCTTTAAGCCTAGTCTACCAAGGCAAAGAATAATTTTTTGTAATCCCCCAACAAGAACACCGTTGACCTTTTGCCCCCGCCATTTTCCCTGAATAGGACTGTGCCACAGAGGAACTACATTTGTAGCGGTGGAGGTGTAGGATGGCGTAGTTGACGGCCTTGATAGCCCCCCGCAAAGCGGGTTTAAGACGAAGATACAATGCTGGTAGAGCAAAATTGAAAATGAAGAGCCCTGGTCTTGCTAAGTCTTCTGTGTAAAATGAAATATATCGACAAGGTTTCTACTGTAAAAGGCAGTCGTGCAGCAATAATTTATCCAAGACGGGGGATGTTGTGACTCGACATGTTTTCTACTTCAAAAGTCTATAATGTATGTACTATGGGAGGCAAAATTGACACTACACTTTACAGTTCTGCAAAGTGTACTGTTTGTACTGTAAATGTATTGTAAACTTTTACAGTACGTACTGTTGCGAACTCTATTGTCTTTTCGATTCAAATTTCGAATCGCCGGTTGATTCAATCGATTTTACAAATCGATTTGTGTGTGTTTTGACGTGTGTTTGTCGTGTATTTTAGCATTACTAAATACACCTTAGTAGCTATTATTTAGCATTCCGATGTGTGAACTACACCAATTATCCGGATTTTAGCATAATTATGTCCGGATAAACTCTGAATTCCGGTTAATTTGACAAATAACCGGATATTTATCGATTCCAAAAATGAAGAAATCGGGATAAAATTCGAGTTTTTGCCCGAAAAGACAATACTTCCATATTTTATATCCATAATGGGGTTAAAGAGATGTGGCTTTTTGATTTGGTGGCATAAACACGCATCCGGATAAACAGTTATCCGGATGATCAGCGACTTCAATGCCGTTCACTATTTACAATTCCGTGGTCAAAACCATGATGTTGGCTCGCGTTGCGCCGCGCCGTCTGCCGATGGCTGTACGCTCTTCTGTACGCTTTTCTCTATCTATATTCATTCATCTAATGTTTTTACAACTGTAGATCCATCAAACCGTTGCCTGTCGCTCGCCAATGCCGTTTGTTTTCAAACCGAAATACATGGTACTGCACTCCTCAAACTCACGTGAATCATCATCCTGCGTAGAGCTTGAATGCACCAAAGGCTGCAACGCTCGAAAATATTGCTGCAAACCGACCGATTGCATGGTGGCTTTTTGGCTGCGCTGGTATGGTCGGCGCCATGGTCGCTGTTGGTGGCGCCACGCGATTAACCCGCTCTGGCTTGTCCATGGTGACTTGGAAACCCCACGGCGGTCTTCCTCCCATGAACGATGAAGAATGGGCTGCGGAATTTGAATTGTACAAGCAGTTCCCAGAATACAAGCAACGCAAACACATGACGGTCGACGATTTCAAAGAGATTTACTTCTGGGAGTACAGCCACCGAATGCTTGGCCGCACGGTCGGGCTCGCATTTGCAGCTCCGTTGGCTTATTTCTTGCTGCGCAAGCGTATTCCACGTGAAATGTACGGCCGTCTCGGTTTTCTCTTTGGACTTGGCGCGTTCCAAGTACCTCTCTCCCACTATAAATCGATATTTATCTAAGGTCTGGTAGGGCGGAATTGGCTGGTGGATGGTCAAGAGTGGCTTGGAAGACCGCGATTTATCCGACCGCAAGGAAGTTCGCGTGAGTCCTTACCGTTTGGCAACGCATGTATGCCTTTTCCAATGGATGTGACTTGGATTGAATATTTTGGATGTCTAGCTGGCCTTGGCATTTACGACTTGTGGTCTCTTGACGTGGACTGCTCTCGGCGTGACTTCGCCTTCGTTGGAGACCAACTTCAAGATGATTCAAGACACGATTACCCCCGATGGACTGCAAAAATTGACTCAAGTTCGCAAATGGTTGCATCGTTCGGCGTCCGTCTTGGCCTTCACGATCGTTTCTGGCGCCTTTGTCGCTGGTATTGATGCCGGCATGGCTTTCAACACATTCCCCAAAATGGGTGCTCAATGGATCCCCGACGATTTGTTTGAAATGGAGCCATGGCATCGCAACTTCTTTGAAAACACGCCACTCGTCCAACTTGACCATCGTGTTTTGGCCATGACGACACTCGCTGGGTACGCCACTCCACATGAAACACTGGTTTTCATTTAGATATTGTAGTATCACTGGCGCCTATGCAATTGCTCGTCAACCCAATGTCTGGTGGCAAATCCCTAAGCAAGCCAAGACTGCATTGAATCTCAACATGGCTGCTGCTGCTGGCCAAGTCTTGTTGGGCATTACCACGCTGATTAACTGCGTGCCGATTCCACTAGCAATTGCGCACCAAAGCGGCGCCCTCGTCTTGATGACATCGACGGTTTACACGCTCCACTCGTTGCGATTTGCAAGACCACTTGGCTACAAATGGGCAAAGACGATCAAGCCAGCCAAAGACGTTGTGAAGGATGCTGTCAAGGCGTAGCTCCTTTATCTTGCCATGACCTTGTCGAGTTTTAAGCTTGTGCATAGAGAAAGAGCACTTGAATACACTTGATCCCAACATTCATATTGGAAATTCGACGTCTTCAGCGCACAGCATCTAAGGTGCTGCATCATGATGCTTCTTGCCTCTGAATCTCAAAGCATTCGCACGACGGTTCTCTGTCAAACGCAAGGTCGTGAGAATGAGTATAAGACTTGCACACAACGAATCGCTTTTCCAAGTAAGACAGGTCATGAAATCGTGGACATAAGGAAACTCAAACATCGCCCACATTCCGTAGCGCAATGAAGAACATCGCCATTGAGATAGGCGCCGCCGTGTGACTTGAGCAACTCAATGCTCGTAGCGCAAATCAAAGTCGCAGCAAGTTTATCTTCTACTCAACCAATTATTTGACTTGCGAATATTGACGGCAACCATTGCAAAAAGCTTGCTATCGAAAGACTTTGAGCTCACTGTAGGTGCAAATACTCAACGACGACGCAGTAGACGACGATTTAAATGCATCCTAAGCGCTCTACTCAATCAGCTTTGTGACTTATAAATATTGAGTGCAACCACGTTATGCCGTAGGTGAACTGGACCAGTGAAGCACCTCCGAGCTTGGAGACAGTTAGGAGTCTTTCATAGGCAGCCACAGTGATGATATCAACGGCCGGTTGATCCAAGAACGATTTCGCTCTTGTCTCCTGCGTCCAGTCGGCATCAACTGTCGCCCTCACGTGGTTCATTGGAGGTTGCATTCTCGCCACCACCACGCTATCCGCCCCGCGAAATCCAATCTGGCAGATATCGCTAAGGAAGGATGTGGTCTTCGCGCTATTGTGGACCCACAAGTTGTGCTCGTCCGCCGTCGATTGTCACAAAATTCTTGCGCACACGCTAGGTTTGGCGTCGTCAATTGCATCTGGCGTGCTAACGAAGTGTGGCAAAAGTGGATTATGTACCGAGAGCTTACAATAGCCATATCCTTCGTAAGTAGCGCCCGCCTGGAGGAATTAGCTTGATACCGGTGGGGATGCCCTGAACACACGAGACACTATGCATCACGCCACATCTAGCGGAAGTTCTACAAGCTTTCATCTCAGGACAGAGTGACGAGATAGCGCTCTCATATGCAATACGGAAAAGTTGGATGGTCGCGCATTCCCGCCGGAGACTCGCAAACCCGCGAAATCTCGCATTTCTGGCTTCTAGCGTCGTGAAATGCAAGCCCTCTGGTACCATGCTCTGGACCACAAAATTCTGGTGTACACTGTTTATCTTCAAGAAATGAAAATGGATGGCCAGTGCACGACTTGCCGGCGGAAATGGAAAAAGCCGTGTTGACGAGGAGATTTTGCGCCATACTGGCGCAATTATACGTCGGTTCTTCGCCCTGAGCATGGGAAAGAAGTCATTGATCCAAGTTTCCTCGTCGTTCTCAAGCAAGGGTTTCTTTGGGGCCATGTTCAGATGCAGGCTTGACATCTTTGGCCTACTGCTGCACAAGCATTTAGCTCAACTATTGCGTACAAACGACAGTCCACGGCGTGAAAAACGCTCGTGGTGGAAAACACGGAACACAAAGACAAGGATAGCAACAGTTTGCAGGAGAAAGCGCGAACAGAAGGGGGCAAACAGACTTGGCTTCCTCGGAAAGATTGGAAGCAGTGGGCAACGCAATCCAGTGAAAATGCTCACGTTGATAATCCTCGATGCATGTCCTCTGCGAGCAAAAGCAAGAACAAAACGTAATCCAGCGTGTTAAAGACTGTATCAGGGCTAGCGTGGTCGTACAATCTGGCTCTCAATGTCGAGGGTAACGGAGTTTTGTCGGCTAAGGCGACCCGAGTTTTGTGGGCTAAGGCGACCAGAGTTTTGACGGGTAAGTTGAGCCGAGTTTTGCCGGCTAGGAGGACGACTCCCGTTGTTTTGGCTCGAGGCAGCTCCGGGGTTTTGTCGTCCGTTGGCAGCATTTCTTCGGGCCAAGCGCTCATCGATCTTTCTACCAATCTTGCCTCCCACCCCCTGGCCAATGCCTCTGCCTGTTGCTCCACCCACGGCCGTGCCCACCATTACACCTGTCACCGCACCCAAGTGAGCGGAGGCTCCATCTGAGGCATAAAGCCTAGCACCTCCGGTACCCATGGCCACCGCCCCAGCGGCCGCACCGCCAACTGTACCAACTCGGCCGCCGATCTTACGTCCCATTTCTTCATACCTTCCCGCCAGCTTGCGGCTAATGGCCTTCAGTTCTCTGGCAGGGGACGATTCCGACTCTTCTTGGTTTGCAGCTTGATCTGGACGATTTCTCTTGGCATTCTTGCAGTCTTTTCCTCCCTTTTGCGTCTTCCCTTCGCCTTTCAGAGCGCGTTCACCGTACAAGACAGAGTCAATGGCGACTTGTCCATGCGCCATCATAACTGGCGAGTCTTGGGGACGCTGTTTGAACGCCACGGCGGCACACGAAGTCAGCGCAAGGGCGACCAAAAGTCGCATCGTGCAAGTTATTTCTTGGTGGCAATTGACACAATGATAAGTGAATGGAAGTGTGTTGTCTCAAGCACAACAAGCACCAGATGCGATTCCATGGTAGGTGCTTTTGCATTTGACTGGAGAGAATGTCACTCACGAAGAACCATACGAGGGGGGACAGTTGCTGAAGGTTGTAGGACTATTATATACTAGTACTAGTATTATTATATTGTGCTTTTGATACAAAATTGTGAGGAACGGTTAGAACGGGCTTCTCTGATTGGCTAAAATTAAAAATTAAAAATTATTCAGCCAATCAGAATCGATCAGCCACCTAACTCACGCAAAACACACACTGACACACATCACTCCAGTATGATGAAATCGATTTGAAAATGAATTCGCTTTTTGGTCAAAACCACAAATTTGGTTGAAAATGACAATAGTACAACAATTCACATCCAGCGAGTGAGGGAAAATGAAATGGATGCGAGAGGCTGGAGGACACTATCCACAGGGATTTCTGTCCTTCCACGAGCAGCAATTGTTCTCTCGAGAAATGCAATTTGGATGGTAAACTTAGAACTTATGCGCTTGAGATGAAATTTGGTCTGTTGAAAATGGCGTACATGGAACATCCGCTTCTCCCCACTGAGAGACTTCGAGGGGCATTGATGGTCTGACGATACATTTTCTGCTGCATTCATTTCAGAGATTCCGACCCAAATAGAGAGTCGTAATCTGTCGTTCATTGTGGATTGTCGTCGAGTCGCAATCTGCACCCACTTGATGAAGGCTCCGCCTCTTGATCTCGCTCGTGATTGCTACGCTGCTTGTTGTGGCTGAAAATCAACTTCACCAGGTATCTGAGCGCAGTATGGCCGACGATTGCCCTCGGGAAGATGTGAATGCCTCAAAACCCAGAGTGAAAGCACAAGTGATCACGTCGTAGGATTCACGGTGTGGAGAAGGAACAATATGAGCAGAATTGAAATACAATATCACCCACAAAGGCACAGAGTCTTCGTTGAAGCGTCAACGCGTCAAGATGCTCGAGAGATCCCAAGTGAAGTCTCAGAGCGTCCAAATCAAGAAAGCAAGGTAAATCCAACGACGACATATTGTGCCAAAACTGGCACAATCATGTAGTGGTTCATCATGTTGTCGGCAGTCTCACTGGAACATGGTCTCGTGCGGGTATTCCTTTGAAACTGTCTGGGATTTGCCTGGGTTGACCTGGTCGTTTGCCTAGGCCATGAAGAACTCCGTGATAAAACTTCCCTCGGCTTTAGCATCCTGAGCACTGAAATGGAGCTTATGGCTCAAGACTATGAGGACAGTACGAGTCAATGGCTGGAATTTACAGAGCTCCAACTTCGTCAATATCGAACTAGACAGCAGATACACACGAGTTCGCTTTGTCTGCGTAGCATATTGTTGGTGATTAAACATTCAACTGTAGTTTTCTCGTTCTTGCGTTGGATGTACCCGAGCGCCCCTCAAGATAAGGTCGTTTACAGGTCAATATCGGGTTAGGTGACACATTAGATCACATGACATTATTGAAGATACAGTATCTCGACCATCACGAAGAGTTAAATCGCCGTGTTTTTTTCATTCCGTAGCAATCCTCATCACGGTGGCGGCACGGCCTTCCGCCTTGCCCGATGAGAGAAAATATAATGATATACCGTTTTGTCCACGTTGGGGGTTCCCTCCTCTGAGTCATCCGCCTGCAGAATTTTTTCCACTCGACCGCATGGGTGGATAGAAAGCTCAGGAACTGCGCTTGGTTGTATACTTTCAAGTCTTCTCACTATCCTCGCGACTTATCAATGGATAACTGCCATACGAATGCAATCGTGCTTTGAAATTTAGTCGCAAGAAGCACCACCATACAGCACCATCCAGAATTGAGTCAGACAAGCAAATCGGACTTGGACAGTCGAGGAAAGACCTTGGATTCATAATATAGCTTTTGCCTTGAGTGCTGCAGAGCTCTCTTCTTTTAAGTGTACGTATGGGGTGGAGGGCAATAGTTTATGGGGTTTTGCATGGGTCGCACGTCCTATGGTGCACATCAGCTGTAAAAACTGCATTGTGGCCAATTTGATCTCACATGGTTTTATTATATAACGTAGACTGTAATAAGTTAGACCTACGGATTATTGCGTTTAACCTATTTATTATTAAACGTTATTTAGGTCTCAAGAGGTTAAACTCACCAATATGTCCGGATAAATGTCCGGATATCATAAGTATACAAACATCAAGATAGACCGATTACTAAGCATCTTCACAGTTCAAAGCACTGACGTTAAATGTCTATAACTTTTCTAGTTTTCATCGGATTGAAAAACCAAGCGATAACTTCTCTTCGTCTTGTCCAACGTTAACGATTTTGTGGTCTTACATACCTAAAATATGCGCTTTCAAAGGACTTATAGCGATAGGCGTTAGGCTATAAATTTCGCTGTCTTCAGCTGATGTGCACCATAGCTGCTTTGCAAATTGACGTTGATTATCACATCGTCCAGTAGATAAACCAGAGGACGAGTACTGTACAGCTGTAGATGCTGTGTACCTCGAATTCCATCATGTGTATTCAAGTGCTCTTTTCTCTATGCACAAGCTTGAAACTCGACAAGGTCATGGCAAGGTAAATGAGCTACGCCTTCACATCATCAAGACGAGGGCACCGCTTTGGTGGGCAATTGCAAGTAGAATCGGCACGCAGTTAATCAGCGTGGTAATGCCCAGTAACACTTGGCCAGCAACGGCCGCCATGTTGAGGTTCAAAGCAGTCTTGGCTTGTTTGGGTTTTGTCACCAGACATTGGGTTGACGAACAATTGCGTAGGCGCCAGTGATACTACAATATCTAAATGAAAACCAGAGTTTCGAGTGGAGGAGCGTACCCGGTGAGTGTCGTCATGGCCAAAACACGATGGTCAAGTTGGACGAGTGGCTTGGGGGCCATCTTGTGATGCAAGCTTGACATCTTCGGCCTACTGCTGCACAAGCATCTAGCTCAACTATTGCGTACAAACGACAGTACACAGTCTGAAAGACGCTCGTGATGGAAAACACGGAAAACAAAGACAAAGATAGCAAAAGTTTGCAGGAGAAAGAGCGTGAAGAAGGGGGCAAACAGACTTGGCTTCCTCGGAAAGATGGGAAGCAGCGGGCAACGCAATCTAGTGAAAATGCTCACGTTGATAATCCTAGATGTATGTCCTCTGCGAGCAGAAGCAAGAACAAAACGTAATCCAGCGTGTTAAAGAATGCATCGGAGCTAACGTGGTCGTGGAACATGATGCTCAATGTCGAGGGTAATGACGGAGTCTTGTCGGCTAAGGCTGCCAGAGTTCTGTCGGCTAAGGCTGCCAGAGTTCTGTCGGCTAAGGCTGCCAGGGTTCTGTGGGCTAAGGCGCCCCCCCGTTTTGTCAGCTAAGGCGACCCCCGTTTGGACGGGTAAGTTGAACAGAGTTTTGTCTGCCTGGGGAAGCTCCAGAGTTTGGTCGTTGATTGACAGCATTCCTTCGCGCCGCGCGCTCATCCATCTTCTGTACCAATCTTGGCTCCCAGCCGCTGGCCAATGATTCTGCCTTCTATTCCACCTCCGATCCCGCCGGCTACTGCACCTGCCGTGGCAGCAAAGGGACCTGCAGCTGCTCCCATTACAGCACCTCCGCCCCCCCAGCGACCGCACCGCCAACTGCACCAACTCGGCCGCCGATCTTACGACCCTTTTCTTCATACCTTCCCGCGAGCTTGCGGCCAATGGCCTTCAGTTGTCTGGCAGGGGACGTTTCCGACTCTTCTTGGTTCCCAGCTTTTCTTGCCGTGTTTTCGTCTCTTTTGCTTCTTCCCTTCGACTTTCAGATTGCGTTCATCGAAGACCACAGCGTCCATGGCAGCTTGTTCATGCGCCATCATTACTGGTGGTCTGCTGATTGAAAGCCATGGTGGCACACGAAGTCAGCGCAAGGGCGATCAGAGTCGCATCGTCCAAGATTCTTCTTGGGGGTAATTCATACAATGCTAAGTGAATGGACATAGCGGTTTTAAGCACAACAAGCAGACATTTCCCACGAACGCTGTTGAACCGGTGTTCGACTTTGTACTTCGACCAGATGCGATTCCGTGGTGAGCATAACAGTGGCTGTTGCCAGTTCTGTTGACCATTTGGAGCCTGTCTGCCTGGAGAATACTCTCATCCTTCAACGTTCCGTTCGTCTGTCAATCGGACGAAGAACCAAGCAGCGTGGATGGATTTGACCGGAGAGAATGTCACACACGGAGAACCATAGCTGTTAGTTGTTGCGGGCCGCAACAACTAACATCCAGCGAGTGAGGGAAAATCGAATGGATGCGAGTGGCTGGATTACACTTGTTGAGATTTCTCCATTCTATCCTGTTGGACTGAATAGGCGTGCCCTTTGGCTCTATTAGAATAGTTTCAGTGTATGGGAGAGCGACTCTTCCGACGGGTCGCCCGTGAGTCTTAAGCCCCCTCACCTTTTTTTTTCCTGTTCAATATAATGCACCCTTCTCTGTCTACTGTTCTGCAACTTAACAAGCATGCTACTAATCGACTCTGATGGTCAAGGAAGATTAAAAGGTTATGAGCCCAATGTTTCTGACAGTCGATCATTAAACTTTGTCAACTGCTACAAGCTTCTGTTATTCCATTCTCGAATATTTATCTGGATCAAAATGTCAAGTTCTATAATGGAAGGTAGATTGAACTCATGTCCTGCGCTTTGTCAGTTCTCAATCTGAACAAACATCTCCATCGCCTTTACCAAGTCATGTTTCGCTATCGCAATTGTGAGCGTCTTCGCCGTGCCCGTCAACGCAATCTTCGCCCCCGTTCTGACCAACAACGCGATGAACCAACCTAACTGAGGAAGTTACTGTTGGCAACACTCCTACCCCCACTGACAATTATGCCAATTCGAATCAGGCAACCGACCTTGCATATAATGACCGTAGTGATGCTGATTTGTTGTTCAATGGGGATACAACTAAGACACAATTGAACCAGGAGGAACTAGACGCGTTGGAGAGTTTTGTACGCCAATTCAACGTAAATGACATCGACGGAGACGGCGAAAGCTGCTTGGTTGACCTCAAGCCAACTCACTCCCTCGGGTCCAAGTTGATATTTAAGGCAACTGATCACGACTTACTGAAGGTGTCCAAATTACAAAAGTGTGCCGAGGAGCTTGTTGGTGCTGAGGTGGAACAACATCGAGCTACCTGCTATAACACTGCAGTCATGGCTTCAAGCGTTCCAATTCCGAGAACTTTTACAGAAGCCATGAACTCCGAGCAGAGAGAAGAATGGAGAGCTGCAATCGAAAAGGAATTAGACTCAATCAAATCACATGGTACTTGGAAATACGTCGAGGCTCCAATTGATTGCAAACCTTTGAAAACGACGTGGGTCTTTCGAGTGAAGGAAAACAGTGATGGAACGATTGATCGATACAAGGCTCGACTTGTGGTTAAAGGTTTTCTTCAAGTGAAGGGACTGGACTACAATGATGTATTTGCGCCTGTGATGAGACTTGAAAGCTTACGTACTCTGCTGGCGATTGCAATGCTCATGACTTACCTGTGGACCAAATGGATATTGATACCGCTTTTCTGAATGGAGTCTTAGAGGATACGATATACATTGAGGTGCCCGAAGGCATTTCAACGCAAGAAATCAGCAATGAGGTTACCTGGATTGGGGATCCCCCTACGAAATGCACTACGCGTAGTGTGGCATGCCTTCTGGTGAAGTCTCTATATGGATTGAAGCAGTCTCCTCGTGAATGGCACAAAGTTCTGACATTATTTCTAAGTGAGATTGGTTTTGAGAAGACAAACGCTGAGTCATGCATCTACACTCGTCAGCAGAAGGGCCAACTTGCAATCATAGCAATTTATGTGGACGACTTAGTACTCGTAGCCGAGAATGACCAAGTCATGCACGTGCTCAAAACATCAATTAAGCAGCGCTTCTCCTCAAACGACAAGACTGAAAGGTGCTTTCTCAAGAAAAAAGCATAGCAATGAAGTCGAGCAAATTAAAAATCGTGTCGCGACGTCAGAATCGAACTCTGTTGCCATGCCAAATGAATCCTCAAGGGCATCAACTGACAAAAGCGACACAGAGCAAACAACGCGCATTGACGGAAATTGGAGCTGGTGTGGAATGGTCACTTTTCATCATTTGAATTCGGCGTGTCATGCTAACCACGCACAGAGTACTAGATCAAATGTGAAAAACGAATGGATTGTGGATTCTGGCGCTACGCATCACATGTGCTTTATTAAAAGCATGTTTCTCGATCTCAAGTCTTCATTCCCCACTGCAACCAAAGAAGTTGGTTTACCCAATGGTGGAAAAGTTTCTGTCGAAGGTTACGGCAAAGTCAAGCTTGTTGTCAAATGCAGTGAAACAAAGCAATAAAGCCGAAATTCTTCTCGACAGCGTACTCTACATTCCAAAGTTCAATCGAAATCTATTGTCAATTCCTAAAGCTTCAGCAGCTGGACTAAAATTCGACTTCAATGCAATAGCCGGAAGAGTCGTAGTGTCCTGTGGATATCAACCAATTGTTTCAGCTAGACCTGAAGGCAAAGCATTATACATTCTTGAACACTTACAGCAACCCACAGCAGAAGCCAATGCCTTGATGGTCCAGCCCGCATTTGATTTGTGGCAAAAGCGACTTGGCCATCTCAACGCCTCGGAAATGAAGCGACTCATAGACAAGCAAACTGTGCGTGGATTCAAAGTGACTAAGTCTGATCTCAATGGGTGGATATGTGACTCCTGCGAATTGGGCAAAAAGTCTCGGAAGGTGAAACTACCTTCAGCAACATCGTCTGCGATGAAATGCAACGCTAAAGTGCACTCAGATCTTACTGGTCCCATAGAGACACCTGCCCTTGATGGAGCAAGGTATGTGTGCTTATTCGTAGACAGACATTCAGGCTATATCTCCTGCTACTTCCTTACCAAGAAGAACGAATTTAATGACTTTACTTATTCAACACAAGGCAATGATTGAGACATCACACAATTTACCACTGGTTGAACTGCACTCCGACAATAGAGGTGAATTTGTCAATAACTACACCATTTGCCGGTTTAGTTCGTTTAACTTGCGATATATTTCGTATCATTTGCAATATATTTCGTATCACGTGCAATATAACATTTCTTTGGTTCCGACAGTGCCGAAGTCCGCAAGGCTTGCAAGACTGTCGGCGATATGTGCAACCTCTTAGCTATGACGTTTTCTTGCTGGAGAAACGTGCTCCAGCAAGAAAACTTCCCGATCGTGCTGGAACTCCTCAAGAAAGCCGAGATTTTGACTGAAACACATCCCGCCGGCCGCGCTGTGACGCTAAACAACTTTGCGTGCTACTACCGCCGCCAAGGCAACCTCCACAAAGCACTCACCAATCTCACAGAGGCGCTTGCTATTGAAGCCAAACTTGACAATGTTCCAAACCGCGCTGACACGCATCTCAATATGTGTGCTGTCCTCTCTCAGCTTGGCCGTCACCAAGGCGCGCTCGAGCAGGCGCAGTCAGCACTAATATTGCTCCAAGAAGAGCACAGTATGGCGCAAAATCTCCTCGTCAACATTGCTTTCTACATTTCTGCCTGTGAGAATCTCACTCCCTTCTTGAAGGCAGCTTAGATGCGAACAGACATTGCACTTGGGTTTGGCGACACTGTGTGGTCGACCACATCCTTCAATATCTGCCAGATTGGACATCGCGCGGTGGAATAGCGTGGCTGTCGCCAGAATTCAACATCCAAAGAACCATGTGAGGGGTACAGTTGAAAACGTCCGGACGCAGGAGACAAGAGCGAATTCGTTCTGGCATCAACCGACCGTCGATATCATCACTGTGGCTGCCTATGCAAGTCTTCTCGCTGTCGCCAAACTCGGAGGTCCTTCACTCGACCGGTTATGTTTCGACAAATTTGCTAGCCAAGTGTATTCCGCACCCAGGTCACCTACAGCATCATCCTGAGTCTCTGGATCCTTCTTCAGTAGCCGTCCTCCTCGCATGAGAGTGTACACTGTATATTACTATTAATAGTAAAGCTTACAAGAATAGTCTCGTGAATAGTAAGTCTGAATATGGCCTAGCACTATGACGAGAACACACGCTGGATTGTCGTCGCAGAAAGACATGACCAAACTTCTTTGCCACTGCCCCCTATGCAAAGGATTGTAATCCATGTAGAGAACGATGTCAATGTAACGAGTCTTGTTTTGTTGATTTGTTTATACATCCTACACTAGACCCGATACAATCGCATTTGGGGTTTGACGATATGGACAATGGCCACGGTCGACCTTGGGCATTGAGCTTTAGGAATCACACGCTCAATTCTCCAAGTCAATATTGTCTGATTGACTCAAAATTTCCGACTTGGCTGAAATCGATCAAACTTTGAATCAATCACCAAATCGAACCAGCCAATCAGCGTCCAGAATTTGTTTAAACACACACAAAACACACCAACCCACACACACTAATTCATGTACCTTCCGATTATACTTGAATTCACTATTACCAGATTGACCACACAAATTTCGTCGATTTTGATCAAAACTGTAAATTTGGATGAATAAGACCATTACGTATATTTTAAGCCAATCAAAATAGGGTTGTACACAGGGCTGCACATTCATATGAAATAGTCAGACGGATATTGAAAAATATCCGTAAACGTCAGAAAAATGGACTGACTTTTTCCATTGTGTAAAAATACATACTATAGAAAATTCAAGATAAGGGGGAAATTTGGAGAACGAGTCAGACAAAAAATCTGCGGCTTGCAATTCGTTGTTAGTGACGTCATTTTTCTTTTAGTCATGGGTGAGTCAAGTCGTAGGTCGACGACCCTGAGCGACTTGAGAGACAGCAGAATTGCCCCGCAAACAAAGAAGAGCTACAACAGTGGCCTGAAGCAAATCATAAAGTGGCTTCATTTGTCAGAGAGGTGGTCATTTATGGTAGCAGACGACGGTACAATCGACTTGACATATTTCAATTATGATGACTTCTCTAAATTTATTGAATGGAAGTTCCAAAACTCCAATTCAAAATTGGGAACCCTCTCAAACTATCGCTCAGCCATAAATGATTATTATCTACATTTTAATATTAAGCTAAATACTTCATGTTATCGTAGGAATACAGAGACGATGTGCTGCCGAAGAGCAGGCTGGAACCATCAAAGATAGTGGCAAACGTCCTCTTCGAATCAACCAATATGTTGAACTGTGCAAGCACACTCTCACACTGATGGATGGTGGCTTTACGCATCTTTTTTATCCCTTTCTTGGAATTTATGTGCAGATCTCGATCAACAGATTCCATTTGCCTAGAACACTTATCTGTTGAAAATGATGCCCTAGGGTGCACATTTTACATGTC
Source organism: Aphanomyces cochlioides (assembly GCA_019828595.1). Classification (NCBI taxonomy): domain Eukaryota; phylum Oomycota; class Saprolegniomycetes; order Saprolegniales; family Verrucalvaceae; genus Aphanomyces; species Aphanomyces cochlioides. Next base: position 138,178 of record JAHQRK010000045.1, read on the forward strand.
AAAGACGGATCAAAATGGAAAAAAGAGGCGTGATCCTAAACATATTTACGCTAATCCCTTGAAACCAGAGATTTGTTGTTTTTTAGCCCTTGGTATATATCTAGCATGTAATCCCCAACTTAAATCTGGCGCTTTGTTCCCTGGGCCTAACCAGCGTGAAAGATTTCGAAAGAGTTTATCAAGAGCTGTGGCTCATGTCGGTCAAGTTTGTGGTGCTGATATTGGTACACATTCAATTCGCAAAGGTGCTGCTACCTTTGTTATATCTGGAAGTACCTCTGGACCATCAATTGTAAATGTGTGCATTCGATGTGGTTGGTCCCTTGGACATGTTGTTGAAAGATATATTCATTATGATGGAGCTGGTGATGAGTATGTAGGGCGAGTTGTTGCAGGCTTGCCTTTATCTAATGGTGATTTTGCAATTTTGCCACCACACTTTATAGATTCCGACTCTGCATGTGTGAATGAGTCGATTAAGAAAATATTCCCCAACTTGGCTATGTATTCTGAGCTCCATGGTGTTTTGAACCTTTGTTTGGCATCCTTGGTGTTTCACGCAAATTTTCTAGTGTCAACATTGCCTGCCAAGCATCCTTTGCTATCAACTCCTTTGTTCACTAACGGAAATTTGATCTCAAATTTAAAAGATGTTATTACCCAAACATCAACAACTTTAGTCTCTACTGGCATTCCTCCTCATATCTCTCTACATTGTCAGCTTGAAGCAAACCACAAGTCAATCCAGGCTTTGGCAAGCACAATCCTCAATGGTATCAGCGATATTTTGGAAGAAAAGGGGGTTGGCGCAGGGAATATAACAAAAGAATTGCTTGAATCAACATTGCGGAGGATTATGCATGATGTCTCTCTAGTACAAAATGTGGATGAGCCCCGAGAGAACCAAATATTGAATGAACGTACATCTTTACATTGTTGGGACGGAAGATGGCACAGGTTGCCACAGTCATTTGAGCTACCCGCCGTCGATGTGCTCACGGCATGGACGTTGTGGTGGTGTGGAGCTCCAGCAAAAAATTTACCCCCTTTCAGGCAACTTGATCCAAAAGATTTGACACGAAAGCAAGCTAAAATATTCTCAGCTTGGAAATTCGCAATGAAAATACTCACAGATTCGTTGATAGCAGCAGGCGATCCAACTTGCAACATCAGTGCTTTAGAAAGTCAAAGCTCAACAATTGTGTCTATGTCCTTCCATATAATTACCACTACATTGTTGTCAAGGCTGACGTCAACTCCACGTGGTCGAAGTCGTCGTTTGGGCCAAATGAAGCTCGTGACATTTGCTCGTCATGCACGCCAATTGTAGATTTCGAGGATACTTGGCACATAGCTTCTAAGATTTCAATGAATGATGTATTTTTCTTCATACCTCATAAGACGTCCATTGTGCGAGCCCACCAATCTCTCCATTGTGCTTGTGGGCCGTCGATCTCGTTCTGTTTCTCCAACGTCAAATTCCAAATTGATGCAAAGCATATTTAACCAATCAGAATAAGTCAGATTTTGTGTCTGACTTTTTCCAATGACAATACAAATGATAGATACGAAGACTGTATGAGGAAGAAATTCCCTACATCTGTCATCCGGATAATTATCCGGATAACGTATTTTGGCAATTTAGAGGGCTTTCTGCCGGATAAGGTCTTTCCCTCATTGCAACAGCTTCACTTCAAAGAGAGTTTTCGGACTCCGGATTCGAACCATCCTGCGTGTCAAATTCACGGGGGCTTGAACAAAATATCCGGATAGTGGAATATACAACCAGGCGTTTCGGAAAACATATGCGTCATTCCTTCTGTGTGTACCACAGTTGTTGATGGTCATACTTACATCATCGTACGTCGTACATACGTACCAACGTCTTGTTGGAGCTTTGTCACGTCTTGAAGCCATCATGTTCCCGTTCCTTTTTCCCAACCTGCTCAACACAACATTATTTGTTAGTTTTACAGTATTTCTAGAATAAAACTAAGTTGACTTAATAAAATGAATAAAGCAGTTGTAACTGTGTCCAAAATGATCCAATGCGTTTGAATCACATCCGCCGAAGTCACAGGTTGCGGCTTCGAGTGCTGCCGTGCGAGTTTTATTTGACTTATAAAATTGCCTGACTTTTTGGCTGCAAACTACCATTTATTGCTCCTACCGAACGCCCACCATTTATTGCTCCTACCTAACGACCACCATTCTAGACTAGGAAACACACACATCTCATTCCTACAGCATGAAGCAGACTACAACAAGCATCGCAATGCATGACATAGCATCATCGAGCACTGGTATGCATTACTCAGCCTTGCACAATCACAGTCTCTTGATGAGTTTGTTGTTGTGCGCAGGCTTTCCACGACATGCCAAAGCTCAATGATACTTTGACATACGTCTACTTGCAGCCACAGAGCATGCATTGGGTCGGCTCTGTGGCTGCAAGTAGACATTGCCATGTATGTCACTACCTGATCGAGCCCTGGCATGCAATGCGCAGCTTGTGCACAACAACGGTCTCTTGATGAGGTTGTTGCTGTGCACACACTTTCTAATGACATGCTCATGCCTAATGATGCATGTAGACATGGAATACACCACTATCCATTGCATGAACCGCCAAACCTGCTTACAACAACAGTTTATCGATGCTTGATACATTACAGCTTTGACATATGACGGGACAAAGTAACAGTAGACATTATTGCTATAAGTTAAGGCGGGATAATTTGAACAATCTAGATTAACTGATTACTGAAGACGGGACAAGTATAACAAGATGGATTTGTCGTTACAGTAACTCGAAATGTCATTGTTTGTCTTACTACGTGAGCGAAATGGCCACATCTTCAGTCGCGTTTGATTCCTTCGTCGGGCGCAATCCTGGTGTGACGTTCACGAACAGACACCTGATACAAATATTGCATCTCGGTTGCGTTTCAGCTCAACGCAATCAGTCCAGACAAGAATTGCTGAAGAAGATGAAAACATTGCTCAAGGATGGAGGTCCCCCTAGAGCTTCAAAGGATGGTAATATCACGGCTTGGTTGAAAGTGGAGGGCAGCATACCCTCTGAATGGGTTGAGTGGCTGGAAGCGCATACAGCATGGCAGGAGGAACAAATTGCGCGAGAAGAAGAACATCGGGAATTTAATCATGTTGATGTTCAATCGAGAAATCGCCATCAGTTGAATACCACCTTCTCCCCTTTGGTGTGATGGCTCGGGCCTCTAATGCCGACATGGCCATTGGGCGAGTTCAAAAGTTATGCCACGCGCGAGACTTTAGTCCTGTGTTGCCTGTTTTTGAGAGATTCCCAAAGACTATTATCGAAGCAAAACGCTTTGAGATGACAGGAGCCGCAGATTCCGTGATTTGGGTACAGCTTACAGAATTGCTACCGTCTATTAACAGTAAGGTTGAAACGTGAGCGGCATCTAATGGTATGCGTAGGTGGTTTGGAGAAGTATGGATTGCACGGTAGTGCTTTGTTTTGGGTTTTGCAGGCCCTACGTAAAGATTTGGACGCACTTGGGCTCGACATATCGTTCAACTGTCTGTACAATCGTACGTCGCAATGTTCAATAATGATTTAATGTGGAGTAGACAAAGTGCCCTTTCCAGTAAATACCACCAAAATAATCGTTGTTTCCGATCCAACTGCTGAGGATCCACAGCAGCATCGAATTCGTTCGCGCAGTGTTCAAAACGCGAAAAATCTCTTGTTGCGGCAAGCCGCCAACTATGCTGCCCTTGGGCACGGAACCGTGATTGTAAATGAACGAACGATGGTAGTTGACTGAGGATGATGTAGATTACTCATGTCAATGGACGAGACCCCTCGCACTCTTTTGTTAATGTCGTTCGACCACGAGAGCGGTATTTTGCGGCGGGGGATACACGAACTCAAGCACTGCACTTCATGCAGTCTCTTTTTGATACCCCCCCGAGATCCAAAATGAATGTTGCTCGAGCTTCAAGAGGCTCCCAACGCTGCTTTACGAAAAGTGAGTACATAATAGTATCATTTAATGGCATTACGAATAGACAACACGGCTTTTGGTCGCTGAGGCTTCTGGACATTCTCCAAATTGGCTCCAGAAGCCGAGTTGGGTTGAAGCCAGCTTTCAGGGATGTGATCCGCGCTTGATGAATCGAACGCAATTGCTCAAGTGCTGCTACTCTTGTTTGCAGCATTTGTACACTAAAAACTTTGGCGGTTCTGTGACTTTAGTGAACGATCGATTCGTGTTCATGAACAACGGCACGAATTCCGACGAAGAAATCATCTAATGGCATTACTCATTTTCAAACCGAAGTGCTAACAAGAGTATATTGATTTGCTTCCACTTGAAGGATTGTTTGCCGTTGGTAACCATTTGACGTGAAATCGTCGTCGAGCGCAAATCATTTACATATGCCTTATAGTGCTTAGCGTACGATATAAAGTGCTCTTTCGTCATGAAGCCGGCCTGCGCAACAACCGACTTGAATTGAGCATTAAATACTTCGCACACAGTTGTCGCAACATGCTCCAGTTCAGGGAAGTTATCAATACAATAACCGCTGCTGCAATTGACATGATTACAAAAGTGGAATCGATCCACCACAAACCACACATTTCTAAAAAACCATGGCTCACGCCTCATGCAATACGTCTGAAGATTGCAGGCGTTGTCCATGATAATAATTCTTTTTCGACGACTATCAGATAGTCGACGATATAATATTGAAAACGGATGCTTTGGTGATTCGTAGTCATGCATATCAGCAAAGCCAAGACATATTCCATGGGGGCAACAGAACAAGAAGGTGCCCGGCATCTTCAACTTACTTCCAGGTGAGTGTTTCGTGCAGATGACATCGTCATCTTCGTGGACTTCGTTGTACGGCGCAAGGTGCCTGCGGTACGGAGCTGAGGGAAACCATTCATCAAGTAGTTCATCTGCAATATATTCCATGCCATGAGTGCCAATATTATCTCTCTCTTCCAGAGGTAGATCATCCAGATACGAGCAAAATCGAGCCATTTCTAGTAGGACTGGTGCCAGTGCTGGCCACAGCTCGTAGCTCGAGTTAATATCCATGGTGGAGATTCGCAGGGCGTCAGCGAGAACGGGCATGTTGCGAGCCAAAGCACGCGACGCATGTGTAGAAATAACTCGGGAGTTCGCAATTCCAGTGGGTATAGGACCCATCTCCTCAGGACATCGAATGATTCCCGCGGGTACAGGGGATTGTCGAGCTAAATCTGAAACTACACCTCTCCAAAGATCTGGGCACAAACAACTTTCATCTGCAAGTGCAATCAATTCTCGAACAAATTCTAGCAATGGACGACAGTGAATATACAAAAGTTGCAAGAGCTGAAGGTGATGCGAGGCTGGGATGTTGATGGGAGCAGTAAGCGTGTGAGACGCTGAGTGACCACAAAACTGAAGTAGTAATTGACGACTTTTTGCGTTCCGTACAAACACACGATTGGCAACAGGAATACCGCGGCGGATGTGGTCAACGCGGGGCAGTACTGGTCTGCTGTAGTCTGAGTGCTTGCTTTTCTTGGATGCCATCTTGGCATTTCCATCACACACGAGAATAGGTGCAGTGTCCTAGCTACCGCACACACTACAATTGAATGCCGAGAGGAGATTAATATCAACCCTAGATAATGTGACGTGGTTAAACATACTATATCTTACACGTCGAGAATGCGCCAGCAAGCAGTCTGGAAAATCGATTTTGAGCACCATTGGCCCCTTCGAGAGCGATGCATTGCAAGGAGAGTACGGTAAACACCAGACAACTTAGATTGCCCGTGTATGATAGCGGCGTAAACGTAGGCTACTAGGTCCATGTCAAAGAATACTCGACGGCTAATACGCAGAAAACCATGGTCACGTCCGTCATACTCCAGAGTACCATCACAGTCAGGATTCATGCAGACAAAGTACGGAACTTCAATTGTGCATGACTTCACCAATCCATAGACTGTGCATACACTGTCTGAACGCCGATTTATTAGATCGAAGGCATTGTTGCAGACACACTGCAAGTTGGTTTCTTGTTTGGCTTCGAATGTTTCTGGAATAAAATCCATTAGGTTGTCGTATCCTCTGCGTTGACGCACTGCATCTAACGCATCAGGGGCAAGGGAAAATACTTGGTGGACCGAACGACGACGTCGACTGTCATCATCATCCACAGGATATACCTCACACTCAGCATCTGCAAAAAAATCAATGTCAATTGCAATGTCAGAGCTGCTATTTGCCGAATAAAGCTCCCATGTCCGTTCGTGGACACAAAACGAAGTGTTTGGACACATTTCACATCCCTCAGGTCCGTTTGCACTGAGGCGAATCAATCCCCTGTCGTAGGGATCGATCTCACTAGCAGCCGATATATATACGCTCTTCGTCGGAGCGCTTGTGACTGAAAATACGTATGCTGCAGGAATAAGGTCAATTGTGCGCAAATAGTTGTCATCTCGCTGCTCTAGATGGCTGCGGAGTCCATTCAAAGCCTGAACGTGGAAGCAAATTTCATCCAGCAGGTCGTCTTCAAAGTCGACATAGTTTCGCAGTAGTGCAAGACTTTGAGTCAACAAATATATCTTTGTCACTCGATTGCGATGGGTTTTGCACAACGAGCAGAACGACACTTCCTTCACACCATCTCTAAACTTGACATCCAGTGTATATACATGGGCAGCTTCTCGAGTAAAATTCGTCGCTTTCATGGCTGTTGAAAGTGCAGGAAGGATATAGAGTACTCCTGGACATACAATTTCTACCGATCCTGCAGCGAGCAGTGCATTCGCAAAGCGTTGATAATATGCGACGTCGAAATCACCCTACATGAGCTTTAGACATTTTACTCTGTCACTTATTACAACATTTTCCTCGACTGTGTCTTCCCAAGCATCAGCCAAATTAACGCCGTCATCACTTGTGCTCTCGGTGTTTGCAGGAATGACACTTCCTCCTCTAACACCATCGTTCTAAGTAGAATAGTATTGTTCCGACAATAGACGTGATGTTCGACTACCTTTTCGGCTATACACACAGCCGACACAGACCTTAGGACGAAGCTAGTCGGGCTCGATACTCGAAATGGGCTAAACAGCTACATCGGCACCCACCACAACGTTTTGTTGTGCAATTTCTCAACCGCTTCGGCTCTCTGCAGTCCAAACACTTGTTTGATCCTCTGTTCCGCCCCATAACCGCTCTCGAATGATTTATCGTCGCCGAAATACGAGGGTACGTCGCGCCAGCAGCCCCACAAGACAAAGCTCAAATTGGACGAGACAAACACTACTGATAAGACGTGACAACCATTTGAAGACGTGCCAAACTTTGGACTAGACGTGACTTGGCTCCAGAGAACGTGATAGACTGGTTGACCTTATGGACGGAAGGACAAACACTGGATAAGACGGGATGCAAGTTTAGTAGACGTTAATTGACATGTATTATTGGCCAAAATCTGGCTTGATATAATTCATCCTCCGGAATTTCATAATATAAAGTCCTAGGATGATGTGACTGGAAGATTTGACTCACTGACTACTCACAAGTCACTATTCATAAATGAGGACATATTAAATTACTCTCCACATGTACATTGAACTCGTTCATGTGTCAAAGCTGAATCAATTCCATTTCACAACCTTCCGATTCCGTCGGAAGCTGACACGCTCAACATGAATGACCAACAATTCGACGAGGACAGCCCAGAAACAATGGTTTCGGCGTCATGTACGCTATCTGTATGTAAATTCAACTGAAAATCCCCGCTAGGTTACGGAGATTTCAGCGATGATTCGTCAAATGAGGATTCCGTGAGCCTAACTCAGGACATACTAAGGTTTCAAGCCGCGTTTAAGTCGGCGAAACCAACGCGACGTCAATACACTATAAAGGAGCGACAGCGTATTCTGAGCGAGCTCCTAAAACGGCCAAGAGATATCAGAGCTATCAGTGGTCAGGAAAATGTTCCTCTTGAAACACTGTACACATGGATGAAAAAAAGACAAGAAATTATGACAGCGAACGCCAGTGAAAAGAAGCGCATTTTAAAAAATCCCGCAAAAAAGAGCGACAAACGGCACCCGCGGCTTGGGACACAGTTGCCAAGGAGAGAAGATCCTGAGCTCAAGTCATGGATTGAAAACTACCCCGGCCTTGTTGAAATTGGGCGCTTGAGGGCAAAAACAGCTCAGCTCTTCCCTCGTCTGGCGTGTGTCGAAGGCAACACTCACCGTCAGTGGTGCCGGAGGTTCATCATTCGATTTCGTTTACAGTACCGAACAAATATGTTTCGGTCATGCACGATCCCTGCACCACCTGAGGTACACATTAGTTGTAGTCGCTATCACCTCTTGATTGATTTTTAGGTCTACGAGCCATTCGTGAATAACACCACAAATGTCGTTGGTATGTCGTTTATGAAGTCGAAGAGACGAATCACGGCTTACAATGACAAGTGGAGCCACAGTGATTGTGCTAAGGCTGCAAACGCACATTTTGAGTGCTTGCCAAGTAGTTGTGACGCTGGTGTGAATTGCCAAAATTCTAGCGTGACGCGGGGCTTACTTGATTCCCCTAAAACGTCGGTTGTAGAGTCCATTCATTTTGACTATGCACTGCAGATTGATGAAGACGTTGTGAAGGGACAAACTATTGGCGAGTTCATTCTAAAGACCGAGTATCAACGCCGAAAGCAAATTTCGGCAGGTACTAAAGATTGGTACTTCCTTCATGTGAAAAGAGATATCTACCTTGATGGCATTGAAATGGGAAATTTGATGCGCTTTGCCAATCATTCATGTCACCCCAATGCCGAATTTCAACTTTGGCATGTCAATAGCGAGCCTAGAATGTTTGTTGTCGCTTTGAAGAACATAAAGAAGTCGACTCAAGTTACTCTCAAATACATGGACGCTTCGTGGCAAATGGCATGTGCTTGTGGCCATTGCAATGGTTCATTCGAGTTACTATAACAATAATGTTCTAATACAGCTCATGTTTCTTCCTGAAGTCAACACATCGCAAAAATCGTCTCCTCATATCGCAAAACTTGGACTTCTTTGAGTACCGCAACGTGCTCATTCAGTAGATCTGACAGTTAGCTGTCTCGATGAGCGTGATGTTGAGCGCTCGGGGCAGCAGCATTTTCGCTACAAGACGTTATGGAGTTCACTCTAGACGTCGGTGCGTGCGGTGAGATTTTGTTTGGCCGCGTACATTTCAAATGCTGCAGCGGTCCATGTCCCAAGTAAACCGTGGTACTCGCTAAAAGTCGTGAATTTCACCCGCAGGATGGTTCATGACCGAATACAGTTTTCGGGTTAACCCAATATTGACTTTGACTTAAGCAAAGTCCTATTTAGAAAATGTCAATTTTCGGACAATCTTGTCTTGAGATTAGGAAAGTTCCTAGTTGTACTAAGCGGGCCTTAAAGTCGAACTCTGTATTGACTTAGTACAACTAGGAACTTTCCTAATCTCAAGACAAGATTGTCGATAAGTCGAGATTCGGATCTTAAGTCGTGATCAGATTGACTTAGCGGGCCTTTAAGTCGAACTCTGTATTGACTAAGTCAATCTGATCACGACTTAAGATCCGAATCTCGACTTATATATTTCCACAGGATAATTAGTTTTTAGAGGAAAATGTCTATCTAATGTAAAGTCCACTTTTGGGTCTCCGAAAACTCTCTGGGTCCGAACAACAGTGGTACTGTTTTAATGAGGGAATTTCTCCAACATTTGTCGCACCCAGTCTTGATTGACCAAGGAACCACGCTATGGCACACTCTGCGACGATGTCAGCAATATTCGTGGAATACATCTGGAAACTGTAATGGCTGCTTGTTGTGCTTGAGAGAATGGAGAGACGACAATCTTCCATTCATTCATCATTTTGCCACCAAGAAGAAACTTGTCCGATGCGACTTTTAATTGTTCTCGCGCTGACTTCGTGTGCCGCCATGGCTTTCAATCAGCCTCCCCAAGACTCGCCAGTTATGATGGCACACGAACAAGTCGCCATTGACTCTGTCTTGTACAATGACCGCGCTCTGAAAGGCGAAGGGAAGAAGCAAAAGGGACGAAAACACGACAAGAAAGCCAAGGGTTATGGTCCAGATCAAGCTGCGAGCGAAAAAGAGTCGGAAGCCTCCCCTGCCAGAGAATTGAAGGCCATGAACCGCGCGGGGAAGTATCAAAAAATTGGACATGTTGTCGGCGGTGCTGTGTGTTGTGTTGCTGGCGGGATAGCTGCGGCAGCTGCTGCTACTACCGTGAGTCAACACGCTTTAGATATCGTTGGCAGAAGAGGTGTTGGCCCCTCGATTGCGGCCCAAGCAATCGTATCAAGCGGGTTTGCCGGTGCATCAGCAGGCCTTCGCGCTGGCAGCCGCTGGGGGGGCAATCTTGGTCAAAAACTCGATAACAAATTGGCCCGAAGCAGTGGCCGACAACCCCGGCGTGTAAGTCCTTGAGCAAATTATCTCTATTGCATTATCAACATTGCTGATTTGATGGTCGTTCTTGCTTCTGTTCGACGCATATATAAAACATCGCCATGAGACTTCATCAAAACATCAACGACCTGCAACCTTCAATTCACTTCAGTTTGAGCATGTCCAAGTGCGTATTTGACATTTTCCATCCCCAGGACATCCAAGATAGCTCGTCGAACGAGCAGAGAGTCAATTTGAGGTCGAGACGGACTCCTCTTGTCTATCATCGCACGTGAAACATGCAGCCAGTCCAGACAACGCACAAGTTTGATTGTCGACTTTGCCTCTCATCAAGTGCGTCTGCCTGCTACTTCTGTCGTTTCTTTGCGTGGTTTCCATCACGACCATCTTGCAGACCGCGAAATTGTACAATGCAGGGTTTGTACGAACTCTTTTCGAGTAACAAGCAAGGCATGTCGGCACTCTTATCCAGAGTCTGCCTAGTCTTCCTCATAGCTGGGCGAATTTGTGACGGCCGAGAGGTCCTGATTGATTGAACAGTACCTCAGTCTAAATGCCATAGCAGCATGAATATTCCATCTTGATGGATGACCTCTCGGCATGGCGTTCCTTTAGCTTTTAGGAGGATTGTCCCCAGCAATTGTTGATTGTCACACAATCTTCCAAGATTGAACGATTGTTGTCCTTCGCGTGGTTTTCACTCGGACGAGTGCCAGCGATGCTTCTTCCGACTGTTTAGCATGGTCTTCTTGGGGAAATGGCTACATTTGATGCCATAACCACTCATGTCGAGCATTTGATGGCCCGATTTGCGAAGATCGTCGAGCTTTTGAAAATGCTTTGGTCAAGCTAGAGACAGGGGCGTCCTTCATGACTGCTAGACCTCGACAATGAAAGCAAGAAGCGTGCTGGCAGTCGGATCAATGCAACACAGCCGTTTGAAGATATGAGTTGGATCCCTCCAACCTCTGTTGTTGTCAACCGATTCTTCTCGGGCATGACGTGAATGATCGGCTACTTGCGGAAGACTATGGATAGCAGCACGCTCACGCTGATCATGTATTTGATGTTGAACTGGGACCTCGTGAGCCTGGGCAACGTCTCGCAAGCCATCAAGTTATCCACGGCTGCCGAAAAGGATGGTCTGACTGCTTCGACGTCGCAAAGCTCTTTCACGCCTACAATATATTGAATATCGACAAAGATTGACCGCCCAAGGACCAATCTTTACCCTTCACTTTGACATGGACTGACTCATGTTGGTGGCTTGGTCAAGCCCACCAAAAAATTCCCCCCCAAGAGCTCGTTAGTTGACTCAAGCGAGACTACCGACAAGATGAAGGACCGTCGCGTAATCGTGCCAGTATGGCGTTGTGCCCATTGAGGTTTTCGCCTCGCACGGGCGTCAAGTATCTCAATCTTGGCGCTGCGTCAATAGACGAGAATGGTTGATGCCCCAGTTGATTCCATTGTTTTAATTTTCAACGATTGAAAGCATCACGCATCCCTCTCGACCTGTGAAAATCAAACGTGTTATTTGCAGATAGCCGTCGTCAAAGCCATATTATCCTGAACATTTATTTGAAGATATTTGCCAACGAACGTGGCGGCGAATTTATCGATGTATATCTAGGAGTCATATTGCAATGCGGCGTCGTGGCACATTTTCAATCGACGTTTTTCCTGGGAGACAGAGGCATCAAGGTGATTCCTCGAGTTATTCATCATTCAAATTTCAACGGTCATCGATGACGCTAGCGAGAGAAACACACTTCTTCGACTTTCCGCCAAGCCAAACCCGGGACGTCGTTCTATAAGTGGTGTACAACTTGGGAAATGTGAACATATCGTTCGATGTTTTAAACTGACGAAAAGATCTCATGATATCTCGATTAACAGCGTCTGTAAACTGTGGAAAGTGGCAAGTTGACATTGCTGCCCGTAGAGCATAAGCGAGTTCGATTCGGCTTCACGGTCCCTCCAAAATAATGCCCCCCTCATTTCCTCGATGAAGTATTTGAATTTGGGCGAGTGACGTAGATTTTGAATGCCTCATCCAAAATGCATGCTAGGGGGGCAGAGCATGGCGGTAGTTGCTCGAGGTTCCAACGCTATAGTGCTTGAATCTGGCGCAAATTGAGACTCTCCGCTGCGCCGGTTGTGACAATTGTTACTGATGACATCAAGTTCTGGGCATGAATTCTCGACAATCGTATCGAATGGGCAACAAACGCACTCGGATATTGCAAGAGGAGTTGCAGGCTGGTCGCGTCACTCGTCAGCGCCAATCAAACTGAGTGCCTGAGATTTGCTACTGTCCATACAAATAGAGAGATCGACGCTGAATTACAGTGCCATTGCGAGATCGCAAACAAAGCTTCGCTGCAGTTCCCCAATGGAGAGGGCAGCTACCCCCCACTTTAACGTCGTATCGGAAGAGACGAAAGAGCTCCTCTGGCGAGGATACCACGAGGTTTGACCGACATTGGGGGAATCTCATCTTGAAACAGAGAGTCTACAATATAAGCCAGCCGCAATCCATGACTTGAACTATTTCACCCAAGAGGGTCGGGGAAAGTTTCAAGCGATGCCTTTGGAAGGATTACACATGATTCCCACGCACATTAATGTGGAGATAACACTGAATGTAAGAGGAGCTTGCACAATTTGTCTTTTGGATGCGGTGGGTTTCGCCGCGTAGACCGTTTTGACTCGACACCAAACGTGGATGGGATTTCAGAGCTATCGTATCCCAACTCTTGCCATCCTCGGCATCCTTTTGAACAATCTTGGAAGCATCCAAGTGATACATTTGACCAAAATATGGAACTGTGAGGCGATTGGTAGAATCGACAATAAATCTACTGTAGGGGGGTTTTGATACGTTTAAATTATAGTATAGTTTATGCAAATCAATTTGGTTGTCAAGTGCGCTGGAATTCTCATTTCGAATCTCTGAGATGATCGAGTCGCTAGTGAAGAGCGAGCATGCATCCAAGAGCACCATTGCACATGCCTTGTTCGCGTTCTACTATATTGGCATGAAGCGAAGCGACATTGCCTTTGTGTTCACCAAATCTATCTCAACAATATCAAATTGGATTCAAAAATACGACGAAACGGGACATCTTGATCGAATTGACAACAAACGGGCTGCCCAATTCACTGATGATCATCGCTCATGGGTGATTCAACTATACGAAAGACAACCGATGACATACTTGGATGAGGCGAAGCATGCCTTTGAAGTTCACTTTAAGCGAAGGATTTCCGTTTCGACGATATGGACGATAATTCACAAGCACGGCCTCGCTTGGAAAGTGTTGGAAAGGCGATCAATGCAGGTCAGAATGAACGACGTCGTCCGTTTCTGCCAGTAATTGAGCTGTATCGACTGGGCATATTGCAATGTCCAATTCCTGGACGAAGTAAGTTTTGACTCCAAGGGTATGATACGAAAAAAGGGATACGCAATGCGAGGCAAAAAGTTGTGCTTTCGGGGCGAATTTATGCGCCGTCCACGTGTATCCCTGTTGTGTTTTGTCGATGTCAATGGCCTCGTGAACGTATTTGATACGCTTGGTACTTTTGACCGAGAAAAATTCGTCAAAAGCTGCACAACCCACGCGAAGACGACAAATATCAAGCCTTATCCTGGATGCGGCTCTGTTTGGATTCTAGATGGAGCCAGCATCCACTGTCACCCTGGTATTGTCCACGTTCTGAGATCGATGGGAATTATACCGATCTTCCTTCCAGCGTACTGCGCTTTCTTCAATCCGATCGAATATCTCTTTGGTTACGTGAAGAAAGCGTTTCGGCGCCACTATCAAGAGAACAGGACAAAGGATCTGCTTCTGTTTGTATTGAGCATTATGGAACAATTCAGGCATTTTGACTTATCGAAAGTCTACATGCACTGTGGTTACATGCCTCAAGGATATTTCGATCAAGCCAAACGTCTTGATGAGTCAATGGCACATTCGTGTGAATCAAGTCGTAATGAACTTAGTGGTCTCTTAGAGTTTACCGATTGTCGAGATGAAATGAACGATTAATTAATGCATTGACTATTCTATGGCATGATCAATGTCATCATGATTTGGAATAGCTCGTATCATTTCAGCAAGATGAGAGGGGTCTCTGATGGGCTGCACTTCTGTTAGACATCCCTCCACAATTCTTGCTTGAGCAGCCAACATGTCTAGACTTCGGTCGATGCGAGCAGCGGCATCATCAACGGATCTCTTTGTGACAAGCAAGTCAAGTCGTCTCTCAATGCCTTGATCACATCACGGGCCAATGATAGGCTCTGTATTGCATTTGCTGAAGGGTCTTCAGCGCCATTTCCTCGTAATGTCATCAAATGTAACAGAAACGAAGGTGGGGGTAACTGAATCGATATAGCGTGTTGGTGGAACGGCTTCTTGAGAATTGTTGTAGCCCATATCTGCCACGTTGACTCATACGCTGTGTAGGTAGCACTCCATTTTTCTTTCAGAAGTGCAATAGTTTCCTGGATTTGAATCTGTGCTGCAGCACCAGCGCGATCCCGATTTGGAGGCAAGATGCATTGATTCGAGAATTCTTCAAAGTCCGTGGCTGTGTTGATATGTTTGCCCCACTCAAAGACAACAAGCGTAAAGCTCCTATCTCTGTGATCTTGAAGGTACCTTTGGGCCAGGTCGTTTGTGCCTGGACAGAACCCCTATCCACCCATTTTGATTGCAATGTAGTGGTCAAAATCCGAAATTGTTGGGGGCTCTTCTGCAACAGACCATTCACGAGGATCATTTGTGTGCGTCGCCTGATAGCTGGCCAAGTTGGACCCTCAAAAACGTGCGTAGGTGCTCGGATTCCGCTACTGTCTCTCGCACAAACTGTCTTCTTTACCAGGATTTCTGCCTTCATCGTGTAGAGCCTTTCAGATTGGACTGTCGTGCTCACACTTGGTGGTGGTTGCGGGGACGAGCGCGTGTTATATGGATGTGGCGGTGTGTTCATCGTACCAGCTTCGCGGGAAGAAATGTGATTCCGATTCAACCCAGTAGTTCAACGGGATTGGCTAATAGTTATTTTTCTCTTAAAAATGATTGGTCTGTCGATTCCCTGGCGATTGCGTCTGCTCATTCGATTCGACGCACCACTCCAATAAGAACACATGTACTTTCGCAGGCACACACACACTGGACGATTTGATATCCAGCGACCAATGCCCGTGACATGACACTTCGTGCCAGATTCATTTCCAATATCAAATGAATCTGGCACGACGGAGGGCGAACAAAAAGCACGATGTGGCGACTGTCACCCCTTGAAATCAAGTTCGATCTCGCATCTCTTCTTTCTTCTTTTACCATGGGCGACGACCAACCCGAGCAACGAAATCAAATGCATCGATAGTGGAGGGCTCCTGACTTTAGCCGACAGAGCCAGCCTCCGTCTGATGCTAGTGCTCCCAAAAAGTCCAACATCTCTAAAATACCTTGGTTTAAGAACGTTAATATTAGTGACATATATTTTAATAGGATTAATTAATTTAGTGACATATGACATGTCGTTATATCCAGGATGTCAGAATTGAGATGCTGAAGATTCGGTTATGTTGCAATTGTCGAGTGAGACCAGATTGATCCGACGTACAACTTTCACTGCAGCCATGCACAACTATTGTTGGGACCCATTGGGATCCGGCACGGCCACTTTGAACTATATTATAAATACGATGCAAATCGAATTTCACAGAGATAAAACGATTGGCTAACAGCTCTTAATTCACTCTGTATTTAGAAACCTTTAAAATCAAATTTGCTTCAGAATTGACAGAACTATGGAGAAAAAACATGTCTTGTCGCCGGCCGAGAATCTGTTGGTGGTCAAGTGTCACCAGTATTTCATGGCCAACAAGGAAGAAAAGAAGCCTGGCGTTCAGTCAAAAGTCAGGGACAGTGTCAGCGCTTGCCTGGGGTTTGCTAAATCAACTGTCGGGCTTGTTATAACTGAGTGGAAACGCAATAATGATCCATCCTTCAAGTCAAATCCCAGTGTTCGGGGTCATCGTCCTCGCTCGGCTGCATACAAGTTCACAACTGAGATTTGAGAAATGATAATGGCCGCAAATGACCAATGCCTGCCAGTTTCTGCAGAAATTTTGTGCACGGAACTCCATGAGCAATTCAATATTGTGGTCGCAAAACGGACGATGCGAGAAGTTCTCGACAGAATGGGCTTCAAATTTCAGAAAGGCCAGGCACGTTTCTTTCTCGCAGAGTCAAAGGGCAACAACGTTGCCTTTCCGCGCCAAATACTTGCGAACAAAAACTGCAAACAGACTTGGTGCGTCGGCGTTGTTGGTGCCTGAAGTGTTTTTAGACGAACCTATACTGTAATCTCAACCACTCACCTGGCAAAACATGGGTTGATGAGTCGAAGCAGCGCAAGACGAAGAGTGGCAAGGGTCCCAGCATGTGCATTGTCGGGGTCGGCATTGTCAAGTCCGATGTGCGCGGGGCGATGACTGGTTCATGGGTTGATGAATCAGTGAGTATGTGGCCTTCCCAACGAAAACCAACACGCAAGCGTAGAAGAGAACGAACGGCGGTTGTGGATGATGAAGATGATTATCATGGCAACTTCACAAGCACCATATTTGCGGATTGGTTTGGGAAGCTTTGTCAAAGACTTCGCGCTGATCACGGCTCTTGCAACATTCACATGGACGGAGCGAGTTATCACAAGCGTGTGACCAATCCTTGTCCAAGAAGCAGCAGTCGTGTGGCCGAAATACAGGCATGGCTGGCGGAGAAACACATTGATTTTGACTCAAGGTTGAGGAAAGCCGAGCTGCTGTCGCTGGTGAAGATGAACCGAGAAGGTCCCCAGTATGCTGCTCAGCTTATTGCTAAGAAGTTTGGTCACACACTAAACTTTACGCCTCCTTACCATCCGGAACTACAACCGATCGAAGTTGTCTGGGATATCGTGAAGCAGAAGATGGCAATGCGCGTCTTGACGTCAATGGATGAGATGCATGAGCGCTTGACGAAATACTTGAGCGAGGTAACGTCATCTCAATGGTTGGCAGCATTCAAGAAGGCTCAGTCTTTCGAAGATAAGTACATGGCTGTAGACGATGACACCGTATCGTTGGCTGGAAGTGAACACGAGTCCGACAACGGCGGCGACGGCGATGTCCAATTTTTGCTCGGAGAAGATTCAAAGCCAATAATGGGTTTAACTGTGAAATATTATATTTTATCCTTGAATAAACTGTATAATGTTATATATCATATTTGCAACACCTGACTTTTGTCCAACTAAAAGAGAGAATTTTAAACCTAATCTCTGTCTCGCAACATTTCCATTTTGCATTAAATGAACAGTCATTTTGACGATCAAGACATACACAAATCAAGTCGCAGTCACAGAAAAAGTTTTTGGAATTAATCTCTAGTTTTTTTATGAAAAAGAATAATTTAAATCCGATGAAAATTGGTCGTTTTATTGGCATTTTAGTCGTGCCTGATCTCAATGGACCCCGACAATAGCACGGATCAGCGCACAACCTTGTGTATTCGATAGCTCTTGATCTGCTCGATAGGCCAAGCTAACTGCCACGGTTGAACACGCTGAACTGTGCTTGAAACTCTAGCCGGCCCAGATGGGTTTCATATCGTCCTTCCTCGAAAATTCGATTGCACTTGGTTTGAGTGGACTCTTGGTCATGCGTAAGTCACACGAGCCGTCTCACGCCCTGCTACAATAGCTAGCGTAATTCGGCCATTCTTGAACTTTCGCCCTCGTGGTCAAATGTACCGAGCCGCCATTGTATCCGCTGCTGCTGCTGCCGTCGCGTCCGCCGCGTCTGCGACTTCCCAATTCCACTTGGGTGCCGTGACCAAGGCTTCGCATGGATGCGATGGTTTGGCGCTCTCGTTCGCCTCGTCCGACAACGCGACCCCTTCCTACACGGTCTCATACTCGGACGGCACGACCACCAAGACGGTCAAGTCCACATTCACGACGTTCACCAACCCTTCAACCGGCTATGTCTCGCCCAACTTGCACACCGCTCTCTTCTGCGACTTGATGTCCGGCGCTGACTACACGTACGAAGTTGATGGCTTCAAGTCGTCTTTCTCTGCGTTGCTCAAGGCTGGCAGCACTGAAAAGTCGACTGTGGTTGCCGTCGTTGGTGACATTGGTGGCACGGACTGGAGTAACACGACCGTCCACCAAATCGGTCGCTTGCACTCGCACTTGAAGGCTCAAAGTCTTCTCATTGCTGGTGACTGGACGTACGCCAACGGTGAAAACATCGCGTGGGACAACTGGTTCGTTGAAATGGAGGATGTCTTTGCCGACACGCCTATCTTGGGTATTACCGGCAACCACGAAACCTTGACCAGCGGTGGTAACGAATACGTCAAGGTCACGCCCCCTGATCACCTCAAATTCGTGCCTGAAAACTACGTTGACTACCTTGCCCGCGTCGTCACCCCTATCACCCCTCAAGCTATTGCTGCTCGCCAAACTTACTACTCGTACGACATTGGTGTCGTGCACTTTGTCTTCTTGGACGACTACGTTGGTTCGAACGGTTCTGACTTGGCTATCCTCAACGCCACGAGCTACATCACCGCCCGCCAAACCATGGTTGACTGGTTCGAAGCCGACTTGAAGGCTGTCGACCGCTCGGTCACCCCTTGGGTTGCTGTCGTGAAGCACAATCCTTACTACAACTCGTGGTCCAACCATCAATGCCAATGCTCGGCCACACGCTTTGAAATTGACGAAGCTGACAAGGACAACTGCTGGCATGGTCTCTACTACGGAGGCATCAAGCCTTCCGACCCTTCGTTCGCTTTGCGTGAACCTCACTGCGGTCTTGAAGTCAAGTTGGAAGACTTGTACTACAAGTACAACGTCAACGTTGTCTTTGGTGGCCACGTCCACGCGTACGAACGCACGGCTCCTATCTACAAGAACAATATCAACAACGATAAGGGCACGATCCACGTCACGATTGGTGCCGGCGGTAACTTTGAAGGCCATGCTGGTCCTTTGCTCACTCCTTTGAGCGACTGGTCCTTGTCCTCCAACAACGTCACGTACGGTGCTGGCCAATTGGTCGCCACCAAGTCGTGCTTCACGTGGTCGTGGTATGCCGATTTGGATGGCAACCGCACTGCGGACGACATCTCTGCTTTTGACACCTTCTCCCTCGGTGACTGCGCCAAGCACTCGTGCTAAATTCAACCTCGCAAAGACGATACCGTGATGGCATATTTTGTGTTTTATATTTTGAAATACAAACCAATTTGTGCTTACTCTCTCCTTCCTGGTTCACTTGTAGCTCTCCTAGATGTCATCATGAAATCCAGCAAACAAGCAACGTCAAGGAATGTTAAGTGCACAGATTGGTCTGTTGCAAGTTGTGCAGGATTTCAAATCTCCGAATTCAAGTCGTTTGCCGATGTTACACTGTGCTAGTACAAACTTAGTACAAAGGGGCATCAAGTTGCATCGGTCATTGCCTGTTGTTGACTTTATGACTTTTCAGCCAGTTTTCAGCCAGTTGCTGGATTTTGGAGGGATTTGATTGGTGAACTTGTTCTAAAAATAGAATAATTTTGCGGATGAGACAGGAATACGTCAGGCTGAATTCCATTATCTGGGCAATCTCGATCGAGTTATATGGTACAATACTTGACATAATGCTTGCTATCTATGGTTCTTAGCATTGCCTCGACAATTTCAGTGGAATTAAAACAAGACGGATCATGTTGTATACTAGTACAGGGTTGAAGGCAAGTGATGATATGTAGGGCGGCAATGAAAGATGCATTCCATTCCAAAAAGATGGCGAAATTGACTCTCGAAAACTGAAATCAAGTGTTTTCGACGTCGCCTCTGTACAATCGCCACAATCTTCCACGAAGGCAGAGACAGCGCAATGAAGTAAGTGGAGGGTATGCGGCGTTTCAGGTCTCCAATGCAGAAGAATAAGATAACATTATTCACAGTAGCGTAAACTCAACACTGTCCTCTGATCTGGCACAACTGATATTTAACACATTCAGAGTATGAGGCACATTGGCATGAACTCATTTCTGCGAATTACCAAGCTTGCAATCTATTCGGAATGCGAAACACCGTGGTAGGATGTCTTGCCTCAACTACTAGACCTGACAACGTTGTATGTCTTCAAAGAAATCGACATCGTCGACTTATTCGCCATTGCAGCCAATAGTGCACGCCTCACCAAACTTCGAATTTGCTATGGAAGGCTGGTTGTGACTTTATCTGATCTACTTCATCTTATCCAGTGGTTTGATCGTCAACCCGTCCTCGAGTTCACGATGTTTGGAGGACGATGGGGAGGGATCCATGGTGTTGTCAAGCAAGATTTTTACCAAGCCATGTTTAATTGCCTTACCATGGACACTCTCAATCTTCAATCGTGCGACCTCAGAGACTTGAACCTCTCAAATTTGAGCTTTTCGATGCGAAAGCTGCAAATCTGCTATTGCAGGCTGCAACCTGATTTTGTCCGAGCATTATCGAGAAAATTGGCAAATTCTCGACTGACTGATTTGAGTTTGCACGGTTACAATTGTCAGAGCGTTCTGGGCATGAAGTCTCTACTACAAGTTTTACCTCGGACGGGTATTAATCGGCTGTGGTTGGATTTTCATGGTGTTCACGATGAAACTTGGTGCGAGCTTGTTCCCTTGTTTGAAATGTGTGCATTGGAAATATTGGAACTAAGCATTGCTCTTTTGACGACCCAAGAGAGCGATTTTGACTCCTCCGTCTTTACCTCACGGAGGATTTTCAACTCTTCAACCAATTTTCAGCTTGCGATACTTTTGAGCTTGTTCATGGTCACAAGGATTGAAGAAAACATTTTCCAGTCGTTTCTGAATATTCCGAATTGAATATTCCCCTCGTGCGCTAGCTCTCGGGATGCCTTTTCATGCTCAATTGGACCATGTCGAGTTTGGCAATGATGAACGTTGACATTGATTTCATCTTCAGGTGCTTTTCACAATTGTACTATCAAAGTTGTAAGACCTCAGCATATCTGAGGCCATAGCCGGCCCATCTTGAGATTGATTCGCGGATTTGCCGTCGTTATCCGTCTTTTCTAGGGGCGATTACAAATCTGCAACAGTCCATTCGATCTTGGTGTTCGAGAGCAATTTGCATATCGTATGGTTGTTCTGAACGGGGTTGTGCTCATTGTTCAGAGCTACTGTCAAACAGTTTGCACTGCATGCGATCTTCTCATGCTACAGGAATACATGCAGCTTCTGGTGGGTGACAATATCAGTCTTTTTGCCAAACTTGACAAAAAATTGCGGAACTCCTTTAGGCATCAAACCCGCAAAGTTCACATTCGAAGTCAGGGATCTAATCATCCAGCAACCGTTCATGCAACGAATGTCATATTTCAATGAGACACAACGAAGTAAAAAAAAAAGGACCGGAACAATGCCGACTTCCAAATAGCTAGAGCCCCAATATACTACTGGAATAGGCTTTGCAGGCTTGGGCGTCTACCTGTAAGACGGAATTAACAGTAGACTGCTCTCTGAAGATGACGTGCTTCGGACTTGAATGCATTACATTGGATCATGTGGTCTGACCCTCTTTGGGACGCAAATGCGAAATTGTTGCTTAGTTTGACGTCCTAGTGCCTAATTTGTCCCCAAGTTGTTCCAAAGCCTCTTGTTTTTCTAGGCATTTTATCGACCTGCATATGCTACGTCGTAGCCGGTACAACATTGCACACAAAAGTCGCAAGTAAAATTTGGTGGGAAAGAGAGCTCAATTGGTCCAATGTCATCAATTTCAATTTCCATGATCGATTGCCATGAAGGTATAGGATCTGCGTGGACAGATTTGTCCTTCAAGTCAGATCCATCAATTTTGCAATGAGCAGATTCAAGGCTTCCATTTGGTCAGAAACATTTTAGAGTGTCAGCGACGTCAAGTGTACGCCACACTCGGTGGCAAAGTTCACTAGAAAAGCCACGTCTGCAGCGTCCAAACTATCCAAATGAGATATTTTCAATCTCGTGATCTTCTTGGAAAGCATCGATCGACTGGGATGTGTCAAGCTTTGCACCAATAGCCGCATATCAGAGACGGTGAGATTTTGGCAGTACAGATTTAATTCCCATGTTGTATTGTTGCATTGAAAAGCCATTGCAAAATCCTTGCCAAACGAAGACGAATAGTTTTCGCCAAGCAGTGACAAGTTTTCCAACGTGCAATTCTCAAACAGTGTAAGCCCGTTGCCGAAAGTTTATTCAGCTATTTTTTGGTTTTTGATGGAAGTACGCGGTAAGACTTGCAAAAGTTGCTCGAGCCACTCGTTGCGGTAATAGCAGAGCTCGAGGTCAATTATGCTGGAGCCTTCAAGTCGACTGGCAAATTGCTTCATAAAGTCAGCGTCTAAATAGCAGTATTTGATCTGCAGCGACCGCATCGAGAAGTTCAGATGCGAGAAATTCACGAAGGCGACAGTAGTTCAGCCGCAGCGTGTCCATTGTCAGGCAATTGAACATAGCTAGGTAAAGCTCTTGTTTTAAATCGTAGTCGACGCCCAACCAATCTCCCCACGCGCATTCAAAGACTCGAACTGGTTGGCGGTGGAACCAGTCGATGAGATCGTCTGACCACGCAATCTGCGTATTTGAATTCAAATGTTTCTTGAGCCAATCTCTGCTTCGTTGAGGTTAGAGACTGCCACGGTTGAAAAGAACTTTGCTATCGATTCGTACGAGGAAGACCATTTATCAAATGACACTGGCAAGTTCAACGTTGGCCACAAGAAGTCCGAGCGGTCGAGCTGTTTTCCCAACTGAAGCAAAGTCTGAAGAGGGCCAAGCACATTGCATGGACAGAGTGCTTCAAGAAAGGCAAAGAAATCGGTTGCATCTGGAAGATAGAAAGCTATCACGACGATAATTTCAACGGACAGCAGAGAGCTCGCGGGGGCAGACGGTCTGGATTTCATCATGAAGTTGGTCAACTGGCGACAATATCGTTGGCCTATGAATAGCGCGAAGGTTTTGCCTCAGTGAATAAAATTCCAGACTCGGATGCAAGGTCGAGCAAACAACGCTATCCCCGTTAGATAAAGCATAAGTTAAGGTAAACACAAGAAATCACAGCCATTAGGAGCGTGGAGATTCCTAAGAGAGGTCGAAATTGGCAGTGTGTTCGAGCTTGGGATATTTTCTCCAACATGAGTGGCATCATGGGTTATAAAGGCAGATCCATGAATGGCTCAGCTAAAATACCCACTAGCACAGCTGCTTTAGATGGGAATGTGGCGTCGTCTTGTTCGTCGACTGCTGGCGTAAAGTAGTTTGGTGGAAGAGGTACCTCGACTTCGCTGCACGGCGTCCAAGTTATGCCTGCGCTTAGTCAACAATGCTGCCACGTCCACATGTAAGTCATCGTGGAATAAGTTGGCTATACAGTGTTGTAGGAGCTTGTATTAAAAAAAGACTTACGGGATCTTGAATTCGCCCGTGGAGCTCAGCTTCGAAGGTTATCGTCCGATAGAACAGTAGGGGACAGTTTGCTTTTTGGGTGAAAAAATTCCGTGGCTCGTATCGCCACCCATCGATCGAAGAGTTTCCAAACTTTCCTTGCTGTGCTCTGTGTGTGCTAGAGCAATGAATTTGGTTGGAGATGGCTGAAGCAGTCGCTTGGCCAGGAGAAGAAGAATTAAGCAAAAAGTCTGCGGAGGATAATTTCGCTGGTATTGTCTGATTGACTCAAAATTTCCGACTTGGCTGAAATCGATCAAACTTTGAATCAATCACCAAATCGAACCAGCCAATCAGCGTCCAGAATTTGTTTAAACACACACAAAACACACCAACCCACACACACTAATTCATGTACCTTCCGATTATACTTGAATTCACTATTACCAGATTGACCACACAAATTTCGTCGATTTTGATCAAAACTGTAAATTTGGACGAAAAAGACAATATAAGCCATCTAGTTCATTCGAGTATGCTCTACAGAGGTCATAAGGGTCGTGGGAATACCTCGTTTCGTGTCATTTGCAATACCGGAAGATTTAAATATTTGGCAAGGAAGAACAAATATCCTGGCCAAGTATTGTCATTTTCAACCAAATTTGTGGTTTTGACCAAAAGGCGAATTCATTTTCAAATCGATTTCTGAAGTGGTGTGTGTCAGTGTGTGTTTTGCGTGAGTTAGGTGGCTGATCGATTCTGATTGGCTGAATAATTTTTAATTTTTAATTTTAGCCAATCAGAGAAGCCCGTTCTAACCGTTCCTCACAATTTTGTATCAAAAGCACAATATTTTTCAGATTTTTAGGTCCGTCAAGCAAATTCCACACTCGGTAGCATACTTCATGAGCGACTCCACCGCCAAAGCGTCCAAAGTGTCCAAATGGGATATTTTGATCGTCTTGGAAAGCATGCATCGACTTGGATCACGCATGCTTTGGATCAAGAGCCGCATGTCGGATATGGCAATATCCCGACAGTACAGATTCAATTCGCAAATCGTCTTGTTGTTTTGAATTGACGCTGCAAGAGCGTTTGCAAAAGCGGACGAAAAGTTTTCACCAAGCAAGGACAAGCTTTTCAACGTGCAGTTCTCCAACAGCGGAAGCAGTGCACGCAAATTTAAGCTCTGAAATGGCAACCCATCCATTTTCAAACTCTTGATCGATGTCCACGGCAAGACTTGCAAGAGGCACTCGAGTCCATCGACGCTTTCGTCTCGGTAGTCACTGAATTCAAGGTCCACGACACAAGAGCCTTCTAAGCGAGTGGCGAATTGCGTTATAAAGTTGGCATCTGAAAAGCAGTCTTTGAATTGCATCGACCGCATCGAAAAGTTCAAACGCGAAAAATCCACATCACGGAAGCGACAGCAGTTCAGCCGCAGCGTGTCCATCGTCGGACAATTGAACATTGCTTGATAAAGCTCTTGTTTTAAATCGTAGTCGACGTCCAACCAATCTCCCCACGTGCATTCAAAGACTCGGACTGGTTGGCGATCGAACCAATCGATTAGATCTTCCGTGTTGAGCCCAAACATGGGATGGAACTCTGGAGAGATCTTGAGCTCGATGAGGTGGTTGCTCTTTGCTGCCAATTCGAGAATAGCGTCCCAAGCGGAGTGATACTGGCGCATCTCTTCGTCACGCAAGTCCATGTTTGGGCTGTCGTAGACTTCCAACGATACCAAGTTGTTGAGTCGATGTAAAACTTCCCTCGTGCTGGAAATGGTCTCATCGCGGAGGCAAACGCTGAGCTGAGTAATTCGATCGTCCCAGTACTCGTCCAGGATATCCATCGTGGCTGGAAACTCGTCGACAAACCAAGCAATCTTCGCCTTTGGATGCAAGTGTGTCTTGAGCCACTCCACCTCGTTCAGGTCTGAGATGGCCACCGTCGAGTAGAACTTTGCAATCGATTCGTACGAAGAAGACCATTCATCAAATGGCACTGGCAATCTCAACGTTGGCCACAAGAAGTCCGAGTGGTCGAGTTGTTGATCAAGCTGAAGCAAGCATTCGAGAGGGCCTAGCATATTCCACGGACGGAGAGCTTCAAGGAAGGCGAAGAGATCGGATGCATCTGGAATATAGAAAGCAATCGCCACGACAATGTCAACAGACAGCAGAGAGAGCGCGGGGATAGACACTTTGGATTTCTTCATGAAGCTTGTTGACTGGCGATCATGCCGTTGGCCTATTATTAGCACGTAGATGAAGGTGCTGCCTCTGTGAATGAAGGTGCAGGCTGGTGACGACCAGTGCGACCTTCAAGCGATTCAAAAGATGAAGACATCGTGGGGAGAAAACTTACTCTGGAGATGACAACTAGGAGCAAGAAAAGCTGCCCCTTGTGCCGATAAAGAACACCAAAGATCAGTCATCCGCAATAGAAGTTCACATTGACATGGATGGGCTGGAGACTTTGCTGCGAGTCAAACTACGCTCATTGACCAAGTGTTTCACGCTGTCCAGTGCGGCGTCGACCAGAAAGCGTGAAAGCAAATTAATTTGCCACCGTAGGGGTCCATCTCATCAGTAAGAGGGGACCATCTAACAAGGTATGATTGAGGCGAAGGTCTGAAAGCAAAGCTCGGGCTTCCGTCAGCTAAAGGCCTGACCGAGCGAGTGAAGACAGGAGGAGAGCAGAGCGCAACGAAGAGGACAGCCGCTCCAAGAAAAGACAATTCACGGTCGAAGGTCCGTCAATCAGTCTCAGTAGGTACGAGTAATAAGCCAGTAATGGCCTCCAACGTGCTGGGGCCTCGATATGCATAGCTCAGCATGACGTACAGTTGTCATCCTGTTGAATTGATACCTACAAAGCGTCATATTACCCATGTCCTTGCACAACCATCACGATCGCAAGCTGACCTTCATCTGTGGAGAAGTCGATGTTGAAATGCTCCGACGACGATAAAATAACGAGATCTCAAGCTCACAAATCAATCATGAAGAAACCCCGAACAACGTCCAACAACTCCTTCTTCACCAAGCTGCCGACTGACGTCATCGTCAACATTGCCTTTTCGATTCAAGAGGCAGGTGATCTCGTTGCTTTTCTTGAAGCGCTCCGTCGTCGCAATCTGCCTGGTCCACTACAACAACTTTACCAACTCGGATTGACTCAAGACCACTCAGACTTGTGGCCATCGTTGCACATCAAAAGTTGGCATTCGTCGTGCGAAGAGATTGCAAAGTACTATTGTCATTTTCAACCAAATTTGTGGTTTTGACCAAAAAGCGAATTCATTTTCAAATCGATTTCATCATAGTGAAGTGATGTGTGTCAGTGTGTGTTTTGCGTGAGTTAGGTGGCTGATCGATTCTGATTGGCTGAATAATTTTTAATTTTTAATTTTAACCAATCAGAGAATCCCGTTCTATTCGGAATCCTCACAATTTTGTATCAAAAGCACAATATTCCAATGTGGTCATTTACGCCATGTATGAGACGAATGAGATCGACTGGCTCATGAATCATTTGAATGCCAAGGCTTCGATGGAGTGGCTCGTCGAGGAATTTCCACATGCGACCGAGGTGGACCCGAGGTATTGGAATCTACCAATTACTCATGTCAACATTTCATTGAAATACGACGACGTCGACGACAAAGTGCCTCACAATACCTGCAGGGATATTTTGCCTCGACTGTCACGTTTCGTGTGGGATGCAGACGACAATCATAGCCACACCGACGAATGTTGCTACAATGCTCTCTACGACCATGTCTTCGGCTGTGAGCTGACGGGAGACAATATGACCAACCTCATGCAATGGTTTCGTCGTCCAAACGCTCGTGTGTTCCATTTCGCAGTTGGCCCGAACGACTGGTATGACAGTGACGTCGACGACGACATCAAGGAATCTTTTTGTCAAGCCATGTTCAATTGCCAAACTCTGGAGAGACTCAAGATAACAACTTGGGGTTTACAAGACGTGGATTTCACCGACATGGTGCTTTCGATGAGGTCTATGGAACTGGCTGAGCTCGACTCGGACGCTTTGATATCTTTGGCCAGTCGACTGGGAGGTTCGAAAGTGACGCATTTCGAGTTCTCTGCTTTCGACTGCTCCGGTGCACACGAGCTAACGAGTCTCGTGCAAGTCTTACCTCGTACATTGATCAAATCCTTGATTGTATCCGGCTTACAATGCTGCGGTTTCCATCAGGACGCATGGGCTAGCTTGTTTGACAAGTGTACGTTGGACACATTGGCATTGGGAACCACTGACTTTACGTCCTTCTTTGCCGAGAATCTCGCCTTGGGCATTCAGAAGAAGCAAACAATTCGTGGACTCGAGCTGGAGTGGGGAAACGGAAAACCTGGGACTCTTGCCGATATACGACTATTGATCCAAAGCATGGCGCATCCCAGTCGATCCGTGCATGTGAAACGGGTTCAGCTCAAGACTGCCAGCGGTACTTTTGACGCCGAAAGTGTCCAGTCTCTCCACGAATTTGCCATCGAATGCGGATGCGAGTTCAAGTACGTCGCCCTTTAGATAAGCCTTTTTAAGCGAATCATTCAACTGGACATTTCTCCCACTTGCGCGACAAGCTGGTCGTACTGACGGTCAATTTGGTCAAATCTGTGGGGTTTCAAGTCCAAACGATCACAATCAAGAGCCTACCTCGATCTCGAGAAGTCCATGCGTGGCGCAGTCGGCGACGATACGACGGCCAGACGTAATGCTCACAATTCAATGATGATGAAACCCCAAACGATGTCCAAATCCTCATACTCCAAGCTGCCATTTCATGTCAAGCTTAAAGTTGCTTTCTATTTTACACACGGCAGCCGATCACTTTGCCATCCTTAAAGCTCTTTGTCATGCTAAATTGGCGGGAAAGTTGAATAAGCTCCGCGAAAACAGCAGCTACTCTGATGTAGTTTTTGGGCTCAAGTCCCGCGAAACCTTGAGGGTAGTGACGCATATTGAAGGTGTAATTGTCGCTATCTTGACGTCAGTGAGGCGTGGCGTAGATTCGAATAAGTTCGTTGATTCTTCTCCAGCGGAACGAGCAGACAACAACAAGCCAGGAGGACCAGAAAGCCATGACGAAGAAACTGAAAGTGTCGGCGAAGCTTGAGGATTCCACCGCAGTTCACGAAATGTGTGTCTTCTTCGGATGAACACATCGCCAAGTATTATTCAAATGTGGTCATTCATGACTTGAGCCAAGCCGAGTGGCTCAAGAAACATTTGAATCCGATGGCAAAGATTGAATGGGTGGTGGAGGACTTTCTAGCCATGACGGAAATTCACGACGATGCATGGGATCTACCGATTATGTACTCGCGTTATTTTTAGCTTCAACTACGGTTCCCTGTCGAGAGTGGCCATGAAATTTTGTTGCGACTCAAACATTTAAAGTCTTTGAGAGTGTACGATGACCACGAATTCGACATGCCCGAGGAAGTATTGCAACGATTATCATCAAGCATGGGATGGAGTTTTCAATTTTTTAGCGAAGAGTCACCAAGTGACGGAATTACAAGGCCAATCTGCGCAATCTCATCGAATGGTTCCGCCGTCAGCCCGTTGCAGTGTTTGAGTGTTCGTCTCGAACTTGGTATCGAGTCAACCACAAAGTGAAACAAACTTTTTACCAAGCCATGTTCAGAGCATCTCCACCCGTCACTGGATTTGACACTGAAACTGAGTTTTCGGGCAGAGTGACACTGAGTCTTGCTCCACCGGTACACTGAGTCTGACACGGACACGGAGTTTAAAAGTCAGGCCCCGCAGTTTGGAGCCTCCGACACTGAGTTTAGACCCCAAAACTCAGTGTCAGAGCACAACACTGAGTTTTCGAATATCTTCGAATTTGTATGCTTCAAAAATATACTACACTGAACTATAGCATACATTGAAACAATACTCCGTCAGTTGAGTAAAATGTCTGTGGATGTCCGACGCGGAGAACGAGCTATTGTGCAAGTCGTGGGTACAAGTGTCTGAAGATCAGATAACTGGAACAGGACAGCCCTCATCAACGTTCTGGGAGGCTATCACAGCGGCGTACAATGCGTCGATCCCCTAATGTCGACCTGAAAGAACTGCCCGTGCCCTTGAGTCGAAATTTGCAACAATAAAACTCCACGTCGGGAAGTTTTGTGGCTGCTATACTGAAGCTACTGATCTGCGAGCCAGTGGCACAAACATCGACGATGTTATCGAGTGTGCCAAGACGCTGTACTATGAACGCAATGTGGACAAATCCGGCAAGCACATGCACTTCAAGTTCATGGAATGTTGGAGATTCCTTTCAAGCAAGCCCAAGTGGGAAACCTACTGAAGCAACACATTGGTGAAAAAGACCAAGCATG
Organism: Aphanomyces cochlioides; assembly: GCA_019828595.1. Lineage (NCBI taxonomy): Eukaryota > Oomycota > Saprolegniomycetes > Saprolegniales > Verrucalvaceae > Aphanomyces > Aphanomyces cochlioides. The sequence goes on from JAHQRK010000045.1 coordinate 168,579, forward strand.
ACGTCTCCGATGAGAGCGATGGTAGCTCCACGAAGGAAATATTACCACCGCTATCATCGGGAACATCATGCTTGGAGCGACCCGAAGGTGTCAAGACGGCCAAACGTCGAAAAAAAGTACTTGCGAAATTGCCAGATCATGACGAATCGCTTGCCAAAGCAACGGCAGACATGGCAGCAGCAATGGAAAGAAAGGCGCACGCTCAGACTATCGTTGCCAACATGCAATTGTTTACAATGAGCACTGACAATTTGTCTCCAATTGCAAAACGCTTTGTGGAATTACAACAAGCCGAGGTTATCGCTACATTAGAAGCCCGTGCACAAGAGAGACAAGCAAAATTGCAAGGCGATGCTGATGCAACACAAGCTAAAGCTAGTAAAGGCAGTGAAGTGCTTCTGTAATGATGTGTGATGCGTGACTTGTAATAAAGTTAATTACATTTATTGATTACCTCTCTTATTCCACAGGTGCTCAATGATATCCCTTCTTAGCTTGTTGTGTCCATTTTCATCACGAACTGCATTTGAGAGCTCAATATAAGTTTGAAAGGAGGCTGGTTCTATCAAGTGGGCTAAATCCACTTGACAACTGAATTCATCACTACAAGAATCGTTGTCGAATTCTTCGTTTTCGACAACCATGTTATGAAGGCAAATTCATGCTTGCCAAATTATATGCATCATTTCGCGACTCCAGCAGCGTCCTGGGTTAGCCAGAATATGAAAGCGAGCAAGGAGTACTCCGAAGCAACGCTCTACATCTTTTCGAAGCCCTTCATGTCTTTCACAATACAATTTTTGCTTGTTGGAGGTGGGATTTGATAAGCTCTTTTGAAATAGAGTAAAGTTAGGATAAATACCATCGGCCAGAAAGTAGAACATGTTGTACTTTGAACCATTAACCTATACTGCATGGTAATGTGCTAGCCGTTAACGAAGCACTTTACCTCGAACGAAGCTGCATTTGACGCACCATTTATAACTTTTACCAACAACGTTGACCTGTCGAGGACATTGATGTCGTTATTAGAGCCAGGAATGCCCACAAATGCGTGCCAAATCCAAAGATTCTTGGTAGCTACAGCTTCCAATATAATTGAACGGCGTCCATTTCGATCTTGGTATTGCCCCTGCCAAGCCACGGGGCAATTTTTCCACTCCCAGTGGGTGCAGTCGATTGAGCCGAACATTCCGGGGAATCCACGCTCTTCGTTCTCCCTCATGTGTCTTAGAATATCATCTGGAGTGGGGTCCCGTAGATATACTTCACCAAACGCAGCCACAATCGCTTTTGCAAATCTCTTTAAAGTGACATTTGCTGTGGTTTCACTCAGACGACAATATTCGTCTACAGCGTCTGCACTTATCCCATAGGCTAGCATTCGCATAGCAGCAGTGCACTTTTGTATTGTTGATAGTCCTATTGAATAAATTTAAAGCCACCATAGTGCGAATAGTATAGTACCTCTTCTACTTGCAGCATCTCTCTTTTGCTCAAAATAGTCATCAATACCGACAATATTCGTCATGATACGTTCAAATATCTCTCTTGACACCCTAAATCTGCGTCTAGACATGACATCCGAATACACGGGTGGCGTGGAAACGTCTCCAAAGTAGTCACGGACAATTCTTTCGTGTCCCTCGATGTGATGTCGAGGCAAATTCGCTTTCGGACCGGATCTAGAGCCACCCCAAGGACTTCCTGCTAAATGGGCCTCGTATCTTTGGATCCTCGTTCTTGTCAAGCAGAGAATTGTCGCAGCGATATGGTCGTCTTCGTCTGATGAGTCGAAGACATCGTCGACCAGTTGGGTCAGCGTTGCCTTCCATGCTTCCATGTTCCATGAAAATGTGCCCGTGTAATTTTATTATCTAAATATAGGATTAAAGAGAAAGCAGTGTTGAAACCCAGTGCACCAAAAATGCTCTTTCTTCTCAAACACGGAGTTTCGAAACTCCGCCCTGACTTTGACACTGAATAAAACTCAGTTTCAGTGTCAAAACTCAGTGACCGGTGGAGATGCTCTCAATTGCCAGACTCTTAAACAAGCTCAAGCTGTCGAATTGCAACCTTGAAGACTTGGAATTCACTCGATTGACCTTCGCAATGGCATCCCTGCAGCTAGAACATTGTGACTTAGGCCCTACTTACTTTATTTTTTCGTTGGCAAGACAATTGGAAGGCTCTAACCCCTGAAGCTCAACGCCTATCGAGACGTGAGCATCGCTGGGCTGGAGCATTTGCTACGAGTCTTACCAGACACATCGATCAAGTCCTTGACAAGTTTACCATTTCACAACGACGATCTCTGCAAGTTGGCACCATCGTTCAGAAAGTGCTCTGTGGCGAATTGGAATATTTGTCGAGCGGAACAGCTATTGACGGCTTACGACTCTTGATTCAAAGCTTGAGCTTTCCCAGTCGTTTCGTGAAAAGAACACGATTTCGACTGAAAACACCAAAGGGATCTACTCTTGAAGCGTCAATTGTCAAGTCTCTCGTGGACTTTGCGACTGAATGTCGGGTTGACTTCAAGTACGACGCAAGATGACCAGAGTTCATCGTTATTCACAAGTTTTGCCGTGTTCAACTATTCCAGCATTAAAAACAGAAACTTATCAATTCTTGCTCTCTGGATGTGAAGATCGATTGATCCGAGAATGAGAAAAGATATCGTGACACATATTGTGCTTTTGCTGTAAATTTCTATTTTTTGCATGATTTCTCAATTTCAGCACAATGACGCCTTGAACCGGGCCAGAGGGAAAATATAGCGATAAGCTTCTTTAAAGCGGGTCCGTCCTATTAATAGCTCCACTGTTACTTATCATCAATTTTAAGCATTATTCATCGTTGTGACGAGCAAAATCCAATGCTTTGTCGCTTTTAATCCACTATTTCATCCAGAATTTGTAAAATCGTACATGTTGAGAAGTTAGTGAGCATTTTGCTCAGTCAAAACAGCCGTATCATGCGTCACACGCTCCTCGCGGCTTCCTTGAGAGTAGTTTGGATCATCTCGTCTGTCTGCATGAGCGGACGAACGTGGACAAAGGAGCATGATCGATGATGGTTCATGGGTGTCTCGACATTGTTGTTTATATTTGATTGCGCAGGAAGTGGAAATTTGTACCAAATCGACGACTTGAATTGACAAGTTGCGTCGTTAGAAGGCTCGTCCAACTAATAGAGCCTTGACGATATTGTCAAATATACCTAGTATGGGAGTCGAGGAATCCATAACCCACCAACCAGCCTGTGACGAAGTGGGGACAGCCCTCGACCGCTGACGAGGTCCGACAACATTCATCAATTTAAGAGAGGAAACACAAAAGGTATCAATAAGACGATCCTACTCAGCCCAATCCGACAAGTTATACAAATTCGTGTCACTCCGAGACATGTTCAAACTCGCAGCCACATTCCGTGGCAAAGTCTTTGAGAGACTTCACAGTTGACACGTCGATCGGCGAATTCCATGTCTTCCATGCGAATCGTTTCGTCTTGATGGATCGACTAGAATGGCCAATACACTTTGAATTCAAAGGCGCAAGTCAGGAATGACCACGTCACTTTCATACGACAATAACTCCATTTGTGTCATCGTTTGGTTCTTTTCAATGGCCGCCACAAAGCATTTAAAAAACGAGGAACACACGTCAGCAACACCCAGTGACAATGTTTCCAATCGACAATGCTCAAACCTTGGACGCTCCAATTTTCTTTCGCAAACCGCACTCCAGCGAACTTGAGATGTTTCATGTGCGTACGCGGTAGGACTCTCAAAAGAGACTCCATCGCATCGGCGCTCATCTTCTTGTTATCCGTGAGTACAAAACTTGTAACTTTGGAGCCGGAGCCAAAGACTTCACCGTATCAGAGTCCAAGTCGTCGACTTCCAACGTCTTCATGGAGAACGTCAGTCGAGTAAAATCCACGTCGTCGAGCTTGAAACTCGACAACTTGACTCTTTTCAGGGTCGAATTGAACATCGCTTGATAAAACGATTGCTTCAACTCGTTGCCCACTTCGGTCCAAGCATCGTTCGTTCCCGTAAACTCAAACTCTTTCGATGTTGGACTTTGGAACCATGCAATGAGATGGTTGATGTTGTCTTCAGTCAGTTTATGACCCTTGGGTGAGACTTGCAATACTTGGAGCTGCTCACTCGTTCCAGCGAACTGAAATACGTCGTCGTACATCGCATCGTAGTCTTTGTCAACCTCCAAATCTTCAAAATCCTCGATGGACAACGATGTCAAGTGCGGCAATCGAGGCAAAATATCCTTGCAACTCGTTCGGCCATCATCAGTGCACTTGAAGTATATGCTAAGTCGAGTAATGTGCAGGTTCCAAACGTCATCGTCATCGTCGACGTCTGCTGCGTCTGGAAATACTTCGACCCGCCACTCGATCGTGGCCATCGGATCCAAATGCTCGACGTACCAGTCGACATCGTCTGTGGCTTGAGTATCGTCTTGGAAATCATAAATGACAACTTTGGCATAGTACTTGGCAAAGTCTTCATACGATTCAAGCTCTCGATTGAGACACAACGTCGGCCACAAATCCGAGACGTCGTCAAAGTCGTTGCTCAATTCGTAGAGTTGGTCCAGAGGACCCAGCACCTTGAGCGGATGAAGAACTTGTAGGAAAGTAAACACATCATCGGCGTTCGTGATATAAAATACAATCTTTGCCGTGACATTGACTGGTAGCGTTGCGAAGAATGGCGTGGGCTTTCGGGGTTTCTTCATAATTCGAATGCGAGCCCATTGATCTTATTCAAGTGAAGGTCTATCGTCAGTACTGATGGTGAAGATACACACTCGCACTTTGTTGTTGTGATATTCTTGTATCTACGATGGACGATATTCTTCACAAAAAACACCAATCCATCCAGCATGAATTAGAAAACAGCGAAGTTGAGCTATTTGGGGTCATTCAAGTTGTCGCATTGCGAGGACAAACCAAAATCCTTCACTCTACAACCACCCTGACGACTCCAACGACAGCCATACCGTCTTGTTGACGGGCCACAACCATCGAGTTGACCAAAACTGTGCATGAGATTGCAACCGGTGATCTTCCAGATTGAGTCAAAAGTCGAGCTAATTGGATTGGCATACCTTGTGTGTCTGCTCCAAGATCGCTAAAAGATTTGAGATGTCGAAGCGACGGTTCCTTTGAGTATAATACTTGAATCCTTGGACTTGCAGATAAGTCTTCAATCACTTTCATTTTTGGAGAGGTCAGCTCAGATACGACAATCATGGTCGAAGACTCGCTTTCACTCCCTGTTTATTCCCTTTTGTGTTGCGTGCAATAGTTATATTGCAAGCACTACTACTCAACATTCAGAGCTTTAAGAATTGTAGCCTCCACAGATTCGTCAAGTCATACGACATAAATCTCTGTCACGACAATTGTTTCAAGCTACAATTAGTCCTATGCCAGTCGTCCCCCTAGCCAGATGGGAAAAATATTACAAAATCCCTTTTCGTGCATGAGGAGCGCAATTTCTGCATGGATACTTGACGTTGTCAAGGTGCCAAGGTTCGGTAACTTAACAGGCCAAATCTGGGGTCAGGTCACACTTTAAGTCACATGATGAAATTCGAGATATCTCTGCCACCAGGAAAAATCCGTCATTTGCTCGTAGGCCTTACCTGAGGCGGCACAGCCTATCTGCCGCCTTGTTCAATGCGAAAAAAGATAAAGTAAGCTCCGTCCTTCTAGTCATCCACGCAGTTTAAGGCTATTGCTTGAGAAAAACCTGGAAAGTCGAAAAAACCATTAAAAACCTATAATTAACCTGTCATCCAGGGAAATCGCCCTGAAATACTAATAAAACCTAAAAAACCTAAGCATCAGGTGACCTGGATACGGACAAAAGTTGATTGACGAGAGAGACACAAGATCACAAGAGCTCGCTTGGGTGGGTCGCGATTGCGTGATGAAGAAGCCCAAAGCGTCGACACCGGTACGCTCTCTGCTGCCACTCGACGTTTTCATCAAGATTGCGTTTTACCTTCCAGGCGCTGCCGATCTATTTGCGTTTCTGGAAGCTCTCCGTCCATACAATCTTTTGGGTCCACTGGAGCATCTCTCACGTACGGCAACCCTGAAAGTCTCCTGCCCCTCCCCAAGCCCTACTTCGCGACCAGATTTCCTGACTAGATTAGCTGCAGATAGTTAACTTTGGCTTCTGCCGCCGACCTAACAAGTGTCGTTGCCTCAGTTCCCGACCGACGCTGCAGAGCCTACAAAGACCCTGTTTTCACGTGTTTCACGTGACACATCTCTATAAGCTGGGCTCGCGACGCGATCATTGGATATACTTGTGGCCTCGCTTGGTAATTCCTCGATCATTCAATAGCTGGTCTACCTCGTACGAAGCGATCGCCAAGTACTACTCGACGGTAGCCATCCAGGACCTGGGTCAAGCTGCGTGGCTCAAGAAGCATTTAGATCCACAAACAAAGATTGAATGGGTTGTCGAAAAATTCCCAAATTCGGTGTCGGAGATTGCAGATGAGGTGTGGGATCTGCGTATTGCTCGAGTTCGCTTTGGCTTCAAGCACAATTCCGTCTCAAGTGGCAAGGAAATCTTGTCTCGACTCAAACACTTGACGTCCTTGAAAGTCCATGTCAAGCATGCCTTTTCCACGCCTGAAATACTGAACGAAAATCATCGAATATGGGACGACATTTTCAAATTTGTAGCCCAGAGCGACCAGCTCACGGAATTTGAATTTTTTCGGGAGACACATGCAATGACAGCATCGAGTCTCGTCCAACTCATCGAATGGTTTCGCCGTCAACCCGTCCGAGTATTCGAATGTAAAGCAGGAACTTGGGATCAAATCAACAAGAGTTTAAACCAGTCGTTTTACGAAGCCATCTTTAACTGCCCGACTCTGGACAAGCTCGTGTTGTCGAATTGTGACTTCCATGGTTTGGATTTCAGTCGATTGAAGTTTTCAAAGCGGTCGTTGCAACTGGGATATTGCAGCATTGGATCTGAGTTCATTATTTCCTTGGCCAGTCGATTGGAAATCTCTAAAATCACTCAATTCAAGCTTTGTGTGTGTCGTGATATAAGCATCGACAGCATCGTGTATCTGGTACGTATATTACCAAGTACATCTATCAAGTACTTGACGTTGACAGACATATCATTTAACATCGAAAATCTCATCAAGTTGGCTCAGCTAGTTGAGAATTGCGCATTGGAAACGTTATCGCTCCATACAATTCTTTCATCGAGGTCCTTTGTCGAGAGTCTTGTGACAGCTATTCAAAGCAACCAGACAATTCACGACTTGGAATTATCGCTGCCTGGGATTACGGTTGAAGAAATGCGACTTTTGATCCAAAGCGTCTGCCATCCCAGGCGAAGAGTGAAAAGAAAGCGGCTCAGATTGAGAATACCAAAAGATGATGAGGAGGAGCATCTGGTCAAATCTCTCAAGGATTTTGCCGTAGAATATGGTGGTGAGTTCGCCGATGACTCGCATTAAATTTTTTCTACATCAATCATCTCTAATTTTCCCTCAGTCTTGATTAAGAAATTCTCCCAAACCATTTCGTCATTGCTCATAATCAAAGATCTTCATCGACGCGTTCGTTTTTTCGATTAAAGTTTAGCCTGGAAGCTTCAACAAAAAGCAAGATAACACTGTGCTAATCAACCAATCTCGACTAAGTTGTATATTGAGTCTACGCTGGAGGATCGGCCTTTATCTTTTGGCACAGGGACAGGTCTTAGCGCTGAGGAGCTTGAATTAATAAATCATCTCACACTTCCCCCGAAAATGTTGTATGTTGGCGTAGATAATCCACACGTTGTGGATTATCAACGACAATCGCGATTACTCAATTTAGCTCTCTTTTCGTGCTTGGGGAGATTGGGCGTGCTAAGAAAGCTAGGGGGTTCCGAAAGTGTAGGTAATATGAGTGTTGGGAGGATTTGGGGGAAGTGTCATTTCCTGAGATAGACACAAATTTACATATGACATTACTGCTCATAATCGGGATTGAACAATACCAGGAAGATCGAATAAATTCTTGTTCCACTGAATTTGAGTTCACTTCAAGCAAAGGCTACGGTGAGTATCATTCGTTTTCAACAGATCGCTATTCAAATGTTCACTTTGTGATGATGCTTGGCCTTATAGCGTCTCGTTTGGCAAACAAGCTAGTTTTACGACAATGGCTGCAGTTCGTCAAAGCTCGGAGCTATGATAATGAGCTCTTGGGTAAGGTATTAGGCGAGAAGTCGAAGTTAAACATAATATGCAACGACCTTTATGAACTTTCTCCTCTTGAGTCTGCGTTGACCACCAAAAAGTTTCTCGTTGTCCTCACGATTTCCGAAATGATTGACAAAAAGCGACTGCAGCACAATTGACCTTTTATATCGAGTGTTTCACAAACATCGCTGAAGTCTCGCTAAAAAAACTCTTTGACCACTGGCCTTGTCTTTGTCATCTTGCTCCAGTTCTCGACTTGACTTGATGGCAATTTCGATAAAACATTTGGATTCGGATAAGTTCGTTGAAGTGGTTCAAGTGGAGAAGAATTCATCCAACCACGATCTCAACAGAGCAATGGATCGCAACACCATGACGAAGAAGCGCAAGGCGTCTGCACCAGTACACTCTCTGCTACCCGTCGATGTTGTCCACAAGATTGCAAATTCTACTTCGACTCGTTCGTTTTTGCTATTTAAGTTTAACCTGGAAGCTTCAACTGAATGCCGTGCTATTGAATCATAACAGTGCTGCAATGGCCAAAATCGAGATATTTTATGTTTAATCTCCGAGAACATCGTGCACGATAAAATCTGTCGAGATTAATAATCAACCAATTTCGACTTCGTTGTATATTGAGTCTATACTGGAGGATCAGCATGTATCTTTAGGCTGAGGGACGTGGAGGCCCTTGGATATATATCACCGCGCATTTCGCCCGTAATTCATTTTCATAGGATATTTTCAGCACGTTGTGGATAACCCAGGGCGGTCACGGTGACTCAAATTGGCTCTCTTACCTTCTTGCTACAGAGGGTCATTTCAATTGGTAGATGTAGGACATTAGTGCTTAACATCGAGAAGGAAAGAGACCAGGAAGAACAGCTATGCGTCAAGTTTTTTTCAAGCAAAGGCCGCGGTGATTATCATTCGTGCACATGTCAATCTTGAAGAAGGCGATGCTCATCATCGAATGTCACGACCTCTATTAATTTTCTCCTCTTGAGTTTGTGTCGGCCACCGCCAACTTATCTCAGTCCCCACGTTTTCCAAGATATGATCGACGCTACCAACATGCCTCACAAAAAGCGACCGCAGAACGACAAATGTATGATATCGAGTGTGTTCACAAAGAAAGTTAAAGTCTCGCTAACTCTACGAGCATTGCCTCCTCATCGTCGTCATCTAATAGCATCAATCACAAACAGAATTCACGCATTTAATATTGTTTAATCGATTCGAATTTGGAGTTGCCTGGCGAATCGACTGGGCAAATCGATTTGTGAATCGCTTAGCCAATCATATCACGTTAAAATTTATTTTTTAGCCAATCATATTTATTTAACTTTGCACTCTCTTTTATACGCGACTTGTGAACAGGAAAGTCGCAACAACAATGGTTCCTTGCGCAAAAGCTGCGCATCCCCAGAGTGGCTGATGGCTCTAGGAAGAACTCTTTAAACAGTATTGGTAAAAGATATTGTTATTTACACTCTAAATTGTGAACGGGGTGAAAAAATACAAATTTGGGTGAAAAAGACAATAGAAAAAGACATTCAAAATCGATTCGGACAATAGACTGGAAAGTCCAAATTTGTGCGAAATTGACAAAATATATTCACTGAACCCGTCAATATGCTTTTTCGTTCTTGATCCGGATTCGGATAACTGCAACAAGGAAACAAGATCTCGACAGTGCGCGTGTGATGGATCGCAATACCATGATGAAGAAGCTCAAAGTGTCTGCACCAGTACGCTCTTTGCTACCAGTCGACGTAATCATCAAGATTGCGTTTTGCATTCCAGTCGCTGCTGACCTGTTTGCGTTTCTGGAAGCTCTCCGTCCATACAACCTCCTTGGTCCTCTGGAGCATCTCTACCAGCTCGGCATGCGACTCGATCGTTCGTTTTACTTGTGGCCTTGCTTGCGACTTCCTCCTTCGCTTGATGAATGGTCTGTATCATACGAAGCGATCGCCAAGTACTATTCGAACGTAGTCATCCAAGACCTCGGGCAAGCTACATGGCTCAAGAAACATTTGGGTCCGCAAACAAAGATTGAATGGATTGTCAACAATTTCCCAACCTCGACGACAGAGATTGCAGATGAGGTATGGGACTTGCGTATTACTACTACGAGTACGCCATGGCTTCAAGTGCAATTCCCTCTCAAGTGGCAAGGAAATCTTGTCTCGACTCAAGCACTTGACGACCTTGAAAGTTTACGACGAGCATGCGTTTTCTATACCCGCAGAAGTATTGGACGAATATCACCAAGCATGGGACGACATTTTTAAATTTGTCGTCGAGAGCCACCAGCTCACGGAATTGCAAGCTTCTCCAGATTCTCATGCAATGACATCGTCGAACCTCGTCAACCTCATCGCTTGGTTTCGCCGTCAACCCGTCCGAGTATTTGAATGCACGTCAGCAACTTGCCGGCGAATCGACAAGAGTTTAAAGCAGTCGTTTTACGAAGCCATCTTTAATTGCCCGACTCTGGACAAGCTCATTTTGTCGAAATGCGACTTCCAAGGTTTGGATTTCAGTCGATTCAGATTTTCAATGCGATCATTACAACTGGGATATTGTCGCATGGGGTCTGACTATATTAATTCCTTGGCCAGCCGGTTGGAAAACTCTAACCTCACTCATCTCGGCGTTTACGTGTGTCACGATGTAAGCATCGACAGCGTCGAGAGTCTGGTACGTGTCTTACCATATACATCTATCAAGCACTTGGCGCTGACAAGCTTGCCATTTAACAGCAAAGATCTCAGCAAGTTGTCTCAGCTGTGTGAGAATTGTCCTGTGGAATCTTTATCGCTCCATGCATTTCAATCATCGTTCTCCTTTGTCAAGAGTCTTGCGACAGCAATTCAAAACAACAAGACAATTCACGATTTGGAAGTATTGTTGCCTGGGATTACAGTTGAAGAAATGCGATTTTTGATCCAAAGTGTCTGCCATCCCAGTCGAAGATTGAAAAGAAAGCTGCCCAAATTGACGATTCCAGGAAATAAGATGGAGAAGCCTCTGATCAAATCTCTCAAGGACTTTGCCGCCGACTGTGGAGGAGAGTTCAAATACGGCCCGAACCTGATGTGAAGTTTGTTCCAACCGATTATCGCCTTTGAGTTTCCTTGGTTTAGGAATTGCTAAGTATCAAAATTCGTCTTCCAGTCCCACTAAAGTTCACCAAAACTCTGAACTTTGACAATTAGCTCATGTGTAAGGTTTTACACAAAAAGTCGAAGCCCGATCATCCTATTTCACGCCTTATACTAACTTTTTCCTCTGGAGTCTGCCTTGGCCACCAGAGTTTCTCGTCGTTCACAGAATCTCGGAGATGATACATGCAACCAACTGACCATTATCTCCTTATAGTCATCTCAGGGAGATTTAGTATTGTGCTTTTGATACAACATTGTGAGGAACGGTTTGAATCGACCGAGGTTTCGAATCGATTCCGAATCGAACGGGCTTCTCTGATTCACGAAAAAAGAGACTTTCTCTCTCTGAAAAGTGAAGAGTTTGCAAACTTTTTTCTTTGTTCGATTTTCGTGAAGTATTGTCATTTTCAACCAAATTTGTGGTTATGACCAAAAAGCGAATTCATTTTCAAATCGATTTCATCATACTGAAGTGGTGTGTGTCAGTGTGTGTTTTGCGTGAGTTAGGTGGCTGATCGATTCTGATTGGCTGACTAATTTAAAATGTTTAATTCTAGTCAATCAGAGAAGCCCGTTCTATTCGGAATCGATTCGAAACCTCGGTCGATTCAAACCGTTCCTCACATTTTGTATCAAAAGCACAATATATGAAGTGTGAAATCTTCAGAAATTAGGTTTAGCAAGACCGAAAAGTATATTTCAATACATATGTTCTATTGTAGTCAATCCTGCCATTGTCGGATAACAGGCCGACACATGTGGTCTCATCCACTGTCAGGGCGTCGAGAAGGAGGCCATGCTATTGAGACCGACAGTTCTGCAGAACCATGTGTAGAAAGACATAGGGATAAATGTTCGCGAGGATTCCTCGCGAGAACGTTGCGTTGTTTCGAGGGTTCATTCTCATTGAGACGACAATTTCAAGTGTAAAACATCCACATCATGGAGCAGAACCCACAGCCGACCCTGCGTGCATTAGCCCCGACCAAGTCTGGAGCGACTTCGGACTTCAGGGCCAAAAGTTTGTAAACTTCCTCACTTTTCAGACTAGTTTTCAGACTTGGTGTCCAAAGTTCGAAATTCGAATCGAAGTTTAAGTCTGTGAAAACTAGATTTCAGACTTGCTAAAAGTCTCTATTGACTAGAATTAAAATTTTTAAATTAGTCAGCCAATCGGAATCGATCAGCCACCTAACTCACGCAAAACACACACTGACACACACCACTTCAAATCGATTTGAAAATGAATTTGCTTTTTGGTGAAAACCACAAATTTGGTTGAAAATGACAATAAATTCGAGAGAACTTTTCGATCTTTATCCGGATTCGGATAAGTTGATTGAAGTGGTCCAAGCGGAACAAGATCCCATCAAGCGCGCGATGGATCGCAATGCGAAGAAGCCCAGAGCATCAAAAGCAATACGTTCTTTGCTACCAGTCGACGTAATCATCAAGATTGCGTTTTGCATTCCAGTCGCTGCTGATCTGTTTGCGTTTCTGGAAGCTCTCCGTCCATACAACCTCCTTGGTCCTCTGGAGCATCTCTACCAGCTCGGCATGCGACTCGATCGTTCGTTTTACTTATGGCCTTGCTTGCGACTTCCTCCTTCGCTTGATGAATGGTCTGTATCATACGAAGCGATCGCCAAGTACTACTCGAAAGTAATCATCTACGACTTCAAGCACGCTACGTGGCTCAAGTACCATTTGAATCCGACGGTGAAGATTGAGTGGGTTGTCAAGAATTTTCCAGCTGCATGGGAGATACCAGAAGATATATGGGAGCTAAGAATTATCCAAGCTGTTCGATTTGGCTTCCTCATCGACGACTTTTCGTATGGCAAAGATGTGCTATCCCGACTGAAGCACTTGGAATCTTTGATATTCTGCGACGATCATGATCAGGAATCTCCAATTCGCCGTGGGCAATATGAAGATAACGACAGTATGTGGGACTCAGTGTTTCAATTTGCAGCAGAGAGTCACCAGCTAACACAATTGCAAGTCGCAAGACATTCACATACAATGACAGAAACCACTTTGGTAAACCTCACCGAATGGTTCCGCAGTCAACCCGTCCGACTGTTTGATTGCAAGGGAGGGACATGGCATCAAGTCGACAACGACATAAAGCAAAACTTTTACAAAGCCATGTTCAATTGCCCCACTTTGGACGAGCTCACGCTAGCGAATTGTAACCTCGACGACGTGGATGTATCTCGATTGACATTCTCAATGCGATCTTTGGAATTGGAACAATGCAACTTTCGCTCTGCTTTTATTTCTTCTATGGCCAGTCGATTGGAAGGTTCAAGAATCACTCATCTGGTGCTTGATATACCCCGCCACAACGTAAGCGTTGACAGCATGGAGTGTTTGTTACAAGTCATACCGCGTACAAAAATCAAGCACTTGGTTTTGATAAATTTGCCGTTTGCCAGTGAAGAGCTCTGCAAGTTGGCCCTGTTGTTCGAAAATTGCACGGTAGAAACGTTATCGCTGCACACTCTTTATTTTGCTGCCTCCTTTGCCCAAAGTCTTGCAACAGCTATTCAAAACAACCATACAGTTCGTGAATTGGAGGTGATGAGGAGTGGAATTGGAATCCCCAATTTGCGTCTTTTAATCCAAAGCATCTGCCACTCCAGTCGATTGGTGACAAGAAAGCGACTCAGATTGACAACGTCAGGTAGAATGTCGGAGTTAGATGTCAAATCACTCGACGACTTTGCCAAGGAATGTGGAGGGGAGTTCAAATTCAACATGTGTTGACAAGACCTAATCTACATTCAAATCGCATTCAAATTCTTTCAATTATTCACTACACCCTTCGACTTGTTGGTACCTTCTTACAGACATCTTGAATACTGCTCTCCCATCGCACTTTTCGCTGAAGTTAATTTTTTCTTCCTGGCTCAGTTGATCCGTTTGCCTCTCTTGTATCCTGTCCATGAATTCTAACGATAGAATCCAGTGACATTGTGAACAAAGTTGTGGGCATGCGGGGTTTCTTCATGATTGAAATTTGAAATCCTCTGCAGCCAAAGGATTCAAAGACATTATTTTCGAATGAGGGGCCATCTTCATACGGAATTGCAATAATGACAATATTCTTGAATGTTCTTGGGTTTTAGCCCGGCTGCTCATAACGAGTAGGCAGCAAATTGTTTCAATGAAATTCGCTGTGTATGACAACCTCCTCTATGGGGAAACTGTTCTAGATTGGTTCAATTACCAAGAGGGTTGCTTTTCAAAATATCAGCTTCCTCAAGTATGGAAAGCACCTCAGCATCGAAGAACTTTTTGTTGTTGCATTTATGGACAAATGTGCAGCCGCATTTCATCGCAAACTCTTTGAGCGACTTGGCAGTGGATCCTGTCATTAATCTCCAACCGACGAGATTAGCTTGCCGCGTTTTCGCCGAACGGAGCGATTGGGATGTGCCACGCTTTCAATTAAGAGTCGCAGATCATGAGTTGAAAGATTTCTAGAGTCCAAATCCAATTCATAAATCGTTTGATTGTTTCGAATCGCGTTTGCAAGATTGCCAGCAACAGTGGAAGACCAATTTAGAACGCGCAACAAGAGCTTGTCTAGCGTGCATTTTTCAATCCGATGAGCAAACTTGCACCAATTTGCATCACTGAGCGACAAGCTTGTCAAATCTAAGCTCTTGATTCGCGTTTTGGGCAAAACTTGAAGGAGAGACTCGATGCCAACAAAGTTTGTGTCGTCCAGATTACCGTGCAGTTGGAGATGAATCACTTTAGAGCCTTCTAATCGACTGGCCAAGGATTTCAACAAGTTGGAGTCCCAAAATGAATTGTGCAATTCCAATGTCTGCATTTCAAACGTCAAATGAGTGAAGTCCACATCGCTGAGATCCCACGATGACAACATGAGCCTGTCTAGTGTAGGGCAATTGAACATGGCTCGATAGATCGCGTCGCCTCTGTAAGGCCAGCCTCCTGACGTGCACTCAAAGACTCGGACAGGTTGATTCAAGAACCACTTGGTGAGATTGATCTGGTTGGATCCCGTCATATCCAGAAACTCATTCGCGATTTGAAACTCTCTGATCTGGTTGCTGGTTGCGAGGAATTCAAAAATATCATCTACGTCTCCGCCGTTATGGACAGCCAAGGACGTCAAGTGGCTGAGGCGTTCCAGTAAATCTTTCCAGCCTGTTGTTGTATCATAGCCGCAGTTGACAATCAGACGGGTGATTGGCAGGTCAAACCAACCGTCTGGTAGCTCTTTGATGGCTGACAACGTATTGATAGTCCATTCAACTGTAGCGATCGAATTCAGATGTTCCAGCAGCCATTGAGCATCACATGTGTCTTCTACCGCAACATGCAAGTACAATTTGGTGATGGCTTCAAATGAAGAGCGGCAACTTGTGTCTGGCGTCGAAGGTCCGAGACATAGTGTGGGCCACAAGTCTTCATGATCGTTTGACTTGCTGAGCTGGTAGAGATCCTCGAGAGGACCGAGATTGTTGAGTGGACTAAGCACTTCTAGGAAGGCAAACAAGTCGTCTGCATCAGGTATGGCAAATGCAATCTTCATGACAACGTCCATTGGTAGCATCGAGCATGCTGGAGCATTTCGTCTGGGCTTCTTCATGGCTTATGAACTGTCGGAAGTGCGGTCGTCTCAGTCACTTTCCCATCATGGCCAATCGAAAATCGTCTATTCCGAATGATGGTTCTATTGTCTTTTTTTGTTATTTTTGACTAAAAATTGAAATATTCTCAAATACTATTCAGGTATAGTGAGTTCAAGTGTAATATGAAAGTACATTTAATAAAGTAAAGTTTTGAATATGTGTTTTGCGTGTGTTTTTGTGAAGAAGGTAAATAATCGATTATGATTGGCTATAGATTTCGGAAAAATAGATACATTTTTCACCCCAGTCACAATTTAGAGTGTATGTATTGTCTTTTCACTGACAGTGGTGGAAAGCATCGAGGGGACTTCAACAAAAAATATCATATTTTAGGTAAGGTGCAACTTTGAACCAAAATATCCATTTCTGACGTACCTGTGACGGAGTATACGTAGTTAACAGTCCCGGACACCATCGAGACCCCATCCGGATAAAATATTAATAGTCGAGGGATTTACACGATGAATAATCTCAGGAAAGTTTATACTCACAGAAAATAAAGTTTACACAAATATAGA
The DNA here is from genome assembly GCA_019828595.1 of Aphanomyces cochlioides. NCBI lineage: Eukaryota > Oomycota > Saprolegniomycetes > Saprolegniales > Verrucalvaceae > Aphanomyces > Aphanomyces cochlioides. The sequence goes on from JAHQRK010000045.1 coordinate 185,204, forward strand.
TTTTCGTCGTCTAAATCATTCATCAAAATCACTTTCACTTCCGAAATCGCTTCCATCTTCACTCTCGTCTAATGGACTGTCTTGATCACCATCAGCGACATCCAATTCATGGAGGTAGTCATGCAATTTTCCAACTTCTCTCTCAGCAACTCGGATGCATCCATAGATTGTGGAAGGCTTCAGTTCATCGAATGCAGCTCTGAGGCGTACCTCCACTTCTTTGAATTTTGTTGACGTGGAGTATTGACGACCAACGGTGCCTTTAACGTTGGCCCAAAAACCAATTCAATTGGCTGTAGGTTGGAAAAATGGGGTGGAGTGAACACAACACGGTGGCCAGCAGCTTCTGCCATCTGAACAACGACAGGTTTAACGTTTTGAATGATGAACGAGCATAACTTCTCCCAAAGAGTTGACTTCATTTCATTCTCCTCGAATGTAATCCCGTACTTTGTGCAAGCAGCTTGCAATATAGACTTCCGACTGCCACGTTTTGGGGTGTCATTTGGGAGCCCTTTATGGTAGGATGCATTATCCATTACAATACAAGCTCGTTGAATTCCTTCATTCACCAGACTTGTCAACAAACGACCGAACCATGCAACAAAATATGAATGGTTGAACATAGCATGATAGTCTTTGGTTTCTTTTTTGCCCATCTTCTTGCCACCTTCAAAAATATCCAATCTAAGCACACGAGATCTGGACTCTCCACCATCCACAATTGCAGCAATGAAACAATATCACCGCCCTTTCTGGTTTGCGCGAACAGTGGTGTCCATTGGATCATTCGGGTCAAACAAACTATCTTGGAGTTGGCAGTAATGATGATGAATGAATGATTCGTCGAGATAAACCATCGTAGGTCCATCCAGATCATTCAAGCAGTGGTGTATATCCAAGACGTACAAATCGCGTAATTGAGCATGTTTGGCTGATAGGTGGTAGCCGCTGCTTGGCTTTTTCCCCCGCTTGAAGCCCAGGTGACATAAAAATCGGCGAACCATGCGTAAAGCAGATTGTACAAAGTGGTTGCACGTTGAATCCACATTGAGAAGTCCCATTTCAATAAAAAAAGCCATAACATCGTTAGCTACTGTCCGCTCGCGAGCGAGTCGACGTTCACGAACAAATGCTTGGACGGATGAGACTACGTACGGGGTGCGTGGTATGATGGATGCGTGATTTGTCTTGTTTGCTGGCGCCTGCGCAACGAAGACCGTTCCAGTCGCCATGAATTCCCCCCACACTCGCTTGACCTTGTCATCACCCCGTCCAAGAATCGAGGCCACAGTGACACTGGCCCCAGGCTCTCCAGACTTGCGAAAATGGGCTTGGAGCATGATGATGTCGAGTTGTTCTTCACGGGTCAAAGCTCTTGGACGTTGCTTCTTGACAAGAGCGACGATTGCTTCGTATTCTTCTTGGGAGAGCTTCGTCATTTGCAACCAAATTGATAATGACTGGAGGCTGAAAATTCGAGAGGTTTGTTGAATGTTCTTTTCCTTTAGAAATTTATATTTCTAGACTTGTCAAAAACATTAAATAGTACAGGTTATTGTGTTTTACAATGAGTTTTGACAATCATTTAGTCATATTTTTGATGATTTCAGACAGGATATGAAGTTTTAGAAGAATCAAAGATCAGAGAACGACCTACCTTTCGATATCTCAAAACCATACAAAAAAAAATTAAAATTGATGAAAAAATGGTGAAGTTATGCTAAAATGGGGTCTCGATGATGTCCGGGACTGTAAATATAAATATTCGAATGTTATTCATATTTGATGGTTCAAACGATGGTCCCAAGTCCTTCTTAACCACTTAAGCGGTCACAAGGCACATGAATATCGTTTTTTATCGGATAAATGTATTGTCAGTCTTTTTAATTCATGGATATGGCATTGAATAAACGTATTTTATTGCATATTCGTTCTCTCAATTATCGTCCATCATTTGCAAAATCAATATAATCGAATATGAGAGACTTCGATCATCCAACTAATTTTTCTTGAACCTCTTGACAAATTATGTGATCAGTTTTGTCAAATAATTTCAATTAAACAGATAATAGAATATAAGGATGAAAAATGAATATCACTCTCGACTACATTTCATCGTTTCTTGTATCTATGTGGTTTTAAAGGATTGTATTCATACAGTCGTTATCACCAGAAAAAACTGCATAGGAAAACTGTTTTTATTTGTTCCAGTGTAATTTATTGGGTCAAAACATAAAAAGTCCCCTCGATGCTTTCCACCACTGTGAAATTTGTATTTTTGACTAAAAATTGAAATATTCTCAAATACAATTCAGGTATAGTGAGTTCAAGTGTAATGTGAAAGTAAATTGAATAAAGTAAAGTTTTGAATGTGTGTTTTGTGTGTGTTTTTGTCAAGAAGACAAATACTCGATTCTGATTAGCTATAGATTTCGAATAGATTTGGAAAAATAGATACATTTTTCACCCCGTTCACAATTTATAGTGTATGTAACAATAACAAGAGAAAATATAAGCATTTGACTATTGTGCTTTCGAGCAAAATTTCGGATATCGGCGTGTTATCTACAAAATCACACCGAGGTTGTATTTCTGGCGATGGAGCCAATCATGTCTTAGATAAATCAAATGAATGGATTTTGATTGGGTAAAATTACTCCTCAGTAGAATATTTTGGGATTTTATCGTGATGCAAATCACACTCAAAGTGTGCTCCAGGGTGTGGTAAAACTGGCCAATCAGGCGCCAAATCACACCAAAAAAATCACACCCGGCTGATGATATTGATGCCCGTCATAACATTTGTCGACTGCATTAGATGCTGCACGACTCGATTTTGCTGTTTTCTACCGAGACATCTAATATATGATTGAGGTTGTCTCCTGTGTTTTGTGATCATTTAGCTTTTTGTCGGTGGCTGAGAGATGATGCAGTCGCACAACATCTCTATCAGCGTACTATATGAATTCTTTCAGTTGTTCTGGTGAAAACAGGCCAGGTTTGGCTTTGTCTGTACTGACAAGTCTCCTAGAGACTGACATTGAAGTGATTTGTAGATTTCTATACAGTTTGGACATAGGAATAATGCATTTCGAACAGCTATCTAGCCATAAAATGTTGATTATCACGATTAATTTCCAGCAACTTCGAGCGTACATTCTCCGTACACAGCACGAACATTCGCTGTGCTTCAGTCTAGAGACATGCAATATTTCGCCTGCGACCATTCTCTTTCGACGTTTTCCGCCTTAAACTGTGGACACTTCAACTCAACGCTGACATGGAGCTCACTACATGCTGCGTACTTATTTGTGTAATTATACAATGTTATCTGTTGTTCCTGGTGTATATCAACACAATACCTATGCATCGACAATCTAGACTCGACTAGCCGTGTTGTCGCCCTCGACTTCGCCTTGCTGTCTTGGGTTTTGTCGACAACAAGAGTACTTTCAATTTTAGCCAATCATGTAATGGTGTGATTGGCAGTGTGATGTTTCGAAAGAACGGTCGTGGTCGTGATTTGTTGAGTCGTTTATCAATCGTTTTGATTGGCTAATATAACATTCAAGACCAATTTGGACCAATCAAATGTTGACATTGAAAATTCAGCCAATGGGATCGATTCGCGGATCGGTTCTTTGGCGTGATTCGATTGCACCACTACCCAAAATTTGTATCAAATCAATAATATCGCAAGTGAAAATTCCTCAAGACTCAACTCTAAGATTGACATGAGATCAAGTAGAGTGGCGCGTTGACCGTCTTTGTCCAAGGGCTACCTTGGTAGTCGATCTTGTCGATAGAGGATCACGATGCAATGCGAATATGAATAATCGATGTCTTCATTCCATTTTTGGAAACTATTGCACAAAATGTAAGGTGCAGATTGAATCCCATGCCAAAAACCGGGCCTTCTATTCGACCTCTCATTTTGATTGCACAGTGACTAAAGTATTGATCCATCCTTGCTGACTTCGAGTTGAAAGTTTTGGTCGAAACTCGCTTGCCGTGGAGTTCGAATAAGACAAGGCTTGAAAACTTTGCATCATCACCACCAAGTCACGTCCATTTCTCGAAATGTGTTCGAAAAATATCCAAGTCCACAGTCGACGAAGACTGTCCAGGCGATGTTTTCACTGCATATCTTCAAGGAAGAGCAGATCAATCGCATCTCTGCATTGAATAGATCGACTGTCTTGTCAGTTTTACCATCAAGAGCGGAGTTGTTCTCTCATTGACGCCCCTCATGTGATTTTCCGTAAAGGTACTCGGAATATCTACTGCTTGTGGCAGTTTGCCACTGATCCTTGAGGCGACGTCAAATTGTTGTGCGGCCGCGAGAAGCGATTGTGCGATGTCAAATGATACATTGAGCTCTAGCTCCATAGTATTTTGGTATTCCAACTTGGTTGAACATCTAAAGCACTCCGAGACGTATTCTAACTAACAACCACAACCAGCGGCAAACGCTTGGAGCGATTTGACTGTCATAGCCTCCATTGCCACGTTCCATGTTCGCCATTGGAAACGCTACGCCTGAACTGATCGACTGAGATGACGACGCTTTGAATCAAGAGTTGTAAGTCGGGAATTGAAATGTCTCTCTCGTAGTATAGACATTTCAATAGTCGAATAGGCCAATTTTTCTCAATGACCGTCGCTACGCTTGCAACAATCGAGGCGCACATATCAGCAACACCCAGAGTAAACGTTTCCAAAGCACATTTTTCGAGCATCGGAGCCAATTTGCACCAATTTTCCCGCGGGAAACGCGCAATCCGGTCCAAGGTAAATGGCAGATCGATGTACTTTCAACAGACATTCCATCGCGTCGGCGTTGACATTAACGTTGTCCTCAAGCTCGAGTCGCAAGACTTTGGACAGCTCAATCGGCTCGCTAACAACTTGACAGTGTCAGAGTCGAGATCGTTGAGTGGCAACGACTGGATGGACAATCTCAGTCGAGTGAAATCCACATCGTCAAAGTTGAAATATAAAAACAATTTGAGTCTCTCCAGAGAGGAATGGCTTGGTAAAACGATTGATTGAGCTCGTTGTCCACGTCAGTCCAGTCTTCATCTTGAGGGGTAAAGTCAAACACTTGGCAGGTTGGACGACGAAACCATGCCATGAGGTTGGTTCGATTGGCTTCAGTAAGTAGATATCCCCATAGTACAACTCGTATTTCGTTGAGCAGATCACTTGTGACCACAAATTCAAAGAAATCATGACACATTGCATGATAATCCTCTTCGTCTGGCTCGTAAGAATTGTCATAATTTGCAGTCAACAAAGACGTCAAGTGGGATAGTCGAGGCAAAACATCCCTGCAAGGCAATTGAAATGTGAGAAATGCGGAGGTCTCAAAAATCTTTCGGAATTTGGAAACGTCTCGACAAACCACTCAATCGATGCCATGGGATGCAAATGCTTATTGTACGAGTGGGCATCTTCTGCGTCGTAGCTATCTCCTTGCAAATGACAAGATTCGAGTCGTACTTGGCATTGTCTTTGTACCATTTTAGTAGTCCATTCTTCAGAGTTATTACCTTATCGGTCAGTTGAAGGATTTGATTGGGTAATTTTTCTTCACCTGTGAGCTCTGTGGTCTATGCTAAATTCGATTGATGAGTACCAAAATGGCTCAACCCCAGCGGTGATTCTCACTCTCCAGTGATCGTTCTTGCGAGGTGAGCCATGGCCAGCGACGACACTGACTGCTTGTGTTTGGCTTGCAGTTTCAACCGACTGATGATTTAGGCTAGTTGGGGTGCACAACATATTGTACTAGCACAGATTTAACTCGCAGGAAATATTTGTATTCGATTCCAAGAGAACCGATGAGCCCCAACCGTGCAAACATAACATCCCTGTGAACTTACAGTGTCAGCAGACCAACTTTCCGTGTGTCAACTGCCTCGTCGACATCTTCCTCAAGACATCCTGCTTGATATTTAAGGGGAATACACACGAGAACAATCGAGTGTTCGCACAAGTGTACCGTGAAATTGAGATGCTTGTTGCGTAAGAGGATATCTTTTCCACCTGAACCTTTCATTCGATTGAAGCAATCACGAAATCAAATCCAGATTCGATGGCAAACGCTTTCAGTGACTCCGCCCCTTTATTGTTCCATGACTTCAACTGGAGCCGTTTCAGCTTTGCCGGTCGCCTGGGATGAGCAATGCGTCGAATCAAATGTTCCACACCAGGAATGGTCCAATTCTTCCACACAAACTCCAAACTACATAATGTCTGGTTGCTTTGAGTCGCCACTATCAGAGAGTATCAACCCAGGGGGATGGATTTAAAGAAATCGACCGACAAAAATTCCAAAGGGCATTCCGCAAACAACGGAGCCAATGCACACCATTCTATACTCGAACAGTCGATTTCGGTCAATTGCAAGCGCGTGATAGATGTCCGCGGCAAGATGCGCAATAGACGCTCCAAACCAACTCTGGCGCCCGCGTACTCTTGAATCTCAAGTTCTTTGACTCTGGAGCCTTCCAATTGACTGATCACTGTCTCCATAGAAGCAGAGTCCACCTTGTAGAATTGCAATGACTCCATGGCAAATGAAATACCCGTGAGATCCACATCTTGAAAGTCCCAATCCGTGAGCTTGAGTGGTTTTAGTGGGCTAGTGAGCATGACTTGAGAAAAAGATTGTTCCACGTCATGGTCGATTTCATCCCAAAGATGATTATTTTCCCCCGTTTTGAATTCAAACACTTGGGCTGTTCGTCGTCGGACCATTTGATAAGGTTGGTGGCGTTGTCCGCTGTGAGGGAATGGTTTTCAGGAAACAATTGAAATTTTGCAAGCTGGTCACTCTTGGCAGCAAATTCAAACAAATCGTGCCAGATTCGATGATAATCGTCTTCGTTGTCGTCACAATATTTGTTGTCACCAATGCACAACGACGTCAAGTGGGCAAGTCGACGCAAACTATTCTTGCAACGAAAACGGCGTTCCTCTTGCCACGTCAAGCAAATATTGACACGAGTAATTCGTAGTTTCCAAAACTTGTTGTAAACTTGATTCGCCTGGGGAAATTCCTCGACAAACCATTCGATCGAAGCCATGGGATTCAAATATTTCTCAAACCAGTCAGCATCTTCTGTGCGATAAATCACCACGTTTGAGTAGTACTTGGCTACAGCCTCGTATGAGGAAATATCTTTCCATAGTTTTAATGTTGGCCATAGTTGCGAGAGCTCTTCTTTCGAGTTCAAAAGCTCTTCAAGAGGACCCAGCTCGATGGAAGGCGACAAAGCTTTGAGAAACGCAAGGACATCTTCGCCGTCTGTAGTATAAAAAGTAATCTTCACGATAATGTCAAGTGGCAGCATGGACAGTGGAGATGACGTCGATGATCTCGACTTTTTCATCGTCGCGGTGTCGTCTCTGCTTGGAGTATGACCAAGCAAACGTAACGACCAATCGCCATCACCTTGACGCGTTACAAATGACATTATCCAAGTGATGGTCGTCAGGAGAGATGAGAGACTACTTGTCATCTCTGCGCGCTAGAGCTCCATAAAACGACTAGTATTGCTTGTTGTGTCGCTTCCAGTTGGGCCGCAAGATGGGAAAGATCTTCTGGGGCATCCAGACAGCACTTTGTCACAAGAAGAGCCGAAAAGAGTTAGGATTATTATTGAAAATCTTTAGGACCCGTCTGGCAACCGAAAATATTACAATAAATAGGTCCAAAATGCCATTTTGAGGCCAAATTCAATATTTAGGTCAAAATATGAACTTGTTTATCTCCAAGAGTTTTGCACCAAATCCAATATTTTTGGTTGGGATATACTCACTAGAGGCTCCCAAAATGCCATTTTACGAGATGGAGGTTTTAGGGTGCGTCTGGCAAAATTTCAAAATCAATATGCCATTTTCAGCAAAATTGGGATCAACGATTTATGGCGTATTCAAAATGGAAGTAAAACCTCCATTTCGTAAAATGGCATTTTGGGAGCCTCCAGTGAGTATATCCCAACCAAAAATATTGGATTTGGTGCAAAACTCTGAGATAATCAAGGTCATATTTTTACCTCAATTATTGAATTTGGCCTCAAAATACCATTTTGGGCTTATTTATTGTAATAATTTCGGTTGCCAGACGGGCCCTTACCTCTATTTTGAATATGCCATAAATCGTTAATCCCAATTTGGCTGAAAATGGCATATTGATTTTGAAATTTTGCCAGACGCACCCTTAACTTTGTACCATTTTGGTGTAGTTCTGTTGGAGTAAAATCACAACTGAGAGCAGCTTCCAGGAATATCCATCATGGCGGAGCATCGACGAGCGGTATTGAACATGTTATAGTGTTATTTATGTAGGCTCTATTAAAAGTTCATCCTTCACATTTCCCCCTCACACTTATCTCCTTACAAAGACATTGCCAAGTACTACTCGAATGTTGTCATTTGCAATACCCAAAGAAGATCGCTTCGACGCTGAAGATGCCCACTGGTACAACGAGCGTTTGCATCCCATGGCATCGATAGAGTGGTTTGTCGAGACGTTTCCCAAGGCGATAGAGATTCCGAATAACTTTTGGGACCTACGCATTACTCGAGTCACGATTGTCATGAATGCGATGGACGATACGCGAACGAGCTGCAAGGATGTTTTGCCTCGACTATCGCACTTGACGTAGTTGTTGATTGCAAATTATGACAATTCTTACGAGCCCAACGAATAAGTTACCATGCAATGTGGAATGATTTCTTTCAATTCGTGGTCACAAGTGCTCTGGAATGAATGAAGTGCAAATCTTACTGAAGGCACAGCTACTTACTGAAGCCAATCTAACCAACCTCATGGCATGGTTTCGTCGTCCAACCTCCCGAGTTTACTCCTCAAAAGGAAGACTGGACTAACGCGGACAACGAGCTCAAGCAATCGCTTTACCAAGCCATGTTTGGCTGTTCCTCTCTGGAGAGACTCAAATTGTCATATTTCAACGTTGACGATGCGGATCACTCGACTGAGATTGTCCATCCAGTCGTTGCCACTCAACGATCTCGACTCTGACACTGTCAAGTTGTTAGCGAGCCGATTAGAAGGGTCCAAAGTCTTGCGACTCGAGCTTGGGGACAACGTGAACGTCAACGCTGACGCGATGGAATGTTTGTTGAAAGTCCTCCATCCGCCATTTAACTTTGACTAATTTGCGTTTCCCGCGAGAAAATTGGTGCAAATTCGCTCCGATGCTCGATTTATATATAACTTGATGTTTGTATGTAATAAAATAGTTTGACAGAAATGCATTTTGCGAGGAATGCACAGAAACGTTTTTCTGTGGATGTGTAAGAGCATCTCCGGTCACTGAGTTTTGCCACTGAAACTGACTTTTTTCAGTGCCGAAAATCCGACCTGAGTTTCAGAACTGCGTGTTCCTTCAGCAAAACCTCCACCGGTACACGGAGTCTTTATCCCGTGTTTCTGTTAAATTTAATATCGAATAAACCCTCAGAGTGATTTGTTGTAGAAGATGACACAACATTCATTGTTATCTTGGTGCTGAGTCCCAGAATGTCGACGAGTATTGACTGGCTCCAGCAATTTGGGTCTTCAGATACTTGGATCAAAGTTCTACAGGCAAGCTCGCTCTCCGTGTCGGACATCCACACCAATATCCTCTTGGCACTTGCAATAAATAATAGTAGCAGCAACCTCGAAAAGTATACATTCATTCAAACATTTCTTGCTATACATTAGAGAGCTTTCGGTAAGCCGAATTTTGACTTTGACTTGAGGATCCTATCTCAAAGTCGATGTCAGAGAACATCGTCTTTCGGTACATTGTTGAACTTAGTACTTAGGATAATTCCTAAACAAAAATTCAACATCCTGAACAGTGTTTTCATTCAACAAATGGTGCTCCCTCGAGTGTTGACGGCTGCGGAGGCGATCGACCTGATTGCGGGTGTTCTCCACGCTTGCGAAGGGGACATTGATGATTTCTTATCGATCATGGACATATTGATATCTCGCAACGTGTTTCGTTCTCGACCTGGGCGACCATTAGTTTGCTACAACAATTCCTTCAATCGCCACATGGACGATGGGACTGCTATTCACAACTTCCGTTTCACTGTCAATCAGCTGCAAACCCTTTCAGACAAACTTCATTTGCCTCATTTCATTATCACTACGTCGATGAACAAAGTGGACGCTCTAGAGGCGATTGCGCTCGTATGTCGACGTTTGACGGAACCGTCACGGCTTTTTACATCAGCAAATGAGTTTGAACGCTCAATGGAGGACTGTAGTCGAATTATCTTGGAAACAATCCGTCTGATCTACAAAGCATTCTCCAATCTACTATACTTTCACGAAAGATTAGCGACAGTTCGATGTGGTAAGCCCTGTAACAAGGTTAATCTAAGATTACATAGCGCAGTATGCCAAAGCTGTTGAGAAGAGGAGTGGCCTCAGTGCTTTGAAAACATGCATCGGTTTTATCGACGGAACGAAACAGTATATATCACGGCCAACACCTCGGCTCAATGCAGCGGACAGCCGAGCGAGAAGATGCGACAAGGGGAGAAAATGCTGACGACGAAGCGAGTTCAGAAGACAGTTCAGCGGACAGCTCCGACGGCGAAGTCAAGGATATGAGCCTAGTCTACATTTCTGAAGACGAAGATAACGATGGCCAGCTGGACGAGAAAACCCTCGAAATGCGGGAGAAGAATCGAGCCGACCGCGAACGACGTGAGCGCCACAAGATCGAGAAGTATGGGCCAGATTTTCGCCGTGCAGAGTCAGAGTCAGATTCCTCCGTCACATCCCTCAGCGGCGAAGACACCGACGAGTACAAAGAGCGCAACTATCAGAAAGCTCAAGCGAAGAAGGCGGAAAAAGAAGCGAAAGAACAAAGAACTGATGCGACGCAATCATCGAATGTATTCAACAGTGGTTGTGACAGATATCAAGCACCCGCGGATCACAAACTTTGATCGCAAGTTCCTAGTTGAATGGAAGAAGAAGCGCCTGGAGTACGAACGGCTGCTCAGAGACAAGTGCCGACATGCAGGCAATGCGAAGAGCCAAATGGTTGGATACATCGAGTCATGCGATCCAAATCTGCTGCGCTCCATGTGTGAAACGATATGGTTCGAACCCGACATCACGAAACAGCGACTGCGCGAAAGGATCGAAGAGATTCTGAACACACCGTCTCATTCATTTGGAATTACTGAAGCTGATCTAGAAGATTACTGCCACGATCTGCGCATGCCGGGAACAGGCTCGGTTGCCAGTCGTCTAGGCCTATTCATGATGCAAGTCAACGATGTCATTGAAAAATACGCCTTGAAGGAAGTGAGAATGAATCCTCGAACATACTTGACGTCTGTATTGGACTTAACAGAAACATATTTTGTCCGAACACTCGGACAATATGCTCGGACATACCTGTGGTTTGTATAGGCACAAGGTGGGTATATTCGTGTTGACCCCGAGCGCCCGGGAGGCCGTCTGCGCAAGCGCGGCCGGACGAGAGCCCGGATCTAAGCCTCTCTAACCAAATGATCTTTATTTATTTCTCGTCGGGATAAGGCCGTGCCGCTCCCTGGCGAGGCCTGTGGAGCAATGAATCACACTTTATCGGAAAATAGTATTTTATCCGTTTAAATGCTCTAAGTACGTGTCCGAAGCGTGTCGCATGTCCGAGTCGTGATGGTATGGGGATTTGGTAAAGTAAACCGGCGTCCTCTTACTTTACTGTTCTTAACGGTATAGTCACTTTACTGTAAGTTGAGGGGTAAAGGAAACCGTCGCACACTACCTCGGATGCCTGCAAAATTGGTGCAGTGTGGAAACTCACAATGCTTCCCACCGTCGTGGCGAAAGTGCTTCCACCGAAGTGTGGACCATTGTACAACCTTCTACGGAGCAGAACTTGATCGCATCTGTCGGGACAGAGTTAATTCCACAAAGGACACATATTGCAGATAATATTGTCCTTTTCAGTGAAATGTGGACTTGGCAGGTCATTGACCAAATCGCATAGTAATCAATCGACTATGCTGAATTTAATATGAAATATTGTACTGTCTTTTTCGTCCAAATTTACAGTTTTGATCAAAATCGACGAAATTTATGTGATCAATCTGGCAATAGTGAATTCAAGTATAATCGGAAGGTACATGAATTAATGTGTGTGTGTGTTGGTGTGTTTTGTGTGTGTTTAAACAAATTCTGGACGCTGATTGGCTGGTTCGATTTGGTGATTGATTGAAAGTTTGATCGATTTCTGCCAGGTTCGGATATTTTGAGTCAATCAGAGAATATAGTATGCAAAGTTCAGTACAATTTCTTCCTAGCAATGGTACCTGCATTCCAGAATACCACCACGCATGATTTCTACGCCAACTACTACCTCAAACGGTCAATGTTGATTCCAACCAATCGGAGCGTCTGGTCGGATACCAGCAGCTCATCACCTTCGGCCACGATGTAGCACTTCCTCTTGCCAGGTACGCGCACTGCTCCAGCCGATGTCTGCATGGTGAGGCCCAATTCCACGTAGGCGTATGATTCGAAGCCTTGATCGTTGCAACCAATGCCGCGGAGGTGTTCGCACAGCTGAACTATCTCGAGCTTCGGGCATCTTGTTTGAAGTTGTTTGAGAATCGACATTGGGATGACATCGATCTCAGCGCCGGTGTCGGGACAATACAGGGACAATACAAGGACAAGAACGCTATATTAACATTAATAGCGCTCTTGTCCTAAGTCATTCTTCGCGCGTTTCGCCTTCTTGCGTTACATGTAGCTGTTGTGGCTGGCGGCGTTCGCAATCTTCTTCACCTTTCTCTCGCTTGAACTTGTACGCTCTGGGCATTGCGCCATCATATGACCCGGCTTGCGGCAGTTGTAGCACACACCAGACGGCTTCAAGTCAAACTTCACCTTGGGCTTGTCATCCTTTCCCGATGTTGGGCCATACTTCGTCATTCGCTGGTTGTGGCGAGTGTTGGCATGCAGGTCACCCTGGGGGGACCGATGCGATGCTTCTGGACTTTCCGTGTCCTTGCGATCATGTGATCGGCGGAACTTGGTCTTGGGTTCGGGTGACGGACTTGACGAACTGAAACTGTCTTCACGTTCCCGCATGAGTGACGTCATCGCATGTTTTTCCACCAGTTCCTCTGCAGATCGGTGTATCTCCATCTGTTCCTCAATCAAATCGCTGAGCGCTTCAAGTGTGTGTCTTCTTGGGTCCACGTTGTAGTTCTCACGCACTTGACCTTGGGAGGGTGAGTGGTCGAATCTTCGTGATGGCTATGCGGAGGAACACCTTGCGGACATCCTTGTCTTCCATAGACCGTTGCAGACAATTGTCTTGAATCGCAGTGTAGAGTTGGTCCATAAAATCCAGTAATCGAGAGTTGACATCTCCCTTCCTCTTCATCAACACATCACTGAGGGCTTTCTTGATCTCGCATTCTGTGGCGCGCTTCATCGACGGTCTCGTTTCCACAATATTCCGGATGTATTGCTGGAATCGGTCTTCCGTGAGATCACGCACGTCGATCTTCAGCTTGATCTTGCATAGCACCTCGAGCAGGCTACGCGAGATGGAGTCCATCCATTTCTTCGTGTAGGCTTGCCATTCCATTCCATGTTCCGTTGCGGCAGAACGTACATCGCCTTCGTACTTGATGCGCTTCTTGAGCCATGCCACCAGATGATCGCGATCGTAACTTTCGATTTCTGGCGCCTTGATATGACTGGAGAGAAACTTAATGCCGCCACCAGATGGTTGGTCCTGTCTGGCGCGTCGCACTGGCGATCTGCTCCAAGATCGTCCACGTGGTGGAGATCGTCGTCGCGGCAACGAGCGGTCGCGTCTTGGAGGTCGGTCATGTCGTGGAGATCTTTCTCGTCGCGGGGATCGCTCACGTCTTGGGGATAATTCACGTCGCGGAGAACGCTCACGTCGAGGAGATTGGTCTTGTCTTCCGTCAGCAATATGTCCCCATCCACCGCCAGGGATGGGATGGTTGGACGGCGGTACGCCTTTTGTCCACGCATCTTCGATTTCTTGCGCGCGCTGTGCGTCAACTTGAGGGCGCTGGGTATCGTGTCCGCGTTGGCGCTGTTCCTCGATTTTCGCTTCGCGGCGCTTGTTCGCGGCGATGGTTTCTTCCTCGATCTTTTTCCGCTGAGTCTTCGTGATTTTGACCTTCATGATGCCGAGCATCTTGTTTTCCATCTGGCCGACCTTCTTCTTCGCAGCATGAAGTTCGTCGTCGTCGACAAAGAAAGGGTCGTCATATTCTTCGTTCCTTTCCATCCACTCGGTGTCCATGTAGCGGATGCCCGGTGTACGCGGCTTGACGGGGATCTGATAGCGCGCCTTTGCTGCTTCGTACAGCACGACCTTGTGGTGGATTATGGCGTACTCGTCATACGTGAGGTCCTTCGGCTCCTTCGTGTCATGGGTTACGTCATTCGCCAGCCGTTGGAATAATTCCCGTTGGACGCTCGTCATAGTCGCTGACAGAGGTCCCCAACTTGGGCTTCGGCTTCGTTCCGACGCTTGGCTTGTTGCAGTTGGTGCTTCCGTGGCCACCGCGTCGTCACTCTTCGTCTCCTCGGAACTACCAGGGTCCATTTCCTGTACCGCTGGCGGCCCCGCTTCTGCTTGTGCGGGACTTCTCAGCTGTCGCAGCTTCTTTAACGCTCATCTTTCTGCTTCTTCGCTTTTTGGAAAGTGGCTTCCAATAGGGCTTCCGTTTGCGAAGAGGCAGTTGGCTTCTGCGTCTCATCGCTAAAGTATACTTTGTGGAGAGGCAACCCGCGAAAGTTTATCGAACACACCAATAGGGGAGTGCCGCCTCCCTGTCAAATGCAATCGATTAACTTAACACGGTAAAACCAAATCTGCCGATCTTGGACTCGGTCCTTGGCCGAGGAGTTGCCTTGAACAGGCGCAACCTTTGGGCCGACCAGTCGCCAGATCGCAGTCACTCAGACTGACTATGCAATACACAACACCCATCAACTGCATCTTGACACAAGAGCACGACACTCGACTGTCACCCGAGGGACAAGTCTGTGTGCGGATGGAGATGGCTTACCTCCATCACACAACAATTAGCATGCTTGGGATCATTTCCCGCACGGCGTCCAACACCGGAAATTTCGTGAAATGATGTCGATCGCTGGCAAATGTTTTCGACGCGGTGGCGGGCAGCATTGAATCGTTCCATACTGCGAGGGAGACGCAAACACACGCCCGAGTGACTCGGTTCTTGTCTAGTGAGTAATATTGCAGGGGGGAGGGGGCTTTCCTCCAGGGGGCAACTAGTACAACCTGTGTCCATCGTGGGGGAGCATTCGGTGGTTGATCAACCAAAAGTAGTGGTCAAGCGAGCGTGCAAGATGTCAAGTGGGCTCGTCCTTCCTTGCGAAACTTGATTGCTCGCGATTCAATCGCGTGAGCACGACCATGCCACGACAACTTTCGCTGACATCCATTTCGGAGCTCCGGAATGGTTTTCATGGCGTTTCGTCAAACTTGCACGTTGTGCTTTGCTCTGTACACCAACGCGTAGTTGTTGCGTGTAGAGGACGACAGTGTATACCTCTTGACTCTGTCGTCCCACGGATGACAATTCAAGATGTAAACAAAACAATTGGCAACACTCTCGTCGGCAATCTTCGTGGAATGATTGTGGAAACCGCAATGTCTGTTTATTGTGCTTGGATAAGTCGAGAGACAACAATCTTTCTCTCATTTGTTTCAATTCACGCATCATTTTGCAAATTGCCACCCGATGAACGATGCGACTTTTGATCGCCCTCGCGCTGACTTCGTGTGCCGCCATGGCGTTCAACCAGCCTCGCCAAGACTCGCCAGTTATGATGGCGCATGAACAAGTCGCGATTGGCTCTGTCGTGTACGATAACCGCGCTCTGAAAGGTGAAGGGACGAAGCAAAAGGGACGAAAACACGGCTAGAAAGCCAAGGGATATCGTCCAGATCTGGCAGCGAGCGAAGAAGAGTCGGAAGCCTCCCCTGCCAGAGAATTGAAGGTGATGAGAAGTTTTGGTCGTAAGGTCGGTGATGCGGTAGGTGGAGTTGGTGGTGGGATCGTTGGGGCGGGGCTTGCTGGTGCCGGAGCTGGTCTTAAGCGCCGCAGCACCAATGCTCGCTCCCGTCGGTGTTGCAGCTGCAGCGGTGGCAGGCGGGGTCGCGGGTGCGGGAGCTGGTGTACACCTTGCCAAGCGAGTGGGCGACAAGATCGCCGAGAGAAGAAATCGACGGCGAAACCGGGGTTAACCCACAGAACACTGGTCGACATAGCCACGACAAGACTCGGTCATTGCCCTCGACATAGAACCACGACCAAGTTAGCTCTGGTGCATTCTTTAACACGCTGAATTACGTTTTGTCCTTGCTACTGTGGGTCCACAGAGAGAACAAATGCATCTAGAATTGTCAACTTTAGCATGGTAGATTGCGTCGCCCATTCCGCATCCCCTACAAAGTTTACCCATCTGTGATGTCCATCTCGAGCGGGAAGTGATAAAGGCACCACCCCATGAGGTTAGCGGCACCTCTTATTTAAGTACCGGGGCGGTGCCGCTAACCTCCTGGGTGGTGCCTTTATCCGTCCCCATCT
>JAHQRK010000046.1:0-178279 GCA_019828595.1 Aphanomyces cochlioides
ATATATTTGGACTGTCTCGAATCCCTAGAAATTTTTTTAGGGCCTGTTTGGTTCAAGTGAAAATTTCATGAAATTTGCTACTTTTCAACAAAACTTGCAGTTTTGTCATATGTTCGAATTTTTCGGCGTGTTTGGATTCGTCAATTTTTGGTCATTTCAGAGTCCTATTTCATGATAAATATACAGGTCAGACGTAATGACATTTTGTACCAACATTCTGCGACACTTGTCATTTTATGAAATTTCACAGAAAAAATGTTTACAGTCACCAAACAGGCCCTTAATTTTCTAGGGATTCGAGACAGTCTTTATTTAGGATACACATTAAAAAATATTTTGATAATTCGTTATTGAGTATTCTGCATTTTGCGAAAAGAATACAAACCACAGATTATATTATCACAATAATTCTATTTTTGACTGTCTGGATTCCCAAGTAAATAGAATGAAATTAGAGAATTTGACCGAATTATACAATACTGGTCAAAATATATGACTTTGAGTAGCATATTTTTTATTGCGATAATCGACCGATTTTGGAATAATTTTTTGCAATAAAATTAATTGAATATGTTCCTCCAGACAGGAAGTTATACAATCTTTAAAATTATGCCATTATGCTCAAATTATTGCGAATTATATGATATTAAGTGGTATCCCGACGGACTCTTAATAATAAAAATATGGAGGAATTTTATTCACATTTTTTATGCCATATTTGTGTTTTCTTCACAAATTTATGGGATAATAAAATGTCATTCCAGATGTCACAAATATTGATATGATAGTGAATTATGGAAAAACGTATCAATTATGCCATAAAGCAGAGGAACCCTTAATTTTCTTGGGATTCCAGTCAGTCCAAAAATGAAATTATTGTGATAATTTAAGCCATTCTGGATGCCAAATAAAAAAATACTGTGAAAATTCGTTATGTATTATGATTGGAAATCGTAGGAACGGATTGCCTACATTTCGATTTTGACGAATTAATTCCGCATTATTATTGGCTGAATTTGATTGAGTTGAGAATCGTTGGATTCACCAAGTTGAAACTTTGTGAGCGACGTTGAAGATAACATGGTCCCAACTCCAGCAGCTTGTGTCTAACTCAGATGGCGCACATGCTATGTGTAGTTTTCTTATGCCGAACGAAACGTTTTCTAAATGAATTTAATATATATTATCACGATTGTGTGTTGAAAACATGCTTCAGGGCAAAGGTTCAGGAATATCTAGAATGCGTCAAGCACCTCATTCACCGACACTATGTGCTTGCCTAGAGATATGCAATGCAGTCTGACGACGCAGTTTGCTTGATGCACATCATGAGGTGAATATGAGCAAAGTGAATAAGCGGTAAGATAATACACATACTACAAAGGGGAGCTAGGATATTCTTTGTAACGCGAAGGTATTTAGTTATTTAGCTTTGTTTATGGTGAACGCGAGGCGCGAACAAGAGCCATTTGGTCGAGGGCATCAAACACATAACAAGTTATCGTCGTCTAGTCAAAGTCAAGTCTTTCTCTCTATGTCGAGCTTGAGTTGTCGCCTGAAGCTTTCAGGTGACTAAGCCTAACATGAGTAGAAGGTGCATGTGCATTGCAGTGCCGCTCTGACCGGCTCGCGCCCATACATACGCTCCATACACAAGATAAATGGCATAAACATTATGATTGGTCAATATGAAGAGATTTTATAGATGTATAATTGGTCAATGAATCGTAGGAATTTTGGTCCTACAATTTGTCAAAAATTTCAGTCAAAATTAATTTCATACTTTATCAAATTAATGTGTGAGGTTTTTTATTCGAAAAAATGGAAAATATCGGAATATTGTTCCTACGATTCATCAAAATATCAAATAAAGCTCCTACATTTTCCGACTTATGTGATATTTTGTATTTTGGTCAAAATAATACAAACCACGTATTATAATATCACAATACTTAAAATTTCGGACTGTCTGGATTCCCACGAAAATAAAATAATCATTGGGAATTTGTGTGGATTATGCGATATTGGGGAAAATATTCTACTTTGAGTAGAATATTGTTTATTGCATATTTGGCCTGTTTCGAAATAAATTATTGCAATAAAATTTATGCAATATTTGGCATCCAGACAGTGCATTACTAGAGAGTTTTCGGAGCCACTTTAGAGTTGAGATCCACCAGCTGTACCTCTATAAATTAATAAAGCTTTATAAAATAATTCTAGAAACCATCTCGATCTCAAAAGATTTTCAGATCAGTCTTTGAGATACGCATAATCGTCCGGAAAGCTGGATCCATGCGTCCCACATACTTAGTTTGGCGTGCGAAGTCCATGCAGACCATATAGAGCAGTAGCGCTGTCTATCTGATGGTTAAAGTAGTTCGAAGTCGATGAAATGCAACGAAGACGTGAGTTGTCTTTATTCGGATCCGTATAAGTTTCGTTCCAAGTGCTCACTCACCGAACGTCGCAAAAACGTAACTTTAGAGTTGATATCGGCATCTCGAATCTCAACTCTAAAGTGGCTCCGAAAACTCTCTATGCGATAATCAAAATTATGCAATAATTGATCAAAATATTGCGAATTATCTCAATAATAGGTGGCATCCAGACGGGCCCTAGTACATACCTTGTATCGTTGGTGGAACATTCATCCGGATATGAATGTCCGGAGTACATATCCGGAATTTTAACATAGGAAAGAGATTTGCATGACACCCAACAATGTGCCAGGCCGTGGGAAATACTACTCTGTCCCAAATTATTGTGTGATTTTCAGGGAATTTGCCCTCAAAAATCGATTATTATGATTTACAGTGTATGGAATGAACCAATCGAAAGCCGAGTGAAGCCACTTTGCTACCTTGCAATTGGGCGAATCAAATAGCTCGTGGAATCCAACCATTTCGTGGACAAAAATTAAAATTAACTAGTTATAAAAATAAAGCACCGAACTTGAATATTGTATAGCAATTTAAAAAAATACATAATATTTGAGAGGAAATTGAACTGACTAGACCTGTCAAACATAATTACCCAACATCTTGCGTATGGCCAGCAAACTTTCATTTTGCAATGCGCGGCAAGGACGTGACGCCAACTGTGAAGTTGGTCATCTTGCTGGACCTCGCTGACAAGTCGTCCGACGGCAAGCTCAAGCATCGCGCCATCAAACAAGTGGCCCAACGGCACTCTGTCAGTGCTAGTCTAGTTGCATCACTCTGGAAGTCCCACTGCTCCAAAAAATTGCTGGCCGTTGCTAGGCCAAATCTGAATCACGCTGCGTTGCTCAACGAACTGCAACCGAAACGCAATGAAAAGTGCGGGCGCAAGCCTCGTCAAGCCCACGAAGTTCAAACGCGTGTGTCCGACCTTGAGTTCGAAAAAGAGAGATATACCGATGTGCTTCGTACAACACCTGCATCCCAAAATCATCGCTACATCGTTACATGAGCCAAGGCATTCAAGAAGGAGCGTCCAAGCTGATACAGATGCTCAAGAGATCCCAAGTTGATGAATGGTCGCAGAGCTTCCAGGAATGCAAACACATCCTTTGCTTCGGGCATCAAGAACGCAACGTTGATGATCCCATCAGGGGGAGCTTGGCCAGTATAGAGTTGATTGCATTGGGAGCTACCAGGACGACTTGTCCATCCTCGTTTGGTTTCCGTCTCGTGTCTCGACCCATTTCCGTCTTGGACTTATTCGATGCATTCGAACTTTGTCAGGCTCAATGTACTTTCTTCAAAGTTACCCAATCAAATTTCGTTATTAGATAATTCAGCCAATGAGACAAAGAAAGTGGTCATTTAACGTTACCAAGTATATATATAACTTGTATCTTTGGTAGAGTGTGGTAGAGTCATTATACGGATAGTACGGATGCTGGAAGACAGTGTGACATTGCGATCGTCGACCATTTTCTGTGACACACTTCATTACTTATTCCTTCGGAGATCTGGTGTGACAGTGCTCATTTGAAACTGAAGAAGTTGCATTGTTCATCTTTCCCTGAACAACATCGCTTTCCGAAGTTGGAGTGGTTGAATGATTTCCATCGATCCAAGAAGATTTCGACTTTTCCATCACAGTGACGATTTAGACAAGAGATGATTGGTACGATGGACGTGGGAGCAAACACGCGTGCTGGCACTGTCATGGACGAAGCATGTGGTGGCATATCAGCGTGATACTGTATGATCTTTGATAGTTTCGCACTCGCTAATTTGATTCTTTTGAGCTCGAGTCGGCCGTCAAAGTCAAATGTTCCACCACGCTTAGGCTTTTTGACACATTCTTTGGACTCCTGGCATAGCGGCTGAATTTCTTCATGACTACATGCATCGGACTCGATCGAACAAGCTGACGATAGTGGTAGACATTGTTGCGAGTCACGAGAGCTTGACGATATAGAGTAGCGTATTTCGAGCGTCAGTTTTTCCAACAGTGACATCAATTGTGACTGCAACGATGGGGTCAAATGGTCTTGGCAAAAGTTTGTAATCGACTCCAGCGTAGTTGTCGGTTTATTCAAGTGAATGACTGATTCAAGTAATCGTAAAATGCTCGATGATGGTGAGCATTTGCAAATACCACCAACAAAGTTTAAAGCCAACATGGACGATGTTTTGCTGTCAATCGACTTACCATTGTTGATTGCACGACCCATTTGCAAGTCTTTACACACAATTGGCCTCCACTGTGGTACAACATGGTCAGTATGTCGATTGTTGGCTTTTGCGACATTTAGTAAAAATAATGCATCGCGCTTGTATTTCATTGCCTGGCTAATTGTTTTGTGGCGAGCACTTAGCATCAAGTCGCCTTCTTCGCAACCACCCCAAACGGCAAGTAAATACGCCGTTTTACGGCATGAATGCGAGCCAAAAGGACCATTTCTATCCAAAAATTTTCCACACACAATTTTGAATTTTTCATGAAAACCATCTGGTGAAACGTGGCCATCACAGTTGCCGGGAAAGAGAAATGTTTCATTGTTGTCTCTATGTCGTCGATATATCCATGTCAACAAATGACGAACGGGACACAGTAATGGCAAACAATTCTCGGCCCAAATCATACAAGTTACAGGTTGAGAGTCGCATTTGCCTTGAATTTTGACTGCAATAGCTTCAACAAATCGATTTTCATCCACAATAGCCAAATCATGAATAAATACATCAAACTTCATCTTGACCACCTCTTCACTGCGTAAAAACAGTTTGCAACTCAAAAGAACCATCACAAACAGCTGAAAATCTGAATCATTGTTGGAAGCCAATAAATGGGTGCGAACATCCATCAATTCCCATGGTGATAGAGGTGAGTCACCTTGAGCAACATAGTCACAGCTCAGTTTCCAACTCTGTTTCGCTGTGTTTTCGACAAGCTCAGATAACTTTGGCGACCCAGTTCTCCACAATCTTGGAGATCCACGATGAAAACGACAGCCAAGAAAGTTCTTGTCGTCGCTGTGTTTGAAGCATGCATCACATCGTTCAGTAAAGCCACCACGTTGGCCACGAGCACTATGTAATACAGTCACGGCAGAAAGCATATGGTCGACATTGCGAGGGTCGTTCCATCCACCTTGACATAAAACTGGTCGTCCTAAAACATCGTAAAATGGCTTGTCATGACCAATACGTGTAAATGCTGAACCTGCAGGCTGTCGTTTAAAATTGATAAAATCCGTGATTGCATTGGGACTCATTGATGGACAAAATGCCTCGGGAGGGTTGTCAAGGAGCATCAAAAGACTATCATAATCGCCGACTAATGAACAAAAGAACTGTTCCTCGTATGTGCTTCTTGTAAGCTCGCTTTGAATTGCCTTCCAAACATCGACTGCCTGTGTGACTGCGAGCAACCGTGGACTGCACAAACGGTAGACGCTGAAGTAGCGACGCCACTCCGGCATCTGCCATCGACTGAATGGCGTCTTCGATGTCGTAAGGATGCATTGTGGCCAGGACTTGTTGTCGACTGCTGATCCGTTTCAAGACAGCGGACATCCGCATACTACATGCTGTAACCGGATGGTAGATCTTGGTAAAGAGTGGTAGATCGTGGTAGAATCTCCCATTAAATGCGATTATCCAAATATATCACTCCAAGCTGCCCGAATACATCTTCATACACATCTTTTGATGAGCAAAATTACAATTATTGCGCTTTTCACATTTTCTTGGCAATTCCAGGGATAAATCCATCCTTTAATTATTTTTCAGCGTTGAATTATAATTAGAGTACGTGGAGTACTCTTAAAATAACGCTTGATTTCATTCAATTTTTGGACTCCGATTGGCTGACTTTTCTTGGCTGACACAACTTGATAAACAATGATCAGCACAGACATGCAAATACAGAATAGTGGGTTGACCGACAATTGTCCTGCTCTTACCCCTAGTGAGTTGGAAATGGGAGGTCTTCACGCTCGCTGTCCATTCCTTCAAGAAAAAATGAGAACACAAGTAATTTGAATTGAACGTGATTTTATTTAAACAGAAACCCAGTACTCGAAATAAGCATTGTTTAACATAAAGACAGGCTTGATTTATTTTTGACTGGCGTGGTTTTACTCTCTAAAACAACAGGCAAATTGGGTGAAAAGCGCAATAATAGCCAGGACACTCAAGTGAGGTGTGAGTACTGAGAACAGTTTGGCTTCGACTATCATGTTGCGAACAGCGTCATCATCCAGGGCAAGCACAAAGAGTAAATTCAATGCACCGCAAGTCCGAGGGATTTTGCGTCAAGTCCCATTCATATATGAATTTGTAACGACGGTATCGGGTGACAACAATGAAAGACTTCTCGCCCTTTCACTCTCAACCAGCAACTTGAAAATGCAACTGTGATCTTGAATGTCTACTTTGCTCAAAGTTGCTGCTTGAAAAACTCTCACAATGTTTTGTTATATCTTAGACAAATTCCGTGTAAACCAGCACTTGAAAGAGGTTATAAAGTAGGATGCGAAAACATTTGAAGGACTACAGTATTTAGAAACAAAACGTAAAAACAATGAATTCTACTCCATAATCTGCGGCGTATTGCTTCAAGGAAATAACTGCTGACTCCTCCATTGGTCGAAAGATAGATGGTGTCAGATTGATCAAGTTTGTTGTTGTTCTTCGACTGGGATGCGAAATACTTTTGATCAACAGACGCATGAGCACGTCGCTCAAATTCTTCTCGCGCCCTGAATGTTTATTTAATTCCACAGTCCAAGATGGTTAAAATGACGACAGATTTTAGTTTTTATCTTCACCACAGAATTAGATTTTGAGGAATATCAAGTTCTTGTTTGCATAATCAATGCTTGATGATCCGAGATCTCGAAGAAACGAACATTAAGTCAAAGGCATTTACCGAGGGCAGGGCATAATCTGAACCCGCTGTGAAATGGAGGTTCTTTTTATGTGGGACGGAATGCCGAAACGAGCTATGTCGACAATTTTGCATTATTTTGAATTAAAGCAGCAACGATTTCATCTAAACTGGATCTCGTAAGTGGAAAGGATAATGCCATGAACAGTAGTGATTGGAAAATGAGCATTATAATTTGAGTTGAACTCCACATTCAGTAGCAAACTTCTTCAGAGATTCTTCTTCTGAGGACTCGATCACTTTAGAAAATGGAGGGCTTCGCACTGTTATCCTCTTTGTCTTGACCTGTCGAGCGGGATGTCCAAAACTTTGAATCAAAAGTTGGAAATCTGAAAAGTCAATGCCAGTACAGTCCAGCTCCAAATTACAAATCGTGTGATTGTTTCGAATCGCCGCTGCAAGGCCATGTGTAAAACCAGTCGGAAACACTTCAGCTCCAAAAACCAAAGTTGTCAATGAGCAAATCTCAAATAGCGGGATTATCTTGCACCAAATGGAGTCCTGAATGTTAGAGTGTCAACTCCAAGTGCTTGACGGACGTCCGAGGTAAGACTTGTAGGAGAGATACCATGCCTTCCAAGTTCTCGCTCTCATAGGAGCCCAGATCAAGACGAGTTACACTGGAACGTTCCAATCGACTCGCCAAAGACTTGACAAAGCTTGATGCCATGCTCTCAATGTGAAGTTGCAATAATTTCATCGAAAATGTCAACCGACTGAAATCCATATTGTTCGAGTCTTCATAGGACAAACGGAGTGTCTCCAGCGTAGAACAATTGAACATGGCTTGATACAACGCTTGCTTCAGATCCTCGTCCACTGCGCTCAAGTCCCCCGACATAAACTCAAACCGTTCCACGGATCGAGTTTTGAACCATAATATGAGGTGGATCACATCACTGGTTTTCATAGTGTATGTTTCTTCCACATAAATTCCGAATTGTGTAATTTGGTTGCTCGATGCGACAAATTGGAAAACGCCACTCAAATCGTCACTCGCTCCTTTCACGTCCAAGTAAATCAAGTGGGGCAGTCGAGGTGCAAGTTCTCTCCAGCGGATTTCACCAAAGTCTTCCGCATCCACAGTCATAAAGACAATATGCAAGTCTTTCCAATCGTCCAGGGTAATCTCCGATGTCCAAATAATCCACTGGAAATGAGCCATTGGTTGACATGCCTCTTGATTGGAATGATATTACGTCTCTGAACCACAATCTGTGCAATTGTCGTCGTTTGTTCGTCGATTGTTGTCAGTTGAATGGAATTTTTGATCGAGGAATTGTATGGATTGTGTGCTTGGCTAATGGAAGCCTACCAAAACCTACACAATTGATTTTGTGTAAAAATCACAAACGCGACATTTTTCGATTTTATTACGGCACAAATTCGTGATTTGTGTGGACCTCCGACACAAAAAAACCTCAATAATCCAATACAAGTTTATACAATTCATCTGCCGATGTCCAGTGATTTCCCAAATCATCATGCCCCGCAGAGGCAAAGGTTGGTGTACGGCATCGATCGAACTTATGCTCGACCAGATCCAGCAGTATCTCCCGGCCGGGCGTAACGGCTGGGACAAAGTTGCCGAATCGTACAATGCAAACGCAGCGCATTTTCCTGTTCGGGACGTCCTTATATGCCTGCCCGATGGAGACCACTTAAATTCAACCAATGGAATTTTATTGATAAATGTGATTTGTGTGTGTTTTGGTTGCACGATTTTTAGAACACTTGACAACTGGAGTGTCGGATTTAAATAAATGAAGGCCTTATCCGGACAAAAATTGTGCTTGAAAAGTGGTTTTGGTAGGCTTTCAATGGTTCGTCAATACGGAGTTTTCGCAAACTCGATTATATTATAGATTTGATGATAGAATATCGATTTTCGAGAATGCCTCTGATAATTCATAAATCTATAGTCAAATTTTGATGAAAAATGATTATAGATCGCCCTCTATAATCATGAAAAATTTCCTCTGTCGATTTATATACTGTGTCATATAATATCGATGAAGTCGCAAATAATGAATAGAATTTGACAGAATAATATGCATGCAAGCCACCAACCGCTTTGTTCCTGCTTTCATAAGTCCAAACAAGGCCACGCAAATCACGTCATTCAAGGGTTCAAATTGAGATCGTTCTTGAGGTATCATTAACCATATATTTCGAGCAGATATAGCATTGTCGAGCGCAAGCATGATGTTCAGTTGTTCAAGCAATCACGACGACACCCAGAACCTCTGTCACTCATTACACCAGATTATAGTCAAAATCTATAATTTCAATGAACTGCGAAAAGAATTTCTGAGTGTTGATTATACTATAGACTTGACTATGGGCTATAATATAATCACATCTATAATCGAAGTTGCGAAAACTCTCTATTAGAGAGTTAATATCGAATTCGCCAAGTGTAAGCATTTAGGGCAATTCATTTCTAGCTTTGGAACAAACATGTTTTGCAAAATGCCTATCAACAAATAATGAAATTATAGCCCTCAAGAGATTCGACTTCACATTTTGAATATACCTATTTGCTCTGATTGTTGTATTATACTGTGTGCTCAAATCTGTCCAATCTTCCAATGTGTACCACGTAATTTGCAAACCACATTGCCATTGTGGCCTGGAGTTTGATGCAGGATTATGTTGTTCTGACGTTTTGAGGACAATACCATTAAAGTTACGGGTTTTCGACGACGTATCCTTCTCCATAGATATTCCTGCTACCACTGGGACGAAGTCAACAACGGTATCAATCAAGCCTTTGCTCAAACTATGTTCAACTGCCCTTCTCTGAAAAAGCTGACACTACATGACTATATCCTCGACGACATGGATATCACTCAATTTACATTTTCAATGAGATCGCTCGAGCTAACACAAGTGAATTCAGTCTTACCATGCTATGGAATTCGTTGACAACTGTAAGATAAGAATTACACATCTAAAGTTGGAGGGCTACGAAGACGACAGTTTGGATGACTTGGATCTCCTTTTGCGCGTTTTATCACGGACATCCGTCACGCACTAGAAATGGCCTGGTTTATCTAATGAAGGTCTAAGATGGAATGGCATTGTGTTTCTCTTTGAGAAATGTACAAAGGAATCTTTGGCCCTTTCATGGCGCGTCCCAGTCGACAAGTTCCAACTTGGAACTTGTCAGCGAGGCAAACCGACCCGAGTCAGACTGGGTCAACCCTGATTGAGCCGTGACGGGTTGCATCTTATGCATCAACCCGACTCGACCAGGTCACCACCATAACGACTGAATCTGGTCGATTCGGTTGGACTCGAGTCGATTTCAATACATGCGCCATTGATTATAAACGTACATGCCATGGCAGGTTCACACACCCAAACAACACGTGACTGTGTAAAATGACACGATGTCTGTGGAAGAATCGTTCGGTGCATTGAGCTCAGACTGCGCGAGTTCATCCAGCATTTACCCAAGCTTTATCTCTACAGGTGGTGATAATGTACCCGCGAATAGCTCTTATGGCACGTGAGTATGTAGACGTCTGAAAGTGATAGCTCCTTTGGAGCACTTGAAGCGCTCCGATGAGTTTAAAATACCAGGTTGCGATTTGGAGCTCCAATAGACCTCAATATCAATTACAGATATTTCATTGATAGTCGGAAATGAGTTGGATTTGGCTGGAGTCAGCTCCAACCCTCGCGTATTTCGCTTCACAGTCATGTACCCGAGAAACTCGAGGCATGCGCTCTCGTTTAAGGGTAAAACAATGCGGCCGTCAGTGATTTGAGAAGGATAGTGCTCAATTAACCAACAATGAAACCTCTTAATGACACCTTCATACTGCTTACGGGTGTTTTGAACGATTGGATTTGACATCACTCGAGCGCTGCGTTCTCTGTCGTTCATCGTGTCGAAGAATACAAATAGTTTCGAATGTAATTTAAAAATGCCGGATATCGAATTTCGAACAGTGTTTCGTGAAAAACCTTAGTATCGAAGATACCAACACAGACCATACAAATATCAAATTGAAAGAATATTCGAATAGTCGTTCTTGCCGAAACATTCCACGAAACTCTTGTTTCGTGTGAGATGCTATAAGTAACCGGTCCGAAAGTTTCGTGAAAAATACTTATTTAACTGTGTAAATCTATATATTACATCATTTATAACCAATCAATTGAGCTAAATTTTCACCTAACCCCTCAAGGACAGTTTACATGGCAAGTCATTTTTTTCGGTCTTATTATTCCTTTTGGGAATACCGATACAAATTCAACGTCATAAAACTATTTTTTTCAGAAAATCTTAATTATTTTATATTTTTTGCTTTGTTGAAAAAGATTAAGAGATACAGCCAATCAAAGTGGTGTATCTTCCCATTCAGCCCCACAATAGTAAGATCAACATCCTCAAAACGCTTGTGTGCCGCACTGGCCACCCATGGTCCGCCAATTGGGATTGTGTGCAGGACTGTCATCGCCACCCTATTCGTCAGATTGTTGGAAATACAACTTGGGTGTGATATCATGACCGTTTCGACAAGATATCAGGATCACACCAGTTTCTACTGGTTAAAATTAAGAAAATATCCAAAGTCTCGAGTCCCTCTTGAGATGGAAAGAAGTTATTTGAATATCGTTCTGTAGGATTTCTAATGAGCTGTATCACATAGAGAGAGTACATGATGCACACATGAGGATCGTTTTTGTCAAGAATTTGCGGCTATGAAGTCGTGTGGTCACTATTTTTTGGAGAATAGAATGAATTATCTTAGCCGATTTTCTCCTCCAACGTCCTTCACAAACATCAATGCTCTGATAGATTACTAGGCCAGGATAAGAAAGGTTAACACACAACAACAATTTCGTGTGCTTATGACGAGTATTTCCTTTAAACAAGCGCTAGCAGAGCTGCCTACGAATCTTGCGCCTAATACAGCTCTCTCTAAACTAATGAACAACCCCGTATTTCAACACGGAAAGGAACATGCTGTCTGAACTAAATGATTAAAACAATCGCAGTGTTAAAATATCAGGAACTCTATGGTTGAGACGCCCCATTTCTGTGGTAGAAGCGGAAACGATAAAAAGCTGCGCGGCGCTTCGCGCGGCGCTCCTGAGCTGAGAAAACAAAGCATACGTCATAGACGCATTAGACTAATGCACTACCGTTGTTTAGGATCTCACAGGCGTGGCATGGACTTAAAACTGCCTTTTATGATATTTGTATGTGGTGCGACAAGTGTGATTTCCATACAAAATGACTCGCAGGAGAAATCACACCGTGGATCACACTTGAGTGTGATAAATACCCCATCAAATACCTCAATGATGCAGACATTTTAGATATTTTCGACCAATCAAGTACAATTTTTTACGACTAATTTATGTTTGATTGGTCAGATTTAAAAAAATACAACCTTGGTGTGATTTTGTCGATAACATCGAGATCATTTCGTTCATCTACAAGTTATTTAGCCAATCACTGACGTAATTTCCTCGTCATGTATCATAATATGATACATGATAGAGTAGTATATTATACTACTCTGTTCCGAAATAATTGCTACGGTTGTGTTGGATTGGCGGGATTTTTCTAAAAGTAATCGTATTGAGCAAATTATTGGTCGATGAGATAGCTCGATCTTACGTCATTGATTGGCTGTATTTTGATCGCGCCAGTTCGATCTGTGCCAAGAGATTTTTGGCTCCAAAGTTAGAGTTCTGAAACACACACCGTCTTTTCCTTCCGCCAAAGGATCAGAAACCATTTTCTTAACTTCCAAGCCCACTCTGCTTTTTCGTCGGCAACTTGCGCATGTTCTCAACTATTTTGGAGGCTTCAACCCAACAGCGGAGCAGGCACCCTTGAAGAAGAACCTTTCGCTTAGCAAGAGAAAAAGAACCTTTGAAATGCTTCTGAGTGCCCTACAGGTGGGACGGCTCCCAAGAAGAAAGTTGTGCCTGCTATAGTCACCAAGATTCGTTGGTCGTGCTTACGTGGCGGTGTGTCAGCAAGACAATGCTGGACCACACAGGAATTTGTCAACTGCATTTTTGCGCTCAAATGGTGTGCACTCAGTAGCCGTGGGAAATCAGCCCCCAATAGTCCAGATTTGAATGTTCTGGATTTAGGATTCTTTAATGCTATTCAAAGTCTGCAGCATCAAAAGAAAGTTCGTTCAATTGACGAACTCAATGGTGTTGTGGAAAAATATTTTGTTGAGTTGCCTGCGAAAACGTTTGTCACCTTACATAAGGTCATGGAATGCACCATTGAAGTATGTGGCGATAATAACTTCAAGATTCCTCACATGAAGAAGGATGCTACGTTTCAAGATCTGTCGACGTTTTGTGTTGAATGTTCTTCAGCACTCAACACCAGTGCCATGAATCACTTAAATTCCCATGAATAAATACAGTTAACCCGTTCGTGTGGGGAAAGTTCCATACTTTAATCAAGTTTATTCTTAAGTATACTTGACTTTGCCAGCCTGCGATTCGCAGGGTGGCAGGGGAAATAATAAAATAAAAAATGCCAAAAGTCATTATATTTGCTTCAATTAGGGTAGGTTTCTGCGATTCGCAGGGCCGCAGGCGCCAATCAGAAAAAAGCTGAATATTTTTGGTTCCCAGAAATTATTTTATTACCCAATCTACAGTATCTGAACAGACGGTTGATTCAAGTCTTTTAACCAATGAAATTTGTTTGTTATTACCTTAAATAGTCCTCTTGAACCACAGTCTCCCTCGCCGTTGATTAATCGAATTTGAAATTTTGAACTGGTAAGAGAGACTTCTCTCACTTTCCCATTTGCTCCGTCTTGCTCAAGTGCCTTGAACCTGCGCCGTGATTTCTGTACCGCCGCCGCAGCGATTCCAAGTACTCAAGCCGCTCTGACTCAACGCTACGCCTACCTCCGCCGCCGCCGCCGCCGTGCGATTCATGGCGCGCATGTGTCTGCCGCCACCGATGAAGAAACATTTCGATTGGTTGGTGTTTAAACTGCCTTGTACCCAATTGGTCGGTACTTGAAACGACGGTCGTTTTGCAATTTGCTTTGTCATGGAGAAGTGTTGTGTGTGCGGCGAAGAAGAAGGTCCCAACCTACGCCAGTGCTGCATGTGTTTGTCCAAGTTCCATCATATGTGTATCATTGAAGAAGGCACAAAACGCGGGTGGTCTGAAGCGGAGGAAGGACAAGAAGTGTGTAGTGCTCAATGTTACCAAGCCAGAGACATACGAGTTCCCGAAGTTGTGCCGCCACCGGCAAGAAAGCGAAGTCGTCCTAAGGGATCGAAGAATAAGGCGAAAGTGCAAGATGTACAAGGTGTATCAACACCGGTAAAGCGTGGTCGTCCGTCGAAGTCAACATCAATGGACTGCCAACTACCAGCGGCGGATGAGGCATCCGAAGCGACAGCTATATTTACACCCGATCACAAGTCAATCCGATCCGAGACCATGTACCGCTACGTATCGTTTAAGCCGCTACGAGAGGCTCAGATCCACAAGAACGACAAGAAGTTGCTTGATTTCTACGCAGATTGCCAAGACTTCATGCTGAGTGGTGTGGTCACCGAAGTGCGCTATGTCGTTGGCATCGAGAACGATCCCGATTTCGACACGCCGGGCAAGAAATCGAAAGCGACTGCCAAGAAGATGGTTGCATTGTACAAGATCACTTGGAATCACACGCGTTTCCAGCGCGAGGAACCTTGGATTACTGCACGCCTCTTTTACAAAGGTACTTTATTATCACATTTATCTTACTCACTAAATTGTAGGTGTGGAACAGTTTGCGACGTTGAAGGCGAACCAACGCATGAACGCCGGACGAAGTTACCTTCAGATTTCGTCGTTTGTACCCGAAGACGAGTTGCACGAGATGACCGAGTGGAACATGAAGTTCCTAACCAACAGGTCATTCGACGAAGAGAACAAGGACGATAAAGAGACCAAGAACGATATGCTGCCTAATGTGGAAGTGCCCGTTGACGACGGCAGCGACGACGAATGGTCTGAATACGTGGAACGTGGTTGGAAGAAGCACGGGAACTACGACACGACAGAAGACATTGAAGGACTTGAAGGCGTTGAGTGGATTTGCGGTGGACACACGCTGGGCCTACACATCTATACGAACATGAAGACAACAAGGATGACACGCCCGTGGACGAGTTGCGCATTTCCGACGAGTTCAAGGATCTATTCAAAGACCCCGTGAAGGGTTTC
This sequence comes from Aphanomyces cochlioides, assembly GCA_019828595.1. Taxonomy (NCBI): domain Eukaryota; phylum Oomycota; class Saprolegniomycetes; order Saprolegniales; family Verrucalvaceae; genus Aphanomyces; species Aphanomyces cochlioides. The sequence continues at coordinate 15,617 of JAHQRK010000046.1, forward strand.
CTAGCCTTTATGCCGCTGGAATTTTGGAAGACCGTGACGTTGCGGACGAACGCCAAGGCATTAGCGCTGCAAGCCGCTCATCCTAGAGGATACGTTGGTGGCCGAGAGCTCAAGAAAAGCTTCGAGCTGGTTGAAGTGATGAAGTTTATTGGCTTATTGATCATGATGAGTGTCGTACAAGGCGGCGAGTACAGTCTGTATTGGTCCAAACCAAGCATGTCGTTCCTTATACCGCCTACCGAGAACTTTGGCCGCGTCATGGCGATAGACAGATTCAAGCAACTGCGAGCGTGCATCACATTTAACGACGTTGTCGAGCCCGCGGACCCTCTTTGGCGTATCCGACCACTCATCAACCTGTTGAAGGCATCATTCAAGAATTTGTCGTGGCAGGACGAGAGATCAGTGTCGATGAGGCGTGCATTCCGTGTCGGTCAAGTTATGCGCGTGCGCTCATCGTCTACAATCCCAAGAAACCTCTGGGCAAGTATCATTTTCGTATTTACACTGCAGCATGCGCAACTACTTGGTACGTTTTTGCCTTCAAGATCCACTCGAAGGCGGCAGGCAATTTCGACATGGAAGCCGATGACGAAGCCGATGATGACGGTGAGCCAGCCCCAGACGACGACACAGCAAAACCTCGCGATGAAGTCAAGCCAAGTGCACTGCGGCAACATGTCATCGACATCACAAAACAATGGGAGGGTAAGTTCATATCGTGTTATTCTGTTATGAATCTGTTCTAGGCTCGCACCGAGTGATCAATCTGGACAACTGGTATTCTTCGGTGCAGTTATGTCTGACGCTGCTGAAGATGGGGTTGTATTGCCGAGGAACAGTACGAAGCAACCGAGCGCACAATCCACGGTTCGGCATGTTCGACAAGAAACAGATAAAGTCGGTCATGCGTGGGTCAAGTTTAGTGTCGGTCGCTACATCTCTGGGCATTATTGCAGTTTCCTGGCTCGATGGCACAGTCGTGAACATGCTCTCGACTGCGGATGCAACAACAAAGTCATTTGTCCATCGCCGAGTTGGAAGGTATGACTTTACACGCTGCTATTACATGTTATCTTTACTAGTCAAACTATCCAACAAGAATGCCTCTCACTCGTCGGTCTGTACAACAAGTACATGCAAGGTGTTGACCGCCATGATCAACTACGCGAACGATTCTCTATCGCATCAGGAGCAAGCTTCAAGCAATGGTACAAGAAACTCGGGTTCGCTCTGATAGACATTGCTATCACCAACTTGTACGTTCTGTACACGATCTGCGAACCGGTCAATCAACGCGACTCGAACCTGCATTTCCAAACAAAGCTGGCGAACCAAATGCTGTTCGAAACGGATTGGACATTCTTAGTTATCTCTATGCTCCTTTGCTTTTCACACTTGAAGGTTTTCCGAGACACAAGTACCAATGGAGTACTCGAGTGTACCCATAACCCAGTCAGCAATGGCTCTGAAGAAGGCGGCAGCCGAAGAAAGAGCCGCTGCTTTACAGCGCGACGCTTCTCTTCGGCAGCCCCCAAAACTCAATAACACTTGCCGTGCGACGGACAAGCAAGCGGAAGTGTCGTACAGCCAGCGAATGCGCCGTTATTGTGTTGTTTGCTACTATGAGCGAAGCAAAGAGCTCATCAAAACGCAGTGGTGTGACGTACATCAAGTCTACTTATGCACAAAAGCATATCTGCAGAGCGAGCAAGCTGTACCAGCTCATCTCTGTCCTCATGCTGAGTGGTCATGTTGGGACAAGTTTCACTCGTTCTATCAACCAAAAGGCCTTTTTAAGAAAGACGGCAAGATGGACAGAGGCAACGACTCTACAAAATGAAGAAGCAGAGCGAGAAAGAACCCAAGACCAAGAAGTCACTCGTTTTGGTTTAGCGACAACGAAAAAAATGTATAAATTGTTAAGGCGCACGAGTGGGTTTGATCCCTGGACCTTTCGGCTACGAGCACGGCGACAAACCACTGAGCTGTGATATGATGACGAAATTGACAATCTTTTAGAAAGGAAAGAGGTTTTTATTACAAAAAGAGACATGAATAACGGGTTTGATCACTCGCTGGGATTGATCCCTGTACCTGCACGATGCGAAGAGGTTAACTGAGTATTGTCTTTTTCACCCAAATTTGTATTTTTCTACCAAAATTGAGTTCATTTCCAAATCGATTCCATCATACTGAAGTCAAGTATAAATGAAAAGTACGGTAAATTGGCCAAATAAAATTCACGTGTGTATAGGTGTGTTTTGCGTGAACTTGGTAAATACTCGATTCTGATTGGCTGATCGAGTTGCAGATCGATTTGAAAAATAAAATATAAAAGCTTGAGTTGGGGTCGATCCAGCACGATGCGAAGAGGACGATGTACAGCTAAGCTACAGAAGTAGTCAAATGTAAAGGTGTATACAAGGACATCATTGGTAAAACAATTTCAACTGTCATTTCAACGGTTTTCCCACTTTCCAATTTGTCGCGTATTGACCATGGCCAACATGTCGATGCAGTTCCTGTGCAACATGACGTCCACACCGATCATAGCTGGAGCGGCACCAGCGGCCGCTGCGCCGGCGAACAACAATATGGAAACAGCGACTCAGCGACGTCGCAGACAACGAGCGGCATCAGTGCAGCGCCGCTTTGAAGCATATGAAGACCGTCTCAACCGTCGATCTTATGACCGCAATGACGAGCCAAGAGGGTACAACAACATACCTTATTACAACGACCGCCGCAACGCTGACTACTCCTACCGTCCGTTTGGGCACGGCAAAAGTGCTGAGTTTGTAACGACATCTCCTCGATGACTATTCCACTTCTGACAATTCTGAAAACACCACGCCACGCAGAATATTCTCCTGCTCGGCGTGGGCCAATCGGATTGATGTTCATTTTTTTATTTGAGTGAGGAGATAGCAAATCAATGGATTTTGAAGGAGGTTTAGGGTTAAATTTTCAATTATATTTCGCATTTGAAACTTGAAAATTTTCCACACATGTATTCAATAAACTGTCAACCAATTTAAATATGCATCATTATCCGGATATCCGGATATATGATCGTCTCTTGCCTCTTGCCCAACACTTTCTAATTGACTTGGCATGCCAAAGACGTCACGTCGTAAAGGCTTGGCCTACCGGCGAAAGCAGGGTCGCAATGCCATTGTTACTGCAGGTGTTAACTCACAGGAACCACAGTTTCTAGCGCCTTCTCCACTTCCAATTAGTCCACAACCACTCAATCAACAATGTGTTAATTCAATTCAGGTTAATTCTTCTGTTCATCCCGACCATTTGCGTCTCTCATACATTGTCTACTATTCCCATGTCCTTGGCTCTCCTCCTGTAAGCGAATGGTTTGTTGAAAAGGGTACAATTTTCCAAATTATGCAAGCCTTCAAAATTCCTCCTGGCTCTCGAAATTCTGTTATTTTTACTCTACTTGATTACATGTCATGTATTAATGCAGGTCTTGTGTACACTGGTAAATCTTTGAATTATGGTGGCTACAATAAATTGATATTGGATGGATCCTTTGAATCTCAACTTATTGCCGATTGCATGGAAATGGGCGCCAGTATTCGCCAAACAACTGATGCTGTTAATATCTACCGCGTGCAATCTGGAGCTGAAAATCTTGGATTATCAGCAATTTATTCTGCATATCAATGATTAAATCCAATTAAATCATCAATTCTACGACAAAAACAAGGAAATTGCGACATCACAAGTTCATGGGCAAATGCTCGTTATAATTATTCTAGACAACTTGCAGTTCGACTAGAAATTTGGAAATGGAATATTGATGAAATGGGGCCATGCCCTGATGTGTTTGATTCAACTAAAACAGGTAAACTTGAATTATCGCAAATTATACATTGGGATGAAACTCATCGAAAAATTGAAATTGGGTATCATGCTAGTGGGGGCAAAAAGACGCAAATTCAGGTTAAAAGGGGTTTACATGGCCGAGTTAGCAACGATGGTGATCTTTTAGATCGAAAACCTTATCTTAATGTTAAATTTCCTGTTGAAGCTCGTTTCTCCTTTGGATGTGCTATTCAACAGTTTCCTGATGGCCGCCAAGTAGGAGCTCGTTGTTATCCTTTTGTTTACAGCGGCTGATGTATTCGATCAATAGACGATTACTCAAAATATCAAAAGTTTGAAATTGATCGTGTGCGAAAACTAGCCTTTGGAGGCTCACCATGGGTAGTGTCGGGTCGTCTGAATGATAAAGGTACTGCATGCAAATGTCTAGCCTGAAGATAATGTACAATGCAATAGATATTTACGATATGGACTGTATTTCAGTTCTGCCAGGTGTTGGCAAAGCGATGAAATTAAAGCTTAACTCCATTGGAATAATCCATGTCTATCAATTAAAAATGGCTCATATTCATGACACCTCAATCATGGCAACAAATAAATTCAAACAGCTTCAGCTGCTGTGTACTTCTGCAAAACCTGGTATCTGTTGTGTCATAGACCATCGCAAGGCTGAAAATCCCTACTTATCGCTCTACGGAGCCAATTGGAAAAAATAATTTCGCAAGCCGCGGCGATGAAGCAACACTGCTGCATTACAGAGCTTATTGAACAACATTGTGAAGGAGCCTCAAGATGTTGTGAGGGGCACAATACACGCAGACAATTGGTTTTTTCATCATGATGCGCTGCCTCAATTGACATGTAAGTCAACTGAGTCAACTATTAAATGGATGAAACAGAAAGGATTTTATTCAAAATGCTTATTACCAGTACTGGGGCTAAACGATGGAACTGCTTTTGCCGGTCGTCCTGTCGGAAATAGTCCTGAGCTCATGTGCTGGGACTCGTCACGGAATAAAGACGTCCACGACGCCTTCGATTTGCATCGCTTTTGGACATCCCAGCTTCCTGTTGATCGCCTATGAAGTTTAGTTCGTCGACTCCGAAAGAAATTGATAAAGCTTACCTCCGTCTTCTTGATCATTCACTCGGCCCTGACGCAGGAGTTCCTTCGGGACGACGAATTATTGAGGATATTACAAAATGTTTTGGATCAAACCTCTTGTCAGTGATTGCTGCACAGGGAGCCGTCGTTCCAGGGATTGGTAATCGGAGCGGAGTTCGTCGAATACCAACACATACGCGAGGAGGCAAAAGAACAAAGAAGTCTTCCTCAGAGAGTCGTTGGCTTCATCCTGACGCTGAACTTGGCAGGAGTTTGTTTATCCAAGCTTCACACAGTCGTCATGCTCTTGAGACGAACGAAAACAGTTCTTGCACTGTGATTGACTTGTAAAGTTGAACAATAAAAATATTCCATTGGATATGTTTTTAATTCTTCAGTATTTTAATCATGAAAAGTCATTTTTCAACATTTTTTCATCCTTTTTTTGAAAGTTTGCATACAAATGTCAAGACTTTAACCTTGTTTTTCTCATTGATTTCTCACTCAATGCGCGCAATATTTTGTACAGCGTGTAAACTTGGTCATTAAAATACACTCTCAAAATTTCAGATCGAAATTCGCAAAATTGTGGAGCTCGCTTTCGCCGTGCCCAAACGGACGGTACCATGGCCGTTATCACGGCGGTCGAGGCGGCAGCCGTCGCCGGTCTTAATCGCGTCCAAACGACCGCGGCCGCTGCCAATACTCACCCGCTCGTCGTAACAACCGCAACCCCCGGCCACCTCAACATGACTGGGGTGAATTGGCACCTCAAACTGCCGGTGGTCAAGATGCAATTCTCAACGGTGGGTGGCTCGTGCCAATCGTTCCTGAAGCCTGACGAACCGTTGACGTGGCAGCTCCAATTGATGTCTCGCAAAATGTTGCCGCACAAGCGCCGCCAGAAAACCTTGATGTTGCACCACCCGTATCAGTCGAAGTCATTGGTCTTGTTTCGCCGGAAGCTGTTGCCGTCGCTGAACCGATTGAAACCTTGGAACCTGTTGATGCGCAAGCGCCGCTTGAAGTTCAAGAAGCTACTGGAGCGCAAGAGCCGCTCGATGTACCGGAAACCGATGTTACCCATACGCAGTTTGAAGCATTGGAAACTGCCGATGCACAAGCGACAGCAGAAGTCCCAGAAGTTGGTGCGCAAGTGCCGCTCGAAGTCCCGGAAGTTGTTGATGTGAATGCCCAGGAAGTTGCCGATGAGCAAGCGACCGCCAATGTTGATATTACTGCTGGCGATGATGATCATGCATCTGCGCCGCTCGATGCCGCTGGTCCTACACAGTAAAGAGAAGTTCATCGCATGATGTGACTGTTGTGGATTTGAATTCAATGGTAATTGAAAAAGTTGAAGTCAGTACTCCGGTCTTATCTACGATTGGCTAGAATTTAGTTACTACAATGCGAATCGCGCGCAAGTGGGTGATTTTTATTTAAATTACTAGTTGAAGTTCAAAATGACGGTTTTTGATTGGACAAATTACTAAGGATTTATCCTACTTTTTGTCTCTTTGATTGGCTTAGCCGCCAACCTGGGAATCGCAGGGTGGCCCACACGAGAGGGTTAATATAAAAGACACTTTCAATTATATTTTGTAGGCACTACACTGTAGCATATTTTATTGTGAGGCTCAATACAAAAATCAAGTTATTTCTGGAGACACTAGTACACTTTATTCAAGTATAAACACCGTAGCAATTTTTATGGAACAGAGTAGTTAGTGTACATGAATTGATATCTCATTTAGTCTCTGCCCACAAAGGACGTTATGATTCAGAATTCAAAGTTTGAAATAGAGGTTTACTGCTTGGAAATGACTCAATTTTTGGAAAAAACCAATATCAACGTTTACTCAAGTCCATTATACGCCCGGTTCTCCATTTCTTCTTAGCGTCCTAAGCCTTACAGCCTGCCTGCCGCCTTTCCCGACGAGAAAGAAAATAAAGAAATCCCTTTTTGGTGTTCGAGTCGTCCGCATGCATAAAATTTTACACTCGACCTCCGCTTCGCTACGGTAAGCGCAATTTTCTGGGCGGATGTCTGGCGTCTCTCGCGCGGTAAAATCTTTATTGTCCTTTACCACTGAATGACATTAACCACTGACGCCTGGAATTGTTGTGTATTTAGACGCGTATCCATTGTTTATCTCCAATGTTGATTGCTCTTCAACGACGGATTATACGTATACATAGTGCTTGATTATGCTTCTCAATAAATGTTTCTTATTTACCCGGCATATAATACACCAGTGCTGTTTGATCGACGTGTGAGGCAAGACTTGCAGAGAAGAATCGAGTTGACTTTAAAATGATGAAGTTGCAATGCCATCAGTGTAAACTTATCGTCAAGTGGCGTGATAGTAGTCAATCGAGAGTAGTTCGTTCAGTTGGAGGGATACCTAACGAAGTAGCTACAGTGTCTGATGGTCCCAAATTGCTTTGGCGTCTTACTTCTAGACAATTGTCCGTCGGACGACGACACACACAAATTTCAATTATATTGCGGTATCCCCCTTAGGGCGACGAAGCTTATTGCTGCATGCTTGAGAACGAAGGATGCTTTCCTCCTGGGTTTCGACGACCACCTTCGCCATAGCTGTTACGCTTTCGACCCATCTCTTCCTTGGGTTCTTGGAAGCGCTTGGAGCCTTTCTTTTGGTATTTTCCGTTCGGTCTTCTTTTGCCAACGCGGCCACCTTTGCCTCCTCGGCCACCTCCTAGGATCTCTTCTCCACCTCCTTGGCCACCTTTCCCTCCTCGAAGGAGGCGAAGGTCATTGCCTGCAGAGTTCATTGGCGTTTCTTGGTGTGCCAACATAACTGACGAGTCTTGCGAAGGCTGGTTGAACGCCACGACAGCAGACATAGCAAGCGCGAGGGAGACGAAAAGGCGCATCGTTGAAGCTCCTCGTTGAAAGCAAATTTCACAATGACAAGCAGAAGGGTTGTGAGGAAAAGAGCGTATGGCGATACAGGAGTTGCATGAAAACACAACAAGCAACGGTCTCACCCTTCCACGGAATTTTCAAACTCGACGGACGAGATTTGAAATGTGTGTCTGACGTAACAAGTTGGGATTTCTTGGCGGGCCAAATTGGTGCCAGAAACGACATAGAGGTGCAATTTGCAATTTTGACTGTAATTTCCATTTCATCGTACAAAGTACAAATCACAACATACGGTTCTTTCAATCTGGGTGCATTAGCGTGGAAATAGCAAAAGACAGTCAAATTTGCTGGTTTGAACATCCGAACTTCATATGAAGTATTGTAAGCTCATATGCAATCCAAGACACACCGTCCTACCAGATGTTCAACCCATCACTCGCTACACTTCTTCCCAATGGCTTTACGGTTGTTATTCTTAAGTGCTCCAAAGTTTGGAGCATAGAGACTTTGTCGTCCATGGCATTCTTGGGAGAAGTAACAGTGAGTGGCTATCTTCTGACAATATAAACAAAGGCACGGAAAACAAAATCGGACTTCCTCGCAAAATTAATTGCTGAGATTGAAGTTAATGAGAAAGCATGTGTTTAGAACATGTTAAGCCTCTCAAAACAAGAAGCTGTTATTTCTAAAAAAATCGTTCGAATCCCCTGAAACACACCTGGAGTTACCGAACGATTTAAGCAAGTAGCCGCTTCTTGAGCATTTGAAAGTGCAATTTCCGTGGAGTAATGTGAAAACTTGTGTCAGCTCAAATAACTCAATCACGCATATGAATCGATAAAAATATATGATTAATCTATTGGATTGGCCTATTTTATCATCAATCATGCTCTTTTCCATGCTCCTCCAAGTACAGACTGACGAGATGATTCAAATGAATGTACGCTTAAGGGAGTCGCAAAGAGCGTGTGTCTTAAGCTCAAGCTATTTTGACTGAGCGTAATGCTCACTAACTTCTCAACATGTATAATATCATGAATCCTGGATGGACTAGAGTGTTAAAGAGTGCAGTTTGCTCGTCACGTTTCCTGGACGCAAGCTAAAAACCTTTCGCCCCGACATGGACAAGCAAAATGGAACAAAGAAAATGCATCCATCTCGAAAGTACTTTCTTCAGTTATAGCCAATCAAATTTCCCCATTTCGAAATCTAGCCAATCAGAACGAGATAAGATCTGAATTTTCATATTTGAAGAGAAATAGATTCATCTTTGCCGACTCAACGATATGAAGTCCCAAAGACAAGTACACTGTCAGTCTTTTCGTTTCTGTTGATAATTGGAATAGTTTTTAAAGTCAAACAAGTTTAAAAATGGCTGCCCAAGCCTGATTCAATGACTATCATTTTTGTGAAGAAAATCTAGATTCATTTGACTTAAATCTTGCGGTCCCAGTGGTTGCCATTCCTGAGCTTCAATATTTCACGATTAATTGTCATGCCTTGCAGCGTTGTGAACGACAAAATAACGGCAAGCGGAGGACCTAAACTTGGTTGTGCGTTAGAAGCCAAATATTAAGTGCCAAACTGCAATTTCCCCTCCAGGTGGTTCAGTCCTCAACAGACGTTACGATAGAGGTCAACTCACTGCACGATGTAGGATATCTGAAAATAATGTGAACATAGGTATTGTTGCATCTTAGAGTTTAGTGCTTCAACATAAATTCCTTCACCAAGGTCTCCAATTAATCCCCGTGTCGACTGTTTACGGAACGGTCATTGGGGGAAATCAACCGATGAGAAAATGAATTGTCTCCAATGCGATCCACATACCGAAATGTATCGATTTTTTGCAAATCGCTCAGCCAATCAGAATCGAGTATTTACCTAATTCACGCAAAATACACCCAGACACACGTGTAAATAATTTGGGACGTTTGCCATACTGTCCATTTATACTTGACTTCAGTATGATCGAATCGATTTGGAATAGAATTCGATTTTGGTAAAAAATACAAATTTGGGTGAAAAAGACAATATAATGCGTGCTTTAAAGTGAAATATTAGCCTCTTGAAAGCAATTTAGCTTTCACTTGGGGATTCATCTACAGATCTCGTCTTTACCTTAAAACTATTTTGTGTTAGTCGTTGTTTGAGAACTCTTTCAAAAACAAAATCGACTCCACAATTAGTGGCAGACACCATGAGAGACTTGATAGTTGACACGTCATTTCGGTGTCCGTTTTGAGCCGTCCATTTGAACCTTTTTGGTGTAACCTTCCGATTTGGATTCGAGAAACTTTCGATCAAATGTTTCAAATCGGAAATGGCAAGTGTCGATATGCAATTCAATCATCGACTGGTTGTTTTCAATGGCCAAAGCTAAGTTTTGAGCAACAACAGTTGAAATTTCTTGGACGCCGAGAATCTATGTTTTTAACATTGAGCTCTGAATGAATGGAACCAAGGAACACAGTCTCTCATCGCTTAGATGATCCGTCAATCTCAAGCATTCAATAGATCTGGGCAATGAAACTTCTTCAAGACTCTCCCCGACGTCATAACCAGCTTTAAATGCTCCTAAATCGAATCGAGTCATCTTCGTAACTTTTGCAAGAGTCGTTAGGGTTGGTACACATTCAATTGTCAAACCCCAAAAATCAAGGAATAATGTCTTGATGCAAAGGTTCAAACTAGAGATGTCAATGCCGCGGAGGCAGAAGTCAGACAGCCAAAATCTCTCCAAGGTTCGACAATTGAACAAAACCTCGCAAAAACTGTGTCTTAAATTCCTGTCACGGTATTCCCAACCAATGAATGATGATTGAAAAACTCGGACTTTCTGACGACGAAACCAATCGATGATATGATTCAAATCGGTGTTTGAGATTCGATACGAGCTGGAAGTAAACATTGAAAAGTCTGTGATGCTAGAGCTCTTGGCCACAAAAGCGTAAACATCTCCCATGTCTCCATTATCGTCATCAATGTACAAAGATGTCAAGTTGGGTAGTCGTTGCAATAATATTAAGAACAAGCCTTGTGATTCAGATGTCCATCCATTTGTCCAAATTCCCCGTACTAGCAAAAAATTTGTTGACAAACCGTTCAATTCTTGTTGTGGGATGTAAATGGGCTTTCAGCCAATTCACATCAAAACACGCGTCACGAATAATTACGCTTGAATAGTATGGTTATTGCCTTGCACAACTGTAATATTGACGCATCAAGCATTGAACCATCAAAGATCAGTGACGGCCATAAGTTCGAATGTTTCCGAGTCAATCCCAATTGATAAAGCTGCTCCAGGTCGCAGTTCGGACCGTGAGCTTCCAGGAAGGCAAAGAGATCTGTTTTATCTGGAATCGCAAATGCAATCTTGATAACAACGTCTTCGGGCACCTCAGACCACATCAGCTTCATTGATGCACCTCAATTTTTGTTTTGACTCTTCGTCCCATCGGTGCATTGGTACATTTCGATTGAACGTGGTCCAGCCTTGGTCTTGTCGTCAGTTTTGACTTGAAAAGTATATCTGGATTGGAAGAACACTGTGAATGAAGGTTTGCATGTTTATGCCATAACTTGTCGTTACCTTGAAGTCAAGCAATGGGTTTTCCATGTCTGTCTAGCCTTAAATCTTGCAACATAGACAAGTTATCACAGTCAGCAAGACATCTCTGGGTCAAAAATGAGTCTCTCCAACTATTGAATCGCAAACATGGATACAAATACGCTACGTTTCAAATACTTGAGCTCATGCCACTTGTCCTTGACCACTGCATTTGAATATACTTTGGCTACTCATGGACAAAGTCACCACCACAAGCGAGTGCGAATTCCATCAACGAATTCACAGTCAATTCTGCCACAAACGTGTTCACTGGCGTTCTCCATTTCATTCTTTTTGATACAACGTGTCGACTTGGGTGGAACATGCTCTGAATCAGAAAGCCGCAAGTCGTCGATAGCAATTTCAACACAAGCAAAGCCTAATTCAGATATCGTCTGGTTACCCTGCAGGGCCAAGGCAAGGCTTTCAGCAAAAGCTGAAGAAATTTCTTCAGTATCCAACGTGAACGTTTCCAAATGACAGTTTTGAATCAATGGAAACAATGTGCACCAAGTTGAGTCTTCAATGTGAAAGCCGCTCAAGTTCAATCTCTCGATATACTTTGTTGGCAAAGCTCGCTGGAGATTTTTCACGACATCGATGGTGCCATCTTCGTATTCTTTTAACTCGAGATTAGTGACTCCCGATCGACCAAATTGGCTGGTCAAAGGTTGGACAAGCTCAGCGTTCAAAATGCACCTCTCCAGTCGTATCGTGGATATTGAAAGTTCCAATTGACTAAATAGCGTGCCATCGCGATGAACATGCGCGAGCTTGAGGCTTTCCAGAGTCGGGGGGTTAAATACTGCTTGATAAAATGATTGCTCCACTTCCTCGTCAACGCGGCCCCATACGCCTCCAATAGACTCAAACACTCGAACCGGCTGATGATGAAACCACTCAATGAGATGGACCAATGCAGAATTGCTAATTCGATATCCATGGCTTGTAAAGATTTTGAATTCCGTGAGTTGCTTGCACGTGGGCACCAAAGCAAACATGTTTTCGAAGTCTGCAATACCGTCGAACACGCGGATTCAAAAATCTTTCCAGCCACACGACGTTAGTCCAGACGCCTTCGACATCGACATTTGAATAATATTTGGCAATTGCTTCGTATGAAAATCTCCATGGACTGTCAGCGAGTGAAGAACAGAGCTTCAAGGATGGCCACAACAAAGCATGGTCAACTGTTTTTCCCAGTTAAAAGAGATGACGAAGTGGTCCCGACGAGTTGATGAAAGCAAACAGATCTGTCGCGCTTGGGATGCTGAAGGCAATTTTGACGATCTCATCCGTTGGCAGGGTTGATGCACACAGCATTGTTGCGCAATACAGTAAACTGCAAATGCACGGCTTTCGTCGCCACGTCGTTGTCTCGTTCCCTCTGCCATGGACTGTGACGTGAGTGATGGTCCGTCGTGTGACGACATTCATTGCTACAGTCACTAGCAAGTTGGATCTGAAGGTGTTAAACGAGCGGACAGTCTTTAGTCCTGTCAATTACCATATTTGACATGTTATAGTAGTGACTTGTTGTCAGAAAACGTAATCGGTGGATTTACACAAGATTATCGTCCAATTAGAGTGCAATGAGTTGGACGATGTGTTGAGATTGGGCAGAAATAGTTAATTTTGGAAAGGCACCAGCCCGATCACAACATGAAGTCTAGCCAAACTTTCTGCACGCAGCTTGCAGCGCAGTGCTTCTCTGGATCTGATTGATGGAACGATCCAGAGAAGTACGCATATAAGGTAAGCGGCTTTTGATTCCGCTAAAGAACCGCCGGGTTCGGCTGTCGCTGCAGCTAGCAATCACCAAGTGTCTTTGCCTGACTTGGCACATCGTGGTCGTTGGGCCTTAGAAAGTTTCTCAACTCTGATGGAGTATATTTGCGAAACCTCCCACGGAGATCAAAAGATTGGTTGCGCCTTGAGTGGCTGGGAGAACCCTCAATTTCAAGTGTTTTCGCCTTCCTTGGCTTCATTAGTTACTGTGAAACATGGTGTTGACGTGCCAGCTTTTGTATCTAAGCTATTTGAATTTTGTCTAGCGCGTCTGGAGAAACGATCTTTTGCTGAAGCTCTTGCAGCATCTCGTTTGATGTATTTACCCGACACGTTAACAGTCTGCCCAAATCACAGTCTACATTTGACAATGGTTGCAAGTGCAAAAGCTGTATTACCATACGAAGATGACACAGAAATTTTGAACATATTGAAGCATTGGGGAGAAAAAGTGCGCTTGAAATTTATCATGGATAACCTCATGCAGCTCAAAACCGGAACTATTCTAGAGAATTTGAATGAAGAGGGCATTACCCAACGCTTTGTTGGTGCTCATACTTTTGCAGAGGTTCTCAACAAGCTGGTCGGTGGATATCGTGGACTTATGAATGAAATTCTTGAGTTGCGTGGCATTGTTTCAGATATTGCTGCTGCAAACAGCCGTCAGACAACTTTACTTGAAAATTTGGTTGCGATATCAAAGAATTCACAAGCAACTGGAGCCGACCCATCGAATTCTTGCGACGCGTCGAGGACATTTTCACAATTTAGGCAAGCTCGCAATTGGCCTCGATCACTCAATTCTCTAGCAAACATTACTATGAGTCAACTTTTATTCATGTACCTTGCAGACTCTCTCGATGAAATCCCTCACGAGCCCATAACAAAATACAACTAAAGGTTGCCGAAGCCATTGCAATTGCCACTAAATTCTACTATATTCGGCTAATGAAGATAAAGCCACACGGTCGAAAACCTACTGACAGCGACTACGAGCTTTGGCGAGCCAAAGCCAACGAGATCCAATCATCTATTGTCAATCACATTGTCTCCAACCGTCCAAAAAGGATTCGAGCACGTGGACCAACTGGTTCTGTCGAGGGAATTCTCAAAGCTTGGTCTGATTTAAAGTCTCAATCTAACTAATAATTGAATTTTTCTTTACTCCATGCTTCATACCTCCATTGGCTTCATGCGGTGTTGGCAAGTCTGTTCGAGTGTTGCAAAACACCAAATGGGTTGGCTTTGCTTGAATCATTTGATTGGCCGCCGAAGAAAAAGACAACTGGATATTTTCGATACAAACTTGAAGTATATGACTGAATACTCAAAATAACATTATCTTCGGCTCAACCTCTTCTACTTTGTATTTGAATGTCGACGAAGATAAGACGAAGTTAATCTTTACAGCGGTGTATTTTTAAGGTGCACAAAATGGAATTTGTATGCACAGAAAAACTTTGAACGGAAATACCTCTAATATTCAATAAAAATCAAATGCTGAGGTTTTTTCAAATTCAATTGACCTAAGAGTGTACTGATGGACGCAATTTGGAAAATGATCATTATGCGCTTAATGGCCATGTCTTTGACAGGGCGTGACCTGTCAAAGTTGGGTCTAATCTCTCAATTCTGTGACTACACAGCTTGTGACTACAGAATTTGCCCTTATCAGATCATTTCAGAATTTCTGTATTTTATTATTTGTTTAACTGTTAGTATGTATGTATTAATATTCAAGACTATCAGTGCAATCAATGCTGAAGCACCTTAAGAATTAAATACCTTTCAAATAAAAGTTTTGACAGTTGCTCAAAAATACTATATTTAGGAGGTTTTCGAAAGGAAAACACACCGCTTTAACATGACAAATATGGTATGAGCATGTTGACGCTGCTACATGCTACATGCTCACAGAGAGAAGTCATTCCAGTCCGTTGGTATAATCAGCTTGTTGTTCGAATTGCAACTACCGTAAAGTCGAGGAATCCGATCGTAGCGACCTTAAGACAAAAGTCATGCGTATTATTTGATCTCATAGAAAACAAAGCCTTTGGTGGAAGCAATGCCCCCAAACGAACAATCGATTCTCTAATCTAATAACCATGGCTCGGCAGCTTGCAATATGGTTGCAAACGGGGAAGCCTAGACTACACTGACTCGTCAGCACCGTGATGCACCGTGACACTTTTTTTTTCATAAAACCCTTGTTTCTGGATGGACATGTATCTTGGTCCAGGAAATCTTCAATTTGAACTTACACAATGCAATAGTACTTTCCTGGAATAGCCAATCGTTGAGCGTTATTTCATAATTTAACCAATCAGAGAGAAACAAACGGCACAATATAATTTTGGCGCAGACATAAACGGTATACACGTTCAGGGGCGTTTTCTGAAACTACCATGTTATCTACAAAATCACACCGAAGTTGTATTTCTGGTGATGGAGCCAATCATTTCTTAGATAATTCGAGAAAGAAATGATTGATTGGATAAAATTTCTTTTCTGTGGAGTATTTTGGGATTTTATCGTGATGCAAGTGTGATCCAGGGTGTGCTAAAATTGGCCAATCAGGTGCCGAATCACACCAAAAATCACACCCATCCGATGATATCTAGGTCAATCAAGTTGTTTATCAGCTCTGCTTTGCCTGGACATTCATCTTTCTCTAAATGCTATCTCCACAAGTTCGTGACTTAATATATTATCCTTTTCTCTCTTGTGTGTTCTGTCGAGCACTTTCAATGTCAATGAAAGCATACGAGAATAGAGCAGCTGGGTAGCATGTGCGCGTGACCGGTTTACCTGAAACACAGTCGCTTCCATTGTCGATTATAAACTAAATACGTCCTGAATCTAATCATAACTACTGCCCATGATTTGGATTTGGTCGATGGAGGCTAATTTGTGCTCTGTGTTTTGATTTTTATGTTTCACAACACTAGTCAAAGGACAAGCTGATCCTTGGTGCCATCAGAAAATCTATATCGACTTCGTATCCACACGATAATCTGACGGCACACAGAGGTGTAATTCGTGAAAATTCCACTCAAGGCACACGACGCCTGCTGTCGAACAAAACGACAGGACAAATGTGTGATTTGCATACCTTTCGTACAATGAATCAAGTATTTTTACAAAAAGCAAACGATTGTTACGAGTTAGAACCAAGTATAAGATACCTAGATACATAAGACCCATGTGTCAATGGCCAAAATCGACTCGTCGTGTTGTCATCGTAGACTCCATGTTGTCGACTTCGACATTTCACAGCATGCATGCATTTAAGAATTTTAGCCAATCATTCAGCGGTGTGACTGGGAGTGTGATGTTTTGCAAGAACGGTCATGGTACTGAAGTTTTCTTCCACTTTAATTGAGGTTAGACAGACAGTACTAACAAAATGTCGCCCGAAACATCAAATTCATGACAATAAATAGTTTATCACACGAGGCACAAATTGATATAAATCCAAGTTTTGATATCAGCATTGGTTAACTTCTTGAGTGAATCAATAGCAATCAACAGGATGCTATTACTCTCGTGACTTCTAACCTCCAAGGTGAGAATGAGCATGGCATATCTCGAGAGAACGCGAGGAAGTTGTTGTTCATTGGCACCTTCGAAGCAAAAGACTAGAATAAACAATCACAAATACAAAAGATGAAAGAGTTCGTATGCAGATTCACGTCTATCTTCAACAGTGAATCATTTTGTAATAAAAAATTCGCTAGACTTGACTGACTGTTGCAGGCGATTTACTTGAGCACTGAGAGTTGCCATGCCGTTTTCAATTGATCAATAGATCATTTCTCTATCGCGCGCTAACAGCTCAAAAAGACCAAGAAAAATTCCAAGGCTCCTTAGGGAGGTAGCGTCTCCACGTGTCGCGAATGAAAATAAGAGCCGAGGATTATAAAAAAGAGCCAGAAAAATACGTAGCCATGATTGTAAGGTCAATAAAGAAATATCTCTTCCGTCAATTTCATTATTGCACAAGACATCAACGTGGGAATGAACGATTTGACACTTTCTAATAGCTATACCAGGACAAGTCAAATTTACAACCACGTTCGGAGGCAAATTCCATAAGAGACATCAAACTTTCATCATCAATTGAATTTGGTACACCTGTCCATTTGATGCATGTGGAGTCCACCTGCCGGCTGGGATGGCAAATACTTTGAATCAAAATCCGCATGTTTGGAGCAGAAATCTCGCTGTTTAAGAATTCCAATTCAGAAATTGTCCGATTGTTTTGAATGGCTTTCCCAAGCTTTTGAGCAAATGCTGATGTGATTACTTCCAGATCAAGACATAGGCTGTTGAGGGTGCACCTCTGAATTAGAGGTGTCAACTTGGTCCAATGTGCACTATTGAGATGAAAGTCAGTGACTTCCAAGGATTTGATCGATGAAGATGACAGAGCTTGTAAGTTAGATTTTAAGCCATTGAAAGTGCCGTCATCAATACAATCCCTTAGCACAAGGTCAGTCAATTTTGACTGAGCCAATCGAGTTGCCAAAAGTTTTAAAATGTCTGAGTCCTGTTCGTCTAGCATTAGCCACTTCATGGAAAACGAAAACTTTGTAAAATCCATATCGTCCAGGTAAAACGCTGCAAGCTTGAGCCGTTCTAAGGAAGGGCAGTTAAACATAGCTTCACACAGTGCTTGGCGCAATTCGACATCAAGGAGTTTCACATCCTTAAACCAGGCCTCAAATTCTCGAACAGGTTGACGATGAAACCATTGAATGAGATGAAGCACATCGTCACGTTGTACTGCATACCCATTTTCGGCAACAACTTCAAATTCTATAATTGTTTTGGTCACGGATAAGATCGCGAAGATTTCTTTCAAGTTTCCATATTTGTTGGCCACGCGCAAGGATGTTAAGTGGTCCAGTCGCGGAAATACATTCTTCCACGTTGAGGCATTTTCTTTTGTGATTGCAATACTAACATCTGTAATCCGAAAGCTCGTCCAGTCATCCACATTGTTCATCTTCTCTGGAATAGTATCAATACGCCATTCAATTGCAGCTGTCGGACTCAAATACTTTTTCATCCACTGGATAATCTCCCAACCACCATATTCAATTGTTACATTCGAGTAGTATTTGACAATGTCACGGTATGGCGGAGTAGATAGTAAGCCAATCGTCGATGCATCGATCAGCAAAGATGGCCAGAAGGACGAGTGGTCAAGTATGCTGCCCAGTTGGTGAAGCAACTCAAGTGGTCCCAAGTTGATGGCAGGACGGAGAGTTTCCAAGAACGAGAGCAGATCTTTGGCGTGGGTTATAAAGAATACAATCTTGATGAGCACATCAATAGGTAACGTAGTTACACCGGGCTTTACTCCTCGGTGAGATGCCAAGGCGACTTGTCCATCCTTGCTTTGCTTTTGTCTGGTCCGTCGGTGCATTCTTGTGTCCAATGATGGACTTTGTGGAGTGACTCCGCTTCACTCCACCTAGACTTGATGAATATATTGAAAAGGTGCGAATGGATATCAATATGTCGTACTTTGTGCAGGTCACTAGACATTTACTTTCTGGGAATATAGCCAATCAGAATAGTTTTTTTTAGTTTTGACCAATCATAACAAAGTGACATATCCAGTTGAGGAAAATATTCGCCTGATGAATTCACTCATTAGACAGATTTCGCAAAGCCGTTCCATAAATTATCTTCACCCACAACTCCACAAACTTGCTGAAATTTGGGGACTCTGCAACAATTTTTCAGAGGTTCTTCAAAATCGCATAATTTATGAGAGTATATTTTGTTGAAAATTCGTGGAATGACTTTGCGAAATCTGTCTATTAAGTGTGAAATCAATGAAAGAGTAGATGCGTCAAGCAAGCTTGTCTGAATAAATAACAGCTGTGCTGTTAGAATCGTAATCATTGGAATAAAATCCATCCTAATACCGCTGTAGTCTGCGAGTCGAATATTTGATATATGACAAAGGCGTGGTACATCGACAGGCTTCATACTATCATCGTCAATGTTGCCTCATCTACATCTGGGTGAAGAGATCTGCTGGTTATCCTTAAAGATCCGAGACTATGCATTGAAATGGGATCGCTTTAATATATTTGACAGTTGGCTGCACGGGGTCATTGAGCCTTTTTGGTCGTCATTACCTTGCTTAAACTATTTTCACATCATTCATACCCGTGCTCTGTCGCAAAATAAAGCACGAGTTACAGTGATTTCATTCTGATGTCGCTATATGGTGATGTCGCTTTGTCATGCATTCTCAAGGGCAAATATAGGTATTTAGGCACATAAGTATTCGATGAATTAGGCATTTCTGCCAATGTTTAAGTTATCTGTCGATGAAATCTATGACTAGGATTTGATCTTTATGTAACCACACTTGTCGCTCTAGCAGTCAAAGAACAGTTACCCAGCGCTTAAGGGCCATGACATCTCCAGAAGTTGACAATCACAGGTAAAACCGTCTATAATGTTAATAACCGAGCTACAAAACACGGAGGAATGGCGAGATGTCGATGAGGAAAATTAACTAAAAACGATTTTCTCCATGAAAACAATTCAATATGGCTGTCAGCGAGTTGACAATTTCTAAGCAGTGTAGACCCAGCTATGAACAAATTTACATCCACGTTCGGTGGTGAATTCCTCAAGAGACTTCAAAGTTTCATCATCAAATATTTCCGATACATATGTCCATTGGACGCACTTGGAGTTCACCTGGAATGGGATATACTTTGAATCAAAGTCTGCATGTTTCGAAAGGATATTTTGCTGTGGACACGTTTGATGGCCTTGACTTGCTTCGCCAAGTTTTTCAGCAAATGTCGTTGTGATTACTTTCAGATCAAGACTCAAGCTGTTGAGTGTGCACATTTGAATTAGTGGAGTCAATGGACGCCTTCCAAAACCTTCGCATTTGCATTTCGCAACATTTTTCTTTTTTTTAAATAAATATGACAAACGCAAATTTGCGAAGACCAATTTTTCGTCTTCGCAAATCGTATTTTTTCACATTCTTTTTCTTTTTGGGAGGAGTTCAAGGGGCTGAGATGAAAGGAGGCGGAAGAGGGAAAGGATGGTGCCAGGAGTCTGTGACGCTCTTGCTACACCACGTTGAGGCTATCAAGCCACTGGGGAAGAACGGTTGGTCTAAGGTTGAGGCTGCATTTAACCTTTGAGCCACGCATACCCATCGAGACGCTGATGCATTGAAAAGTAAATACGTGTCACTCAAGAACCATGCAAAGCCTGGTCGCTGATAAGAGCAATAGAATGTATTGAATGCCTTTCTTTCAGCATAGCACGGATACGGAGGGCACATGCGATCTTTCGGAGTCTCTCGCGTCTTAGCAGGCGCGCTGCTATCAACCTCAGCACACCTGTCATTAACAAAGTGTGTCTAGCCAATTCAGCGGTGTGTTGGGACAATTTTAACCAATGAAATGTGGAACAAAAATATGAAATTAGCGTGGACATAAAACACGTAATATACCTTGAATTTCCCAAGAATCACAGAGTACGAGTTTCATGTTCGTGGATGTCATCACCACAGACCACAGAAATGCCTTCAATATGTAGAAAATGCCTTCATGAAATGTGGAATCAACACGAAATTCGTGTCGATAAACCAAGGTACATTTTTATTTTTACATTTTCATTTCTTATCACTGAAGTGATTATCTACTAATCTCGATAACCTGAACGAACAAAGACCCCTCCACCTTTCGCAGCCAATTTCTTGAGAGATTTTGTGATGTTCGCCGCCTTCTCTCCTTTCTCCACTCCTTCGTAACTTGCGTCTGAGGTGATCCGTTTTGTTTCCACACGTCGGTTGGGATGCACCATGTTTTCAACTAAGACGTGCAAATCGTCCACGGCGCATTGGCTCAATCGTAAATTCAATTCACAAAGCGTCTGATTGTTTCGAATGGCCGCAGCAAATTGCTGAACAAAGCGAGAAGGTAACTTGTCAGCCGAGAGTGCTAAAGTTTTCAAAGGACAATTCTCAAACAACGGAGCCAAATCGCACCAAGGCGAATCTTCTTCACAGGGTATGTAAGGCAGAGTCAAGTCCTCGATGGATGTTTGAGGCAACACTCGCAGTAGATATTCCAAGCCATCGATAGTTTCATGCTGCGCACCACAACTCAGAGAGAGTGAAGTGACGCGAGATTCTACCAGTCGACTCGCCAGGGATTTGATAAAGTCAGATTTCATGTCGTCAAAGGCGATCACCAATTTTCGCATCGAAAGATTGCATCGCGAAAAATCCATGCAATGCAGAGACCACCCATAGAGCCCAAGTGTATGTAGAGTGTGGCATTTGAAAATAGCGCGACAAAGCTTTCGAGTCAAACCCTTGTCAATTCTCGAGGATAGCTCACATTTGGACTGAAACGCTCGAACGGGCTGACATTTAAACCACTTGATGAGATGAATCACGTCATCGGCTGTCAATTCCGAGTCCTTCGAATAAAAATTAAACTCGGTGATTTGATTTTTGGTCGCAAGATATTGAAATAAACCACGCAGGTCACCCAACGTATCGGGCTCACCATGAAGCGTCAATGATCTCAAGTGGGGGAATCGAAGCAACAAGTCCATCCAGTTGGAGTCACGAGCTTTGATGAACATAAGACAGAGACTTGTTATGCGAAGGCCTGTTCGATCAAGCACCTGGCCCATCGTAACAAAATTGCTCATGATCATCCAGCTCAGCTCGACACTTGGATGCAAATACTTCTTGACCCACTCGACGTCAAAGGCATTTTCAATGTACGCTTTCGAAAAGTATTTGACAATGCTTTCGTGGCCATATAATTTTGTTGGAATGCCCGGCCGAAGTCTCAAAATGGGCCAAAAGTCGCCGGCATTGTTGGTCAAATCGAGTTGAGTCAAGTGATCGAGCGGACCCAGGTCGACGTGAGGACGGAGCGCTTCCAGAAATGCCATCACATCTTTTGCCTCTGGGATCGAAAACGTGATCTTGATGACGATCTCCAGCGGCACTTCCAACCAAAACTTCTTGGCTTTCAGAGACGAGAGACCTCTCGACTTCTTCCTCGGTTTGTCCGCCATGGCATTTGATTTGTGCCTCGCATGGCCATATGGATGCCCATCAACTTCAGTGTGAGTATACTATAGTCAAGTTAAATGAAAAAAATTCTTGAAATTTGTATGATAGCGAAGTTCGAAGAAACTTCGTACTTGCAGTTGGTCATACTGTAGGAGGATAACTTTGGTCGACGGGAGCTCTGACGTGGCAGATGAAGCGACAATCGAGGCGATTGTGGCTTTATCTATAAATTACTAGCAGGGCGATTGAATTGACCCAATAGAGTTACCCCCATCTGTTGATCCGCTGTTTCGTCCGGGTGGTGGCTTGGCCTTACGACCTCCTTGCCGCCTTTTTGTCAATTTGAGCCATGTGACATCAAGGATTTGCTGTATGCAGTGAATAAATCTACTCGACAATAGATTCAAATCGCAAATTGCCTGGTTGCTGTGAATGGCCGCCGCAAGACCCTGTGCAACTGCCGGTGGAATTTTGATACACTTGATAGTAAGAGTGCTGAGCCAAACGATACCTTCTTGGATTGCCATCAATATCTAAAGCTGTCCATTTCTAGTATTTAATAGGTGCGCGAGACAAGACGTTTGTGAGGCATTCCAAGCCATGAGTTAGGTGATTCCTTCTTCCTAGTCCCTCAACACGAGACGTAAACCTTCAGAACCAGCGAGCCGATGAGCAACTAAACTCGCGAATATTAATTGGTCAAACCGTTCATATTGAGCTGTGCTTCTTGCATTCTGTCGGTTTGTTTGACTACACGGTAAGGTCTTTCACCGGTCAATTTCGGGTCAGGCCACATGTTAGGTCAAACGACAATATTGAAGATATCTCCACCGCCAGGAAGAGTTAGAGCGCGATGTTTTGTCATTCCCTAGCAGACCACATCAGGGTGGCGGCACGGCCTTACAGCCTACCTGCCACCTTACCATGTGAGAGAAAGTATAAACAAATCCCGTTTTGGTACACGTTGGGGGCTCCCTCCTCCAAGTCATCTGCCTGCAAAAAATTGCGCTCACCCAAGCGAAGCGGACGTCGAGTCGAAATGTTTCTGGGTGGATGTCTGACGTTGTTCGCGCAGTTTACGCCTTTGCCATTGCAGATTGAATGAGAAAAACCTAAAATCTGACCAGAAAGTAAAATAAAACCAGTAAAAACCTGAAACAAAACCTGTGACCTGCAGACCCAAAATTGACCTGTAAAGGATTCACCTTTTTGCGTTATGTTGGGTCAATTTCCGATTGATTTAATCTGATTTAATCGAGTTAGCTCAATAACATTTCAATAAACACAACTGTTCATCAATTGCACTTCGAAAATGTCCATTGACATTTAGAAAATGCCCACTCTGTGAAAAAGACAACATCACTTTGAAAAAAGTCAACAGCAGTTTGGAGACGCCCCAGCCTTCGACTCACACCACTTGCACAAGTTTAAGACGAGTCAAACCAAGTCGGCATGATCGCCTCATCAACCGACTGATTTGTGTTAATTCACCCAAACCATGATTTGAATTCCGAGTCTTTTTTGACAACTTAATCAAAAAGTTGGCACGGATTCAGATATTCTTCTCGAAAGTTACATTTTGGAGGCAACTTCTGAATGATCCATTTTAATTTGCACTGGTTGTGGTTGACGAATCGACTTAGGGAAGTGATGCTGTTGACATTATATTTTGCAGATATATTTTTCGGAACTACCGTATATAGTTTTCTCGGTCATGACTGCGGTCATAGTTCATTTTTGGTCGTTTTATTGTGCTTTTGATACAAAATTGTGAGGAACGGTTTGAATCGACCGAGGTTTCGAATCGATTCCGAATCGAACGGGATTCTCTGATTGGCTAGAATTAAAAATTAAAATTAGTCAGCCAATCAGAATCGATCAGTCACCTGACTCACGCAAAACACACACTGACACACACCACTTCAAATCGATTTGAAAATGAATTCGCATTTTGGTCAAAACCACAAATTTGGTTGAAAATGACAATATGACTATTCTGTTTTTTCATTTTTCGTTCACAATAGGACACCAAAAATCTTGTTTTCAAGCTTAAATCAGGCATCACAAGACATGTAAACTTTGTAATGACCGCTCTAGCAGTCGAGATGGCTCTCATCATGGTGCATGATAGTCTTGACCTTGGCAGGAGTGATGACAACGAGTGTTTGTATTAGCTTAAAATTAGTATGATGACCAGAGTTAAATATATCTCGAATATTTATTCAAAAACAGCCAATTTGGAAACTATATCTCTGATATTTATTTTCTTGGTCATGACCCTGGTCATGACCGCAAAATTTAAATTTTCAAAGTGATTTTGTTTTTATCGCAGACAATGTGGACTTTTCTAAATGCCATTGACTTTTTGGGGGGCGAGACTTGATTGACTATCTATTTTCTGTTTTATCTTTGTCGAAGGATGAGTCCAATATTGTATCAATTTGATTGGATATTAAGTTCTATTTATAGATTTGACTCTTTCCTATTGACCAATGATGAAAAGTTCAATTTTGTCCTATCATGGGAATGGCGA
The DNA here is from genome assembly GCA_019828595.1 of Aphanomyces cochlioides. Lineage (NCBI taxonomy): Eukaryota > Oomycota > Saprolegniomycetes > Saprolegniales > Verrucalvaceae > Aphanomyces > Aphanomyces cochlioides. Next base: position 40,483 of record JAHQRK010000046.1, read on the forward strand.
TGACACCAACACTCATTGCCTCCGTGCAGCAGTCCACAGAACCCACCGAAAGCAAGCTCCAGCTGGTCGAGAAATGGCAATGAAGTCGGTATGGTTAGAGCTGCCAGTGGAAGTCGTCGTGAATATTGCTTTTTCGATTTCAAAAGCCGACGACTTGTTTGCATTTCTGGAAGCTATCCGGCCTTTGAATATCTTGGGACCTTTGGAAGATCTGTACCAGTTGGGTTTGACTCGCAATCACGCAATGCTATGGCCAATGCTGCGCTTCGAACCACAGACACTACACCCATTATATCGCTCCTCGTACGAAATAATCGCTAAATATTATGGACGGGTTGCAGTGTCAGAGATTTGGCACGAAATTCAATGGCTCAAGACGCATTTGGACCCAGCGACGAAGATTTATTGGGCAATTGACGATATCCCATCAACGATGGACGGACTGGAAGATTGCGTTGAGCTTTGGATTACTAGCCTCACTATTAGCTTGGACATGGATTCGTCGTTGTCGTGGTTGACGAATATTCTTCCCCGATTATCTCATTTGACGGCTTTGGCACTCTACGGCAGCCTTAATGAATTTACTGACGTGTTCAAATGCGTTGCCACAAGCTGCCGGATAACAGAAGTCAGCATCATGTCATCACTCTATCCTATGAAAGCTTCCGACTTACTCTATCTCACCCAATGGTTCCGACTTCATCCTGTCCAAAGATTTGAGTGCTCAGTCAGTGGCTGGGATGCAATTGAACTGGATGCAAGGCAATCCTTTTATCAAGCCATGTTCAACTGCCCTACCCTGGACAGACTTGGTCTATTTAAGGGTTACCTGGACGACGTTGATTTTACAAAGTTCACATTTTCCATGAAGTCCTTGCGGATGGATAATTGTCTGGTATCCTCACATCTGTTTGAATCATTGGCAAGTCGTCTTGAAGGATCTAGCGTTTTGAATCTCGAATTGGCTGGCATCGATGAAGAATGCACGGACGGGCTAGAATGTCTATTGCGAGTTTTACCCGGTACAACGATCAAGTCCTTGAAATTGATAAACATTCGATTCACCGATGATTTACGATGGTGTGCTTTGGCTTCACTTATTGAGATATGTTCGGTGAAAACCTTGACACTCATCTCTAAAAGCATTCCCTCTTCGTTTGCTCAAAGTCTTGCCACAGCTATAAAAAACAACCACGCAATTTGTGAACTGATCTTAGGGAGTAGTGATATCGATATCCATGACATGCATCGCTTGATCGAAAGCCTCACACATTTGAGCCGTCCTGTGAAGACAAAACGGATCAAGTGGAGAGTTTCAAGGCGACGCAAGGTGATATCGTCCATTGAGAAGTCTCTGATGGATTTAGCTTCCAAATGCGGAGGTGAATTTATAAATACCATTCTCTAGGTTTTTGGGTTTTCTTCATTCCCCCTTCAACCCCCTGAAAACGTGAAAACGGTGGCATCTTGTCCAGTTGAACTTTCTAAACGTTTGTATTGATATTCTCGCTGAGTCGATGAATATGGTTGGCAAAAGGAATGCCGTCCGTCTTACATTCCACCATAAGTCGATTAAAATTCTTGGTGATATCTTTCGAATGGATTCGTAGGGAAAGGCTCGACCTCCGCGGTGATGATATAGCTATTTCTAAAATTGCATTGCGTTCAGGATCACTTGTTGATACTTATCGAACAGGCATAAACAATGAAAACAATGGTGTGAAGAAGGCAGCGGAGAAAGATACATTTGATTTACTCAGGTCATGTCATGCAAGGAAGAAAATTAAAAACTATGACTACCCAACACAAGGTGCATTATCTCCTCTGACACGCACATGGGAGGTGAATTCCCCAGCAGTCGTGATGGGTGAAGTGTCTATGAATGCCCTAGGCAAGAGGATGATATTAAGACCCGCCGTTTTGCTTTCGCGTGTCGAAAAATCACAGCTGGTTTATTTCAAAGTATTGGGTGTCCAACTCCAACTGACTAGAATGTGATTGTCTTAAATGCAGAAAAAGTGGACGGAACCTTCTAGATCCGAGAGGCCAAACTTTGCCAATGAAAAACATCAAATAGCTTGGGCACTCGTGCAACAAAATTGGCCCTGAGCAAAGTCAATTCATCCCAAGTAGTTGTTTAAATGGTCTGGCAAGATCAAGAGGGAAATGTTAGTGTAAGAAACTGTGTGTGTTAAGTGTAAATCAACGCATAGTACTGTGCGCTGGCGTGCGCTGTGGATGAAAAATGCGGTGAAATGCCGTGCACAAACTCGGAGAGACGAAAACAGCTCGGGATCTCTTGATTCTTACTTATATTAATATATGCGCGTAATTTTATAGCGATCTTCAGTTGAGAGTTCCTTGACAGATTTTACTGATGAATCTTCGATCACTGTTCCAATGACTTCACGTGATGATTTCAATATGATTCGTTTTGTTTTTACAAGTCGACTAGGATGTGCGAGGCTCTGCATCAAACGTCGCACATCATCCATGGCAATGGCTCTGGTGACCAATACTTATTCAGACAAAGTGTTATTTCCTTGAATGGCTGCTGCAAGACTCTGGACAAAATATGAAGGAGTTAACTTTTCCATGGAGCATTTCTGAAACAGCGACGCAATCATGCACCAAGTCAATCCATTAATACTCAGATGAGTCAATCTCAAGTGCTTGATTGATGTGCGTGGCAATGCGCGCACGAGATGTAACAATCCTTCCACATTTTTGGGAAGCACACAATATAGTTTTAGACAGGCTACTTGAGATCCAACTACCGGTAGTCGATTTTGTCATGTACGGCGACCCTGAAAGACCCCTGCCCCTCCCCAAGCCCTACTTCGCGACCAGATTTCCTGACTACCGGGTAGATTACTGTAGCTACAGATAGTTAACTTTGGCTTTTGCCGCCGACCTAACAAGTGTCGTTGCCTCAGTTCCCGACCGACGCCACAGAGCCTACAAAGACCCTGTTTTCACGTGTTTCACGTGACAATTTGCGAATGATTCAATGAAGCTTGGCGTCCAATTGTAACTTGCCAAAGTCAATGACCTCGCAGTGAACTGCAAGGAAGAAAAGTCCAAGTTGCTCCAGTCGACGCTTGCTAGCTTGAGACTGTCAAGAGTCTAACAATTAAACATAACTTCATAGAATGCCTGTTTGACATCGTTTTCATCAAAGCTTCTGCCAGAGTATTTAAATGCTCGAACCGGTTGCTGGCGGAACCATTTCGTGAGATGTTTGAAGTCGGATGCTGTCATTTCATAGTGTACTGAAATGGCACGGAGCTCAGTGATCTGGTTGCTCGTGGCTATAAATTCATAAAGTCCACTCAGGGGATCGTTATCGTTTTGCACTTCCAAGGAGGTCAAGTGGGGAAATTGTGGCAAGACTTCCATCCAAGGCAATGGCGCTTCACCTTCCAAGTGAATATTCAGCCGGGTGATTCGCAAGTCAGTCAAGCCTTCAAGCGTCTCCGTCGGAATAGTCAAGCTCTAGATATCCATTGATTTAAATGCGTCTTGAGCCGTTTCGTATCGATCCAGTCGTCTTCAACTCATACATTTGCATAATATTTAGTGATTGTTTTTATCTCAGAGAGATGCGCAGAGGTCTCTGAATCGATGAGTAAATTAGGCCACAACAACGTGTCGCTCACGATCAAGCCCAACTTGTGTAGATGCTCCAGAGGTCCCAGCAAGTCGTACTGACGGCTGAAAAGTTCTACCGTTGTTGCTGTTCGAATCACGCGAGAAAACTTGTTACAAGCCCCTGAATAAGATTCGTGGGCCAAACTTACAGATCTCCCATAGCCTGGGCAACTAGCACAACAAAAACTCGTCTATTGAGACCATTCTCTCTTGTTCAACTTTGCAACTCAAGCTATCTTTGTTGATCACAAAAGAATGGAAAGTAGGTCGCTAGACTGGTGCGACTTTGTGAGCAGTCTTTAATCTTTAGCCAATTTTTCGATCAAATTTAGTTAGTGCCATCTTGATCTTGGGTTTGAATAATGATTTTTTCACATCAGCATCACCCCATCCTGTTTGTTGAAAAAGAATTGAACCAAGTAACGATGGAACCGTTTGGAAAGATAATCAAAATTGGAATCTGCCATGAAAATTCTACTTGAGATACAAAGAATTGAGTGGTTCAGCTTCTTCCCATAGGAACAATCTCAAAGAGGCCAATCAAGTTATCCGACTTACTTGTACCTCTAACGAAATTATTCGGGAAATTGAATCATCATGTCCTTCCATCAAAATGGACAGTAGGGCGACCTGCGAAGTACTGGTCTCTTTATGGCAAACAAATAAAGAGACCTGTACTTCGCAGGTCACCACAGTTGTCTAAAACTTCCTTGTGATAAACTACTTTGTATCTACACAAGTCGACGAGGATGGGAGATAGTTTCCATCAATAGGCGTTCGACGTCCATGGTAGTATCCCCGGAGTCGAAAACTATCGCACACATCGTAAATCGCTTTTAATGTCCCCCGCAAGACTCAGGGTAAAGTTTGAAGTCATTCTTTGAGATAAAGATTCCAAAGTGCACTTTTGAAACTGCGAATTCAAAGTAAATGTATACCAACTCGACTGACCAACACGCCTAACAATCAATTTGCAGTACTTGATTGATGTGCTTCGAAAAGCTCTCGCAGACACGCCAATCCATCAACAATCTTGTCATGCAGCCAAAGTGTTAAAGACGAGTAATCCGAGATCCTACGATTTGATATGCGGGGGGTTGAAGTGCTGAAAATCGAATTGTCATTGACCAATTTCAAGGACCTTAATGTAGATTTAAAGGAAGTTAAGTCCAGCTGCTCAGGTTAAAGTACGACAGCTAGAATGCCACATGAGAAGTAGATGCGACCACAACTCTGGCGCGTACCCATCTTGTCTTTATGAACATTGCTCGTGACGATATATATAAGGGCAGTAAAGACCATGCTTCTTCGTAGCCTGGTATTGCAGTGGAGTTGGCTGTCATTATGTAGTATGTGTGTTGCATTTGGCGACAAGGTGGGAAATGCTAGTTAGTGTAAAAATCTATTTCTATAAAGTGCAATTCAATATCAGGCATAATGCGCTCGTGTACCGTGGAATGAAAAGCGATGCCATGGCGCGCACAGATTCGGAGAAACTAAAACAGCTCGGGATCTCTTGATTCTTACTTACACCAGGGTGTAAATGCGCGTAATTTTATAGCGATCTTCATTTGGGAATTCCTTGACAGATTTTACGGATGAATCCTTGATCACTGTTCCAATGGCATCGCGTGTTGATATCAGTATAATCCGTTTTGTTTTCACAAGTCGACTAGGATGCGAGAGACTCTGCATTAAGCGTCGGACGTCATCCATAGCAATGTCTTCGGTGCTCAATACTAACTCAGACAAAGTGTTGTTTCCTTGAATGGCCACTGCAAGACTCTGGGCAAAGTCTGAAGGAATTCTTGTAGCTTCGAGAGTTAACTTGTTCAATTTGCACTTCTGAAGCAGCGACGCAACAGTGCACCAAGTTGGGTTCTCAATACGCAGGTCAGTTAATCTCAAGTGCTTGATTGACGTACGTGGCAATGCACGCACGAGATACTCCAATCCATCCACATTCTCGGTAAATACATAATGCAGACTCAGACAGGCCACTCGAGATCCAACCAATTGGTTTGCAAATGATTCATATATGCTGGGTGTCCAATTGTAACTTGCCAACTCCAAAGACCTCGCTGTGCATTTTAGGGAAGTGAATTTTAAGTCGCTCCAGTCAAAGATTGGTAGTTTGAGAATGTCAAGCGTCTGACAATTAAACATAGCTTCAAAGAATGGCAGCTTGAAATCATTTTCATCAAAACTTATGCCAGTGTGTTCAAATACTCGAACTGGTTGTTGGCGGAACCATTTCGTGAGATGCTTTACGTTGGATGCCGTCATGTCACAGTCTGGGAAGACACGGAGCTCAGTGATCTGGTTGCTCGTGGCTATAAATTCATAAAGTCCACCCAGGTCATCATTATCGTTTTGCACTTCCAAGGAAGTCAAGTAGGGAAATCGTGATAATACTTCCATCCAAGGAAATGGCGTTGGACCATCCAGGTAAAGATTCAGCCGCGTGATTCGCACGTCATACAAATCGTCTAAAGTCTCAGTTGGGATAGGGAAGCTGTAGACATCCCACTCGATGTTTGTCATTGGATTCAAATGAGTCTTGAGCCATTCGGCGTCGATCCAGTCGTCTTCAACACTGACATTTGCATAATATTTCACGATCTCTTCTATCTCAGAGAGATGTGCAGAGGTCTTTGAATTGATGCGTAAATTAGGCCACAACGATGAGTGGCTCACTGCCAAGCCCAACTCGTACAAATGCTCGAGAGGCAACAACCCAACAAGTTGTACGGACGAAGGACTTCGAGGAACGCAAACAGATCAACTGCATCCGGAATCGAAAAAGCAATCTTCGTGATGATATCCACGGGAATTTTAGCCCAAGCAGCCGTTGTAGCCTTGTATTCCATTGGACTTGGCCGTCGGGCTGTCGTCAAGCCGTCGTTGAGTTGCATGGGGCACAACACAATGGGATAGGCTAAATATAAATAATGTAATAATCATTTAGTGTAATTATAAAGTGGAATGTACCACCTGCTCGCTTTTGCTGGCAGGGTGTGAAGTATGTCCATCGAATTTTCTCCGAGGCTGCTAGCCATCTAAACAGCACAAAACCTCATTCAACGTCATGCCCTAAACCGCGTTTTTTATATTACTGAGCCGGTATGGTCTTGGCGTTCAAGCTATACGGCTGGCCGACGAAATCACCATTGACAAGCACAACACAACTTTCAAGCTCCACATAAATGTGTATGACCAATGTTATGGCGATGCAGGGGATATGTTGGGGGACCCTCCAAGTTTGTCAGGTTTTGGTTCAAAGGAGGGCTTAAGATGTGGCACAGCGCGAGTTGATGGGGGAACTCCTTTGGAGGGGGGGGTCGTTTTGTACTTGCGGTATACTAGTACTAGTAGACAAAACGCTTGAATGAAATGAGGTCATTGCAATCTTCGTATATCTTCAATCATTAGAGGTAGGAAAGAATGTTATGACCATCCGATCGACTAAACATCCTTGGATGACCCCACCACAGCCTATACTGTAGTTATACTTTCTCCAATCAAACTCTAAAGGAAACTGTCTTCAATTTCCAAAAATACTTTCGCCATGGTGGATAAATGCGGCGACAGGCTGGAGTCAAGAAAGACGCAAAGGGCGACAACGTTGCCAGTAGCTACATTGGCGAAGATTGCCTTTTAGATTCCAGAGGCAACCGATATGTTGGCGTTTCTTGAAGCTGCTGCGGCCATACGTCGATTTGGGACCTTTGGAGCATTTGTATCAGCTGGGGTGGAAACTCGGCCACAAGACCTTCTGGCCAAACTTGGTTATCTGCTCACAGTCTCTGAATCATCGTTCTTCCGTGGAGGCCATTGCCAAATATTATGCGAATGTTGCCGTCAATGACAAGATGAAAGACGCTACGTGGCTCAAAGCGTATTTGAATCCAACTGCAACTATAGAATGGATAGTTTGTGACTTGCCGATCACGAAGGAAATGTTGGATGAGGAGTGACTTGAGAATTACTCGACTCTGTGTCTACTTAGAGGCTGAGATTCCATTTTGTTGGAAGGGTATCATGCCTAAACTTCCTCCTGTGAGCTCCTTAGAAGTACACAATGACTATGACGACTTGAGTGGCTTTTTTGAATTTATAGCCTCAAGCAATCAAATCACAAAATTACACGATGACTGAAACTGACCTCATGAATCTCACCCAATGGTTCCGTTACCAACCGGTCCGATTATTTGAATGCATTGGAACTGGCATGGGCGATTTTGATGTAAACTGCCTGACACTGGACAGCCTCAAACTAGCTCATTTTGTAGCTGATAGATTGGATTTCACTCGATTGAATTTTGCAATAAGGTCGCTGGAACTAAAGTCTTGTGCTTTTGGTAGCACACCGCTTCAATCCTTGGCCAGTCAACTACCACGATTCAGTGTTGTTCGTCTTGAACTATGTGGTCTTCTTGACAAAATTGAGTATGGCTTGGAATGTCTATTGCGAGTGTTACCGCAATCCCCGATAAAACACTTGAAATTGTATCCCTTGATAATTGATGGTCCTGAATGGAGCATTTTACCACCACTGTTTGAACACTGTAAATTGGTAAGTTTGGCGCTCGGAACTGAAAAGCTTCCTGCAGACTTCTCGCAGTCTTGCGACAGCTATCCAAAACAACCAGACCATTGCTGACTTTAATCTACACCTCGGAGTGATTGGTATCGAGAGCACGCGGCGTTTGATTGAGAGTTTTTCACATCCCAGTCGACCCGTGAAGAAAAAGCGCTTTATTTTGAGTACACCACATCAACCAAGGGTCGACGCTTGGAGATTGACTCAAGGAGTTTGCCTCTGCATGCGGGATTGAATTTGGTCATAAATACGACTTGTGGTGACCCATTCATCATTATTCGAGCGCTTACTAGCGAATTAATCGATAAGAGTACATTTGTAGAATAATCTTCACTTCAAACGTTCTGTACTTCGAAATCGATTGCAGCATGAAGTCGCCGGTGAAATTGATTCCGTTAGCTGACTGGCCAGCATTTAGATTTTCTCTCTTCACTTCTGACTTTTTGTACGACACATATCAATGAAATCTGTAGATTTATCAAGAGCGTGCTTCACCGCAGCTTGTCAGGGCACTTCGTATTGAGGAATGATGGATAGCAGGAATTTAGAATTGGTCGGCTATGAATTCACCTCCGCGCTCAATGGCCAAGTCCTCCATAGACTTTAAAATTGTTCGGTCCCTTGCTAGCCATCTCAGGCCATTTACCTTGATCCGCATCGTTTCCACTTTTCGAGTTGGATCGGTCATGCTTTTAATTAAGGTGCGCAAATCGTCGTTGGTAATTTTTGCCCACTCCAAATTTAATTCACAAATCGTCTGGTTGTGTTGAATTGCAGTGGCAAGGTTTTTAGCAAACTCCGAGGGGATCTTGTCTACATCCAGAATCAAAGTTTCTAATGCGCACTTCTCAAACAGAAGAGCCAATTGGGACCAACTTGAATTCTCATCGATAGGACAATTTGCCAGTTTCAACCATTTGATTGATGTTCGAGGCAAGGTTTGCAGAAAACATTCCATGCCACGAGTGTCGTCATCTTCGTACCCATTCAACTCAAGTTCAGTAACTCTAGAACCTTCAAGTCGACGGGCTAAAGCCTCGACGTCGTGAGACTGTACAAGGCAATAATCCAGTTGGAACGATGTCATAGTATACTTAATTTGAGTGAAATCAATGTCGTCCAGATTGCCGTACGATAACTGGAGCCTATCAAGAGATGGGCAATCGAACATAGCTTGATAGAAATGTCGTCTCACATTGTAATGACTTGCCTTTGTAATATTAGGCCACATCTCAAGCTTTCGAGCTTGCTGATGTCGGAACCACTCGGTGAGATAGATCAGATCGGAATCGACAATAACGTAGGAATCTACAAGCAGTGAGAACTCTGTGATCTGTTTACTGGTGGCCATGATCTTGAAGAGGTCGCCTAAGTCTGTACAATCTTTGTAGACTCCCAAGGACGTCAAGAGAGGCAACTTTGACAGAGCAATGTCCCAACAAAAAGGTAAATTCTCCACCATGGCAACTTTGAGCCTCGTAATTCGCAAGTTGGACCAGTCGTCCTCAATATTGATGACTGCTGGGTAATTTTCGATATCCCACGTAATTTTGGCCGTCGGTTTCAGATGTGATTTGAGCCACGCCGCATCCTGCCACACATTTCGTACTCGTACAATCGGGTAGTGCCTGGCGAGCGCTTCAAAAGCAGAGCGATCTATCGAATCTAGAATTGAAGGCTCGAGGTACAATTTTGGCCAGAACACTTCATGCTCATGTGCCAAGCTCAAGCTGTATAAATTGTCGAGAGGTCCCAGGTCAATGTGTGGACGGAGGGCTTCCAGAAAAGCAAAGAGGTCTTTTGCATCTGGAATGGCAAACACAATCTTGATAATAGCTTCAATGGGTAAAGTGATCAATTTTGGCTTGGTCAATACTAATTTGATTGATTTGCAACCTGTGGGGGCGCTGAAAGAATGAATCATCTGGCTGTCGATTGCCTTTCGCAATCATGACCACAAAGTTCTCTTTTGGGTGATTTGAAGTTATTATATCCAATCAAAAAATCTACAATATAAATTCAGTAGTGATTTTCCAAAAAAAGCGATTTGATTGGATAATAAATTAACAAAATGGATTTGATTGGTGGATCTTCTACAAATCCGCAAATGAAATTGGACATTTGAGAAGTGTGAGCTATTGGATTGAGTAGTTTCACATGACCAACTCGTGACAGTTCGACAGCCAGAACTACAGTATTGTCACGCCACACAAAGCAATCATGACAGGATGCTCGGCAATGCCGATTGACGTCATTGCGAAGATTGCATTCTGTCTTTGTGACGCAACAGATCTGTTCGCTTTTCTCGAAGCTCTTCGTCTATCTGTCGGCTTGGGACCTCTCGAACAAATCTACCAGTTAGACTTGACACAAAACCGGTCAGATTTGTGGTCATCATTGACTCTCAAGCCATCAATTCTTGCCATTGCCAACAGACATGTCATCGTTGAAAGAGATTGGCAGGACATTAAATGGCTCAAGACGTTTTTGAATTCAAAGGCAGCGATTACGTGGGATACATACAGTACCATTGTTCCTCTAAGTACAGTACTGTTGAGGCTGTGGATGATTGGGTCAGTCTACGAATTACACAGCTCAAAGACCACATGATGATGGGAACATCGTATGCGGACCTCTTGCCAAGACTTCACCACTTGACATCACCCACTGTTTCATGCCTCGGTGGCGATATCAGCGCTGCTTGCAAATTTGTTGCCGCGAGCAGCCAAATCACAGAATTCAAACTCAGAGTGTCTCGTTATAACTTGTCTGCATCCAATCTGGCTGATCTAACGCACTGGTTCCGTTCCCAACCCGTTCGAGTCTTTGAGTGCGGCTCCACCCGCTGTTAGCTATAGGTTATCCCTAGGGCTGAGCCCTAGGGATAACGACACTCAATAGGGAAGGTTATCCATGTTAGTTAACATAGATGATCGTGTAAAGAGCCCATGGCTTATGGGTAACCGGCTGAGGATCGTCTCAGCCCAATTCAATTGGCAAACGGCACACATCATAGAGATGATGCGTGTCGTTGGCCAGCTTTAGCTTGCTCTATGTATTTAATGAATGCATGATTGTGAGGAGGCAACCGTAAAGACAGTTGCCACCACCAATTGGCTATGATATTATGTGGGTCGTAAAGTTTACTTTCTAATCTACCCCGGTTGAGCCACCTTACTTGTGTGTTCTACTGTTTCCCCGCTGCTGTTGATTGACACCCGCTTGGGAGATGCTGACAAAGATGTGAGACTCGAGTTTTATCGTGCCATGTTCAGCTGTTCAACTCTGGACCAACTCGATTTGTTGTACTTCGACGGGATAAATTCGGAAGATTTTGGTCGGTGGCCATTTGCAATGACATCGTTGGAACTCAATTGCAAGCGTCACAATTCATCCCTTGAACTTTTTCGAGTTTATTGGATAGTCCTGCCTCGACAATCAAACATTTGAGTTTGAGAGGCTTGTCTATTGATGACGAGGCCACTTGGAACTCCATTGCTCCACGGTTTGAGCATTTTACTTTGGAAACATTGAATTTGCGTGGATATTTCAGATCAAGCTTTGCTCGACCATTTTCCATGGCCATTCAAAAAATCACACGATTCGTGAATTGGATCCGAGATTTTTACATCCCCAACATGCGAGTCTTGATTCAAGCTCTAGCACATCCGAGTCGACACGTTCTAGCTAAGCGGATTGTACTGACCGTGCCAATGCAGTCGAGAAGGTTCAACCCCTCTTCTCTTGGAATTGGTGAATTGCTACCTGGACGCCGTCCAAATCGGCATTGTTGATTTATAATAGTGAATTGGAAACATTGGCGCTTAACCCTCGCGGTCTCATTGCAGATGCAGTTCCAAAGCTCACGAGAGCCGTTCAAAACAACCAAACGAGTTGTGAAATTTTCCTCAAGAATGTCCAAGTTAGCATTGCACACTCGCAACTTTTGGTTGAATATATGACGCACCCAGCAGGCTTGTCAGCAGAGTGCAAATTATATTCGCTAATTTGTCAACCTATGCATGACCGCAATCTTCAATCGCTAGTAAGGTTGACAAAAAAGCGCGGACATGAGTTTGTACTCCACGAGTAGCATTATTCAAGTTGACTAAGGCTTGAATGCATATTCTTTGATCATATTTTGGCCTTGATTTGGATCTAGACATAGTTGGATAGAATAGTCAAAAGTCTACCTTTTCCCACGTCATGTAGGATGAATTGGTAGAATTTCTATTTTCAAGTCCGTCGAAGACATTCTTTCTGCTTAAATTGAGAGAGTTAACTGAATCTTCATACAAGTTGAATTAATTTCTGCAATATTATGGCTATCGTCGAGATTGAATTTACTTGATATGTTCAATCGAAGACTTCACTGTGATATAGGTACTCATCAAAATTACCGCCTCGGTCTTTAGCCAACTGCTTGAGTGATTGCATTTCCATGGATTTTGGCACTCGTCCGTATGGGTCGGCGCATCTAATCCGTTTTGTTTTCACAGATCGACTTGGATGTGTTATAGCTTCAATCAAGAGTCTCAAGCCTGGAACGACAATGTGAACGTACTGCAATTGTAATTCACAAATTGTTTGGTTGCTTTCGATTGCATTCGCAAGACTTTGAGCTGCTTCGTATGGCACAACAGCTGCGAGAAGGCTCAAAGATTCCAAGGTTTATTTTGCAATCCACGGAGCCAATTTCAACCAACTTGGACCAGATATTTTTAGGCTATCCAACGTCAAGTGTTTAAGTGGAGTTCGCGGCTGAAATTGCAGAAGATATTCAATGCCGGCCAACTCGTAGTCACAAGGGAATTCGTACAACATGAGACAACAAACTTTGGACATTTCCAGTCGTCGGGTCAACGATTTGAGATGCTCGGAGTTGAAGAATTTGTATTCCAACGATAAGGTCTGCATTGTGAACGCCAATTTGTTATAGTCCATGTCGTCGAGATAGCAGCTAGACAACTTGAGCGTGTCGAGCGTTGGACAATTGAACATAGCTTGATAGAAAGCTTGCCGTAGATCGTAGCTGACGTTTGTCCAATTTCCGTCCAAACACTCGAACACTCGAACGGGTTGTCGACGAAACCATCGGGTCAAGTCGGTCAAATTTGATTCTGACCATTCAAACTTTTCAAGACTCATTCGGAGCTCAACGATGGCATTATTTGTGGCTAGGAGTGCGAACAAGGCGCTCAGGTCATCGCAATCGATGTAGACTTCTAAGAATACCAAGTGTCTTAGTTGGGGCAAAATATCTTTGCACCACGAGGACACATCGTCGCTGGTCAAAGGGATAAAGAGCCGTGTGATTCTCAAGTCAGTCCATTCACAATCAAAATGCGTCGGAATGAAATCGCCCGGGACATACCATTCAACCTTTGTCGTCCGATTTAAATGCGTCTTGAGCCACCTTGCGTTCGGCCACATTCCTTGTACAAGTACATGTGAATAGTACGTCAGAACCACTTCAAAAATCGACAGATCTGCCCAGTCTAGAATTGAAGCAGCGAGACGTGGCTTTGGCCACAACTCGTCGCGGCGGTGCGTTGAACCCAATCGACGCAACGACTCCAATGGACCTAACACGTTGAAAGGATGGAGAGCTTCCAAGAAAGCAAATAGATCCACATTACTTCGAATGAAAAATGCAATGTTCACGACGAAATCCATTGGCAGATCGAGCAATGTTGGCTGCTTAATGACCAAACCCAACTGGTTTACCTGTTTGCCGCGTTGTTGCTCCATCACCGGGTCCCTCAGAATTGACAATGGCCAAGTTCGAGAGAATGGTCATCGAAAAAATCGAAGTTCTTCAAAACTTGATATTGTCAATTTCATTCGAAATTGTGAGGGGGGTCCGAAATGTATATAATGACGGCAACTGTGATAGGAATCCTATCACACCATATTCTGGGAACGAGGTATTATAAGCCACACAAAAACTACGGTCGCCTTTAGCCAATCAAAAGTAGTTCAACCTTCCCACCATTTTATTGTCTTTTGATTGGCCAGTGATTTCACACGGTCTTTGCTTTTTAAATTTTGACACAAGTGTTGTTTGGGATGGCTCGCCAGGTTTCGAGGGACCGCCGCTTATGCCACTCAATCCATGAGAAGATGCAGGCTCTCGAAATGCTACAACAACTTGGTGTGCGCGAAGTTGCGAGACGTATGCAAACGTCGCCAAGCAACATTCGAAACTGGAAGAAACAAAGCGAAGTACTCCGTGCTTTCGCTGGAAACCAACAGCGATATCGAGTGGATGGCGCTGGAAGACCCACGATTATTCCAAACCCCGACAAATTGGTGGCGTTTATGACTGCGATGAGAGCTAGAGAGAAAGCACTCAGCAGCGTTCATATCATCATGTTTTTGAAAAAACATGAACGTCAATGGCTGAACGACTACGTTGCATCGAAACCTCCAGGGTCTGCATATCCGTCGCTCCATCACTTGTTACAGCAGTTCTGTGCCAGGTCGGGGTTCACTCGTCAAAAGCCATGCAAATCAAAATTACGACAAGAGGATTTGGAAGCGAAACGAATCGAATTTGGAAAGTATTTCCATAAAGAGTATCATGCTTACCCCAAATCATGTGTGTATAACGTAGACGAAACTGGTTTCTACTTTAACATGCCACCAAATATGATATGGTCTGTTCGTGGTGGCGATTCGTACGTGTCCGATGGCAAAAAGCATTCCTACAGAATGACCGCTGTTTTAACTGTCCGTGCTGATGGCGTCAAGTTGCCGATCCTCTTTATTATGCGTGGTCAACCGGGTGGTCTTATCGAACGCACTGAGTTCCCTACGTTTCCAAGTGAACATTTCTATGCTTGTCAAGAAAACGCGTGGATGGACGCAGTCGTATGGCGTCAATACCTTCACTTTGTCTTTGGACCCCAAGTCGAAGAACCGTCTGTCCTTCTTCTTGATAATTTCGACTCACACGTTTCTGACGAAGCCTACAGGATTGTGAATGAGGATCTTGGCTCAATTCTTTGCCCAATACCTCCTAATACGACAGCGGCTTGTCAACCATTGGACGTTTCTATAATGGCACCATTTAAACGGCATTTGCGAGATCTGTACCTCTTGGAAGACCATGTTGACGACGTTGAAGAACTCGACATGCTTGATGATTTTGATAGCCCAAGCACAAAGTTGTAGCGGTCCATGATGATAAAAAGGGCAGTCGCAGCTTGGGAGAAGATAACAAGTGCCGAAATAGTGTCTAGCTTTGAGAAAGCTATTCTTCCTAGATGAGAGAAAATAGATGACTACAAAGGTTTGTACTTGGTCGCTGTTCAATATCATTACACTGCGCTGGCGGCGAGTCAAAGTCTTGCTATGTAGAGTCATCGGTGCGCACGCTCATACAACCGCCAAGCTGTCTCTATTGTGTCAGGCAGCATGCTGCTTGATGTACCATCGTATAAAAGATCGTTGGTAAGTCGAGAAGCGTGCTGACGGAAAACCACTTTGAGGTACGTCTTGAGAAAGAGAGAAGTCGAGTTCCTTGGGCATGGCTTGGCGCCTTGTACAATCACACTTGTCGACAAAAGATCTTGACAAAGGCCCAAGGAACGAACGAGAGAGAGTAAATTTTGTCGTTCTTGAACGACTTGCTGCAAACCTTGACCATTTGTGTTGAGCAAAAGCAGACCACTTGAATTCCTATGGCGCAAAGTTAATGGAATAGAAACTCTTGATGTACTTGAGAAGATATGGTATCGCAATTCCGAAGCTCGTCGCTTCTTGATGGTCTTCAGTGCTTGTTGGAGTGTCGGGATGGCTCTCGAGTGATTCAGGCATGATATAATTTCGCCCGACGCATAACTTTATTACCTGTATTTATGTATTTTATATTGCTAATGATAATACAAACATTAAGCACACTGTTACCATACTATTTTATATCCTGCAATATAAAATATCGTATTAATATTTTTGCCAAAAAAGCAACCGATTGGATGTAAATCTTGCCGAACTTCGAAGATAAATGTCCAATCATATTTCTAGAAAGGATTCTACTTCGATATTCTGTGTGCCTTATAATACCTCGTTCCCAGTAACGCAAAATTACTGGAAGTTAATCTGATGAATTGAATTGGTAGACGAAAAGCATTGACAGATAAGTTTAACAAGAAAGACAGAAAAGGAAACCTTTGATTACACTCAACACATAGAGGTACTCGGTATGCGTTGCTCGTCGTTCCCCAAACCGGGCTATTCAAATGTCAAATCGACACTTTGAAACACCTGCACTGCAGTCTAATTACATTTTACACACACGAATTGTGATAGTTCTCGCATCTCTCCACTACCTCATGAGCAGTAGGCAGTAGAGCAATAATCAATTGAATTATCCCACACTCAATATGCAACAATCATTCAAACTTTGACGTTGCAACGTCAAAACTTGATAGGATAATGAGTTGTGAGGCGAAGGTGTGGAGATCAAATCATCAAATCCGTCATCACTTTTGACTATTGTTTGTGCTTTAATTCATGAATCGTATGAAATTCATGAAATCTACAGTGTTTTGTGTTTTGTGCTTTAGCCATTTGAATATGCTTCCAGTATAATTAAGCGAGTGGGCGCATAACACGCGAACAATCGTGATGTTGTGTTGTAGCTAGTATAGCTTATATCTGTGCTAGACGTTCAACAAAGATTCAGGGCTTCTTTATTTGTCGGTTAGACTTTAATTAAGCATGCGAGTGCATGATGCTTGATATCTGCCAATATTCGTTTGTTGAGCAACTGTGATAGAATCTCCATCGCAGTTGCTCAGAATTTTGCACATTTCAGATTTGTATACTGAAATCAAGTCAAAAACATTTATTGAAAACGGATTTCAGGCAACTGTGATAGATTTCCTATCACACTCCAATACAAATTGATCATGTTTCTATCATAGTTGCAGCAGATGTATATAATGACGGCAACTGTGATAGGAATCCTATCACACCATATTCTGGGAACGAGGTATTATAAGCCACACAAAAACTACGGTCGCCTTTAGCCAATCAAAAGTAGTTCAACCTTCCCACCATTTTATTGTCTTTTGATTGGCCAGTGATTTCACACGGTCTTTGCTTTTTAAATTTTGACACAAGTGTTGTTTGGGATGGCTCGCCAGGTTTCGAGGGACCGCCGCTTATGCCACTCAATCCATGAGAAGATGCAGGCTCTCGAAATGCTACAACAACTTGGTGTGCGCGAAGTTGCGAGACGTATGCAAACGTCGCCAAGCAACATTCGAAACTGGAAGAAACAAAGCGAAGTACTCCGTGCTTTCGCTGGAAACCAACAGCGATATCGAGTGGATGGCGCTGGAAGACCCACGATTATTCCAAACCCCGACAAATTGGTGGCGTTTATGACTGCGATGAGAGCTAGAGAGAAAGCACTCAGCAGCGTTCATATCATCATGTTTTTGAAAAAACATGAACGTCAATGGCTGAACGACTACGTTGCATCGAAACCTCCAGGGTCTGCATATCCGTCGCTCCATCACTTGTTACAGCAGTTCTGTGCCAGGTCGGGGTTCACTCGTCAAAAGCCATGCAAATCAAAATTACGACAAGAGGATTTGGAAGCGAAACGAATCGAATTTGGAAAGTATTTCCATAAAGAGTATCATGCTTACCCCAAATCATGTGTGTATAACGTAGACGAAACTGGTTTCTACTTTAACATGCCACCAAATATGATATGGTCTGTTCGTGGTGGCGATTCGTACGTGTCCGATGGCAAAAAGCATTCCTACAGAATGACCGCTGTTTTAACTGTCCGTGCTGATGGCGTCAAGTTGCCGATCCTCTTTATTATGCGTGGTCAACCGGGTGGTCTTATCGAACGCACTGAGTTCCCTACGTTTCCAAGTGAACATTTCTATGCTTGTCAAGAAAACGCGTGGATGGACGCAGTCGTATGGCGTCAATACCTTCACTTTGTCTTTGGACCCCAAGTCGAAGAACCGTCTGTCCTTCTTCTTGATAATTTCGACTCACACGTTTCTGACGAAGCCTACAGGATTGTGAATGAGGATCTTGGCTCAATTCTTTGCCCAATACCTCCTAATACGACAGCGGCTTGTCAACCATTGGACGTTTCTATAATGGCACCATTTAAACGGCATTTGCGAGATCTGTACCTCTTGGAAGACCATGTTGACGACGTTGAAGAACTCGACATGCTTGATGATTTTGATAGCCCAAGCACAAAGTTGTAGCGGTCCATGATGATAAAAAGGGCAGTCGCAGCTTGGGAGAAGATAACAAGTGCCGAAATAGTGTCTAGCTTTGAGAAAGCTATTCTTCCTAGATGAGAGAAAATAGATGACTACAAAGGTTTGTACTTGGTCGCTGTTCAATATCATTACACTGCGCTGGCGGCGAGTCAAAGTCTTGCTATGTAGAGTCATCGGTGCGCACGCTCATACAACCGCCAAGCTGTCTCTATTGTGTCAGGCAGCATGCTGCTTGATGTACCATCGTATAAAAGATCGTTGGTAAGTCGAGAAGCGTGCTGACGGAAAACCACTTTGAGGTACGTCTTGAGAAAGAGAGAAGTCGAGTTCCTTGGGCATGGCTTGGCGCCTTGTACAATCACACTTGTCGACAAAAGATCTTGACAAAGGCCCAAGGAACGAACGAGAGAGAGTAAATTTTGTCGTTCTTGAACGACTTGCTGCAAACCTTGACCATTTGTGTTGAGCAAAAGCAGACCACTTGAATTCCTATGGCGCAAAGTTAATGGAATAGAAACTCTTGATGTACTTGAGAAGATATGGTATCGCAATTCCGAAGCTCGTCGCTTCTTGATGGTCTTCAGTGCTTGTTGGAGTGTCGGGATGGCTCTCGAGTGATTCAGGCATGATATAATTTCGCCCGACGCATAACTTTATTACCTGTATTTATGTATTTTATATTGCTAATGATAATACAAACATTAAGCACACTGTTACCATACTATTTTATATCCTGCAATATAAAATATCGTATTAATATTTTTGCCAAAAAAGCAACCGATTGGATGTAAATCTTGCCGAACTTCGAAGATAAATGTCCAATCATATTTCTAGAAAGGATTCTACTTCGATATTCTGTGTGCCTTATAATACCTCGTTCCCAGTAACGCAAAATTACTGGAAGTTAATCTGATGAATTGAATTGGTAGACGAAAAGCATTGACAGATAAGTTTAACAAGAAAGACAGAAAAGGAAACCTTTGATTACACTCAACACATAGAGGTACTCGGTATGCGTTGCTCGTCGTTCCCCAAACCGGGCTATTCAAATGTCAAATCGACACTTTGAACACCTGCACTGCAGTCTAATTACATTTTACACACACGAATTGTGATAGTTCTCGCATCTCTCCACTACCTCATGAGCAGTAGGCAGTAGAGCAATAATCAATTGAATTATCCCACACTCAATATGCAACAATCATTCAAACTTTGACGTTGCAACGTCAAAACTTGATAGGATAATGAGTTGTGAGGCGAAGGTGTGGAGATCAAATCATCAAATCCGTCATCACTTTTGACTATTGTTTGTGCTTTAATTCATGAATCGTATGAAATTCATGAAATCTACAGTGTTTTGTGTTTTGTGCTTTAGCCATTTGAATATGCTTCCAGTATAATTAAGCGAGTGGGCGCATAACACGCGAACAATCGTGATGTTGTGTTGTAGCTAGTATAGCTTATATCTGTGCTAGACGTTCAACAAAGATTCAGGGCTTCTTTATTTGTCGGTTAGACTTTAATTAAGCATGCGAGTGCATGATGCTTGATATCTGCCAATATTCGTTTGTTGAGCAACTGTGATAGAATCTCCATCGCAGTTGCTCAGAATTTTGCACATTTCAGATTTGTATACTGAAATCAAGTCAAAAACATTTATTGAAAACGGATTTCAGGCAACTGTGATAGATTTCCTATCACACTCCAATACAAATTGATCATGTTTCTATCATAGTTGCAGCAGATGTATATAATGACGGCAACTGTGATAGGAATCCTATCACACCATATTCTGGGAACGAGGTATTATAAGCCACACAAAAACTACGGTCGCCTTTAGCCAATCAAAAGTAGTTCAACCTTCCCACCATTTTATTGTCTTTTGATTGGCCAGTGATTTCACACGGTCTTTGCTTTTTAAATTTTGACACAAGTGTTGTTTGGGATGGCTCGCCAGGTTTCGAGGGACCGCCGCTTATGCCACTCAATCCATGAGAAGATGCAGGCTCTCGAAATGCTACAACAACTTGGTGTGCGCGAAGTTGCGAGACGTATGCAAACGTCGCCAAGCAACATTCGAAACTGGAAGAAACAAAGCGAAGTACTCCGTGCTTTCGCTGGAAACCAACAGCGATATCGAGTGGATGGCGCTGGAAGACCCACGATTATTCCAAACCCCGACAAATTGGTGGCGTTTATGACTGCGATGAGAGCTAGAGAGAAAGCACTCAGCAGCGTTCATATCATCATGTTTTTGAAAAAACATGAACGTCAATGGCTGAACGACTACGTTGCATCGAAACCTCCAGGGTCTGCATATCCGTCGCTCCATCACTTGTTACAGCAGTTCTGTGCCAGGTCGGGGTTCACTCGTCAAAAGCCATGCAAATCAAAATTACGACAAGAGGATTTGGAAGCGAAACGAATCGAATTTGGAAAGTATTTCCATAAAGAGTATCATGCTTACCCCAAATCATGTGTGTATAACGTAGACGAAACTGGTTTCTACTTTAACATGCCACCAAATATGATATGGTCTGTTCGTGGTGGCGATTCGTACGTGTCCGATGGCAAAAAGCATTCCTACAGAATGACCGCTGTTTTAACTGTCCGTGCTGATGGCGTCAAGTTGCCGATCCTCTTTATTATGCGTGGTCAACCGGGTGGTCTTATCGAACGCACTGAGTTCCCTACGTTTCCAAGTGAACATTTCTATGCTTGTCAAGAAAACGCGTGGATGGACGCAGTCGTATGGCGTCAATACCTTCACTTTGTCTTTGGACCCCAAGTCGAAGAACCGTCTGTCCTTCTTCTTGATAATTTCGACTCACACGTTTCTGACGAAGCCTACAGGATTGTGAATGAGGATCTTGGCTCAATTCTTTGCCCAATACCTCCTAATACGACAGCGGCTTGTCAACCATTGGACGTTTCTATAATGGCACCATTTAAACGGCATTTGCGAGATCTGTACCTCTTGGAAGACCATGTTGACGACGTTGAAGAACTCGACATGCTTGATGATTTTGATAGCCCAAGCACAAAGTTGTAGCGGTCCATGATGATAAAAAGGGCAGTCGCAGCTTGGGAGAAGATAACAAGTGCCGAAATAGTGTCTAGCTTTGAGAAAGCTATTCTTCCTAGATGAGAGAAAATAGATGACTACAAAGGTTTGTACTTGGTCGCTGTTCAATATCATTACACTGCGCTGGCGGCGAGTCAAAGTCTTGCTATGTAGAGTCATCGGTGCGCACGCTCATACAACCGCCAAGCTGTCTCTATTGTGTCAGGCAGCATGCTGCTTGATGTACCATCGTATAAAAGATCGTTGGTAAGTCGAGAAGCGTGCTGACGGAAAACCACTTTGAGGTACGTCTTGAGAAAGAGAGAAGTCGAGTTCCTTGGGCATGGCTTGGCGCCTTGTACAATCACACTTGTCGACAAAAGATCTTGACAAAGGCCCAAGGAACGAACGAGAGAGAGTAAATTTTGTCGTTCTTGAACAACTTGCTGCAAACCTTGACCATTTGTGTTGAGCAAAAGCAGACCACTTGAATTCCTATGGCGCAAAGTTAATGGAATAGAAACTCTTGATGTACTTGAGAAGATATGGTATCGCAATTCCGAAGCTCGTCGCTTCTTGATGGTCTTCAGTGCTTGTTGGAGTGTCGGGATGGCTCTCGAGTGATTCAGGCATGATATAATTTCGCCCGACGCATAACTTTATTACCTGTATTTATGTATTTTATATTGCTAATGATAATACAAACATTAAGCACACTGTTACCATACTATTTTATATCCTGCAATATAAAATATCGTATTAATATTTTTGCCAAAAAAGCAACCGATTGGATGTAAATCTTGCCGAACTTCGAAGATAAATGTCCAATCATATTTCTAGAAAGGATTCTACTTCGATATTCTGTGTGCCTTATAATACCTCGTTCCCAGTAACGCAAAATTACTGGAAGTTAATCTGATGAATTGAATTGGTAGACGAAAAGCATTGACAGATAAGTTTAACAAGAAAGACAGAAAAGGAAACCTTTGATTACACTCAACACATAGAGGTACTCGGTATGCGTTGCTCGTCGTTCCCCAAACCGGGCTATTCAAATGTCAAATCGACACTTTGAACACCTGCACTGCAGTCTAATTACATTTTACACACACGAATTGTGATAGTTCTCGCATCTCTCCACTACCTCATGAGCAGTAGGCAGTAGAGCAATAATCAATTGAATTATCCCACACTCAATATGCAACAATCATTCAAACTTTGACGTTGCAACGTCAAAACTTGATAGGATAATGAGTTGTGAGGCGAAGGTGTGGAGATCAAATCATCAAATCCGTCATCACTTTTGACTATTGTTTGTGCTTTAATTCATGAATCGTATGAAATTCATGAAATCTACAGTGTTTTGTGTTTTGTGCTTTAGCCATTTGAATATGCTTCCAGTATAATTAAGCGAGTGGGCGCATAACACGCGAACAATCGTGATGTTGTGTTGTAGCTAGTATAGCTTATATCTGTGCTAGACGTTCAACAAAGATTCAGGGCTTCTTTATTTGTCGGTTAGACTTTAATTAAGCATGCGAGTGCATGATGCTTGATATCTGCCAATATTCGTTTGTTGAGCAACTGTGATAGAATCTCCATCGCAGTTGCTCAGAATTTTGCACATTTCAGATTTGTATACTGAAATCAAGTCAAAAACATTTATTGAAAACGGATTTCAGGCAACTGTGATAGATTTCCTATCACACTCCAATACAAATTGATCATGTTTCTATCATAGTTGCAGCAGATGTATATAATGACGGCAACTGTGATAGGAATCCTATCACACCATATTCTGGGAACGAGGTATTATAAGCCACACAAAAACTACGGTCGCCTTTAGCCAATCAAAAGTAGTTCAACCTTCCCACCATTTTATTGTCTTTTGATTGGCCAGTGATTTCACACGGTCTTTGCTTTTTAAATTTTGACACAAGTGTTGTTTGGGATGGCTCGCCAGGTTTCGAGGGACCGCCGCTTATGCCACTCAATCCATGAGAAGATGCAGGCTCTCGAAATGCTACAACAACTTGGTGTGCGCGAAGTTGCGAGACGTATGCAAACGTCGCCAAGCAACATTCGAAACTGGAAGAAACAAAGCGAAGTACTCCGTGCTTTCGCTGGAAACCAACAGCGATATCGAGTGGATGGCGCTGGAAGACCCACGATTATTCCAAACCCCGACAAATTGGTGGCGTTTATGACTGCGATGAGAGCTAGAGAGAAAGCACTCAGCAGCGTTCATATCATCATGTTTTTGAAAAAACATGAACGTCAATGGCTGAACGACTACGTTGCATCGAAACCTCCAGGGTCTGCATATCCGTCGCTCCATCACTTGTTACAGCAGTTCTGTGCCAGGTCGGGGTTCACTCGTCAAAAGCCATGCAAATCAAAATTACGACAAGAGGATTTGGAAGCGAAACGAATCGAATTTGGAAAGTATTTCCATAAAGAGTATCATGCTTACCCCAAATCATGTGTGTATAACGTAGACGAAACTGGTTTCTACTTTAACATGCCACCAAATATGATATGGTCTGTTCGTGGTGGCGATTCGTACGTGTCCGATGGCAAAAAGCATTCCTACAGAATGACCGCTGTTTTAACTGTCCGTGCTGATGGCGTCAAGTTGCCGATCCTCTTTATTATGCGTGGTCAACCGGGTGGTCTTATCGAACGCACTGAGTTCCCTACGTTTCCAAGTGAACATTTCTATGCTTGTCAAGAAAACGCGTGGATGGACGCAGTCGTATGGCGTCAATACCTTCACTTTGTCTTTGGACCCCAAGTCGAAGAACCGTCTGTCCTTCTTCTTGATAATTTCGACTCACACGTTTCTGACGAAGCCTACAGGATTGTGAATGAGGATCTTGGCTCAATTCTTTGCCCAATACCTCCTAATACGACAGCGGCTTGTCAACCATTGGACGTTTCTATAATGGCACCATTTAAACGGCATTTGCGAGATCTGTACCTCTTGGAAGACCATGTTGACGACGTTGAAGAACTCGACATGCTTGATGATTTTGATAGCCCAAGCACAAAGTTGTAGCGGTCCATGATGATAAAAAGGGCAGTCGCAGCTTGGGAGAAGATAACAAGTGCCGAAATAGTGTCTAGCTTTGAGAAAGCTATTCTTCCTAGATGAGAGAAAATAGATGACTACAAAGGTTTGTACTTGGTCGCTGTTCAATATCATTACACTGCGCTGGCGGCGAGTCAAAGTCTTGCTATGTAGAGTCATCGGTGCGCACGCTCATACAACCGCCAAGCTGTCTCTATTGTGTCAGGCAGCATGCTGCTTGATGTACCATCGTATAAAAGATCGTTGGTAAGTCGAGAAGCGTGCTGACGGAAAACCACTTTGAGGTACGTCTTGAGAAAGAGAGAAGTCGAGTTCCTTGGGCATGGCTTGGCGCCTTGTACAATCACACTTGTCGACAAAAGATCTTGACAAAGGCCCAAGGAACGAACGAGAGAGAGTAAATTTTGTCGTTCTTGAACGACTTGCTGCAAACCTTGACCATTTGTGTTGAGCAAAAGCAGACCACTTGAATTCCTATGGCGCAAAGTTAATGGAATAGAAACTCTTGATGTACTTGAGAAGATATGGTATCGCAATTCCGAAGCTCGTCGCTTCTTGATGGTCTTCAGTGCTTGTTGGAGTGTCGGGATGGCTCTCGAGTGATTCAGGCATGATATAATTTCGCCCGACGCATAACTTTATTACCTGTATTTATGTATTTTATATTGCTAATGATAATACAAACATTAAGCACACTGTTACCATACTATTTTATATCCTGCAATATAAAATATCGTATTAATATTTTTGCCAAAAAAGCAACCGATTGGATGTAAATCTTGCCGAACTTCGAAGATAAATGTCCAATCATATTTCTAGAAAGGATTCTACTTCGATATTCTGTGTGCCTTATAATACCTCGTTCCCAGTAACGCAAAATTACTGGAAGTTAATCTGATGAATTGAATTGGTAGACGAAAAGCATTGACAGATAAGTTTAACAAGAAAGACAGAAAAGGAAACCTTTGATTACACTCAACACATAGAGGTACTCGGTATGCGTTGCTCGTCGTTCCCCAAACCGGGCTATTCAAATGTCAAATCGACACTTTGAACACCTGCACTGCAGTCTAATTACATTTTACACACACGAATTGTGATAGTTCTCGCATCTCTCCACTACCTCATGAGCAGTAGGCAGTAGAGCAATAATCAATTGAATTATCCCACACTCAATATGCAACAATCATTCAAACTTTGACGTTGCAACGTCAAAACTTGATAGGATAATGAGTTGTGAGGCGAAGGTGTGGAGATCAAATCATCAAATCCGTCATCACTTTTGACTATTGTTTGTGCTTTAATTCATGAATCGTATGAAATTCATGAAATCTACAGTGTTTTGTGTTTTGTGCTTTAGCCATTTGAATATGCTTCCAGTATAATTAAGCGAGTGGGCGCATAACACGCGAACAATCGTGATGTTGTGTTGTAGCTAGTATAGCTTATATCTGTGCTAGACGTTCAACAAAGATTCAGGGCTTCTTTATTTGTCGGTTAGACTTTAATTAAGCATGCGAGTGCATGATGCTTGATATCTGCCAATATTCGTTTGTTGAGCAACTGTGATAGAATCTCCATCGCAGTTGCTCAGAATTTTGCACATTTCAGATTTGTATACTGAAATCAAGTCAAAAACATTTATTGAAAACGGATTTCAGGCAACTGTGATAGATTTCCTATCACACTCCAATACAAATTGATCATGTTTCTATCATAGTTGCAGCAGATGTATCGATTTTTCAAAAATCGATCAGCCAATCAGAATCGAGTATTTACCAAATTCACGCAAAACACACCTACACACACGCGAAATTTATTTGGCCAATTTACTGTACTTTTCATTTATACTTGACTTCACATTGTCAGTATGATGGAATCGATTTGGAAATGAAGTCAATTTTGGTAGAAAAATACAAATTTGGGTGAAAAAGACAATACTTTTTTTAATTTTGGCGAATTTTCCGTTTTGTTGAATCCCTTTGGCCAACTCTGTAGAATATTGTCTGATTGACTCAAAATTTCCAAACCTTGCTGAAATCGATCAAACTTTGAATCAATCACCAAATCGAACCAGCCAATCAGCGCCCAGACCAACCCACACACACTAATTCATGTACCTCCCGATTATACTTGAATTCACTATTGCCAGATTGACTACACGAATTTCGTCGATTTTGATCAAAACTGTAAATTTGGACGAAAAAGACAATACTAGGGCCAAAAAATATGCAATGTGACAATCATTTCGGACCAGAGTAGTATTGTCTTTTCCACCCAAATTTGTATTTTTTTTACCAAAATCGAATTCTATTCCAAATCGATTCGATCATACTGAAGTCAAGTATAAATGGAAAGCATGGCAAACGCCCCAAATTAATTACACGTGTGTCTGGGTGTGTTTTGCGTGAATTTGGTAAATACTCGATTCTGATTGGCTAATCGATTTTTGAAAAATCGATACATCTGCTGCAACTATGATAGAAACATGATCAATTTGTATTGGAGTGTGATAGGAAATCTATCACAGTTGCCTGAAATCCGTTTTCAATAAATGTTTTTGACTTGATTTCAGTATACAAATCTGAAATGTGCAAAATTCTGAGCAACTGCGATGGAGATTCTATCACAGTTGCTCAACAAACGAATATTGGCAGATATCAAGCATCATGCACTCGCATGCTTAATTAAAGTCTAACCGACAAATAAAGAAGCCCTGAATCTTTGTTGAACGTCTAGCACAGATATAAGCTATACTAGCTACAACACAACATCACGATTGTTCGCGTGTTATGCGCCCACTCGCTTAATTATACTGGAAGCATATTCAAATGGCTAAAGCACAAAACACAAAACACTGTAGATTTCATGAATTTCATACGATTCATGAATTAAAGCACAAACAATAGTCAAAAGTGATGACGGATTTGATG
Organism: Aphanomyces cochlioides; assembly: GCA_019828595.1. Taxonomy (NCBI): domain Eukaryota; phylum Oomycota; class Saprolegniomycetes; order Saprolegniales; family Verrucalvaceae; genus Aphanomyces; species Aphanomyces cochlioides. The sequence goes on from JAHQRK010000046.1 coordinate 68,090, forward strand.
ATTTGATCTCCACACCTTCGCCTCACAACTCATTATCCTATCAAGTTTTGACGTTGCAACGTCAAAGTTTGAATGATTGTTGCATATTGAGTGTGGGATAATTCAATTGATTATTGCTCTACTGCCTACTGCTCATGAGGTAGTGGAGAGATGCGAGAACTATCACAATTCGTGTGTGTAAAATGTAATTAGACTGCAGTGCAGGTGTTCAAAGTGTCGATTTGACATTTGAATAGCCCGGTTTGGGGAACGACGAGCAACGCATACCGAGTACCTCTATGTGTTGAGTGTAATCAAAGGTTTCCTTTTCTGTCTTTCTTGTTAAACTTATCTGTCAATGCTCCACGAGGTTCATGGTCTGTTTTCGTCTACCAATTCAATTCATCAGATTAACTTCCAATCATATTGCGTTATATGGCGTGATAGGATTCCTATCATAGTTGCCGTCATTATATACATTTCAGACCCATCGACAATATGTCAAAATTTTAAAAATATTTTGTCCATATTTTTATCAAGACTTTCCCGATTGTCGGTGTAAGAAACTATTTGAATCCTCGGTTTCAAATAGTTTGAATATAGTTTTTTTGCTCGGAAAGTTCAAAAAAACTTAAAAAAACTTCATCTTTGGCTTCAAAAAAACTACTCAAGATACCAAAACTTCAAGTTTTTTTGGTTTGTCCTCTATGAAGTACTCCTGAATACGTTGTCGTGAAGGAGCAAGCGTTGAATCGCTTGGGAAGTGTAGTTTTTTTTAAAGCATTTTGCAAGTTTTTTGGGAAAGTCCAAAAACTTCAACGAAACCTGTACAAAAAACTTTGAAGAAAATTTGAAAAAACTTTTTTTATTATGGAGAATTTTAATAAAATTTCAGGACCTTGTTTTTAAGATTCGTGATTTCCCGCACCTCTAAGGTGAATTCACGACAAACAAGGTAGTCGAAATCGTTGCAATGACTGCATGTACGATTTAAGGACCACTTGGTTTCCTCGAAGCTCTTCTCCCTTCTAAACCATTTAGGACCTCTGGATCACTGTTAGCCGTTCCCTCTACGTCTTGGACTACTCAACCAATAGAACTAGGCTTTATATGAAGCCGTCGCTAAATGTGATGTTTTGTCGTCGATGAATGGCTTTAAATGTAGCTGTTGAGTTGAATAAATAGAGGTGTTAAAGGCATGAGACTCATATTAAATCTTGCATTCTCTTTGCAACGTCATAGGCATCATCAATGGTTATCGAGAAAGAATCTTGCGAGGATTCCAGTTTATATCGTGTCCCGCTGGGGTGCCTCCGTTAACAGGCCTTCGTCCAGGTTGAGAGACAATACGATTCCAAAATATCCTAGATATTATTGCGAGTGCTTTCTATTTTGCCCGGGATTTTTAGAGGCTATTAGCTTAGAAAAAGATTTCCACTTCAATTGATTGTTACTCTGCTGTAGTTTTTGGTATCTGTGTCCAGCAATACTGACTGCATGGTAACCAAAGACATCTAAACTTGCTCCCAAGAGTGTTTCTCGTTGCTTGTCCATCAAAAGACGATCTACAGTGCTGGACGGGAAAATTCGCCACATTCAACGTTTAGCTACACTTGAAATTTGTATACTGAGTGGTAGCGCTTCGGAATGAAAATATAAAAAAGCAGACACAAACAATTTTGGTGGGTGCATCACAATGCAATATGACTGGTTATAATAGAATATTGATTTGGCCAATTAATGTTTGTCCTTTGTAACGATACACCCGTCGTGTCACAAATTCGGACGAATGAGACATGGCGTTGATTGACATCAGAATCGTAATCAGGAGGGGGGTTTACCCCGAGAACCCTCCTACCGACTTCAACACGCGCACAGCATCCATTGCGAGTGTTTTTGCCATATTACATGATACTTAAATCGACTAAACTTCAAGCACCGATGGAATCGACTTTTCAAATGCAGATTTGACCGATTCACTTGAAATTTTCTCCCACACACGAATTGTGCGATGGATTGTCGCTGCTCGCTTTTCTTGCGCTGTAAGGGTATCGCCACCCTCTTGATCATAATCTTCACGAAGCCATTCTGTCTTCAGCATAGCTTTCAAAGGACCCATGATACCAACATCCAAGGGTTGGCAACGACTTGTAGAGTTAGGTGGGAGCGGCTCAATCACACTGAAATTTGCCTCCGCGGCCATATCATGCGACTGCTCGGAGACGTGGCACTCCAAGTTATCGACAAGAAGGACAGAGGAGTCATCAACACCAGTCGCCAGCACTTGGCGCATGTAGAGGCACCAGACACGATCATCCATCCAGGCGTTCTCCAGCACCGCATAGACATGCGGCTCCGGATACGCCTGCAACTCCCTTGACTCAATGACTCCACCAGGCTGACCTTTGACGATGAAGAGGAGCGGAAGCTTGCCGCCTACAATCAAGGTGAGTTGATGATTCGACATGACAGCGCACCATCAGCTCGAATGGTTATCACGACAGTGATCCTTTCAGAGTGTTTTGACGTTTTGTTCACTTTCGACGACTTGCCGACTTCAGCGTACGTTTTCCCTGGAGGCATATCAAAGTACACTCCGGTCTCATCGGCGTTGAGTATACGGGACGGCGGATACTGTGAGTATTTTGACCAAAATTGAGAAGCATAACCGAGCCACACTTCGTCTAGGACACTTTGCAGCACTCGGCTTGGACACGAGACTCGTTGCAAAAGCGTCGGAGCATTCGGCCAAGAGAGTCGTATGCTGTTGCTTCGCTCTTTTTCGCTTGGATGTACTGGTCAAGCCAAGGTTTTTGGTTGCGTTTAATCCAATTCATCATGTGATAGACACGCAGGTAGCGCTCCTCTTCGCGCCGCGCCCTCAGGAAGGCGAGAAGATCGTCCTGAAACGGTATTAGAGTTTTCTTGCCTTGTCCACCCAGGGTCGCGCGTCGCCCGTCGAGTCTCGATTGGATGATCTTGCTCTCTTTGGCCCTCCATGTACGCCATGTTGATCGAGGGATTCCCTTGACTTGACAAAACTTGAGATTGCTGGCGTAGGGAGTATTTCATGAAACTCCAAGAGAAGAGTCTTGCGTTCACGGTTGCTGTATCGGCGGTATTGGCTTCTTGTGGTGTCGGTCATTTGAAATCGGCGCTTGATTTCAATTTGAATCCCGCCAATCACAGGTCGGATAATTTGAATCAAATTTTATCAATTAATATCCAATCAAAATCGATATTTTACTTCGGACAATTTGTAAAATTAATTAAATTCAAGAGTGCGAATTTTCCCGTCCAGCACTGTAGCGGTTGAAGCGTTTGAATTCTTCCGCGATGTTCGGAAGAAAATGGCAGAATATCATCTTTTGAAGAACGTTAAAGTCAATTCAACAGTTTGAATTGATGTCAACTTAGTTTGGTTTGGACGACGTTACTCCAAATTGGTGGTCGATCATTTTGCCACTCTTGCCTTATTTGGCATCACTGGAGGCATATATTGCGAGCGGAATTTGACCGATTTCTTGGGAGAGTGTACGCAGCGCTTGATAAAAAAAGATTGTGATTGTCAGAAGATTGATATTGTCGCCGGCAATCATTGATTGTGGCGGGGACACAATCTTTCCCCGAGATTGAACATATTGTTCCAATATCTTGGACTTCAATAGATTGACGACCATGCACAATATAAGTGCAAGGAATGCTTCTTCCGACCGTTTTGTATGCTCCTTGCGTCTTGCAAGCCAATCATCACGCGTGCTTTCTAATTTCCCTCAATCAGAGTGGGCAGATCAAACCAAACCACACATTCGCGACATGTTTGATTTCGCCATGGACGACTCTTTGAAGAACTACATCGGCCCGAATGCGAAGATCGTCGCAGATCCAGCTTTTGAAAGTGCTTTGGTCAAACTAGAGACGGGCGCAACATTGAATTCTGTTGAAAACGAAGCTGCTCGTCGTTTTGAGTCGAAATTTGCAAATGATTGAGACTGGGTCTGATGTTGTTTTGAATGGCAGGAAGCGTGCTGCAATAGACCTTGACAACGAAGTCAAGAAGCGTGCTCGCAGTCGCGTCAATACTACACAGCCGTATGAAAACGTGAGTTGGATCCCTCCAACCTCGGTTGTTGTCGAGCGATTCTTCTCTGGCGTGAAGTGCATGATCGGCTACGTCCGGAAGAGTATGGACAACACCACGCTGGAGGTGATCGTATACTTAAGTTGAACTGGAACCTCGTGAGCCTGGGCAACGTCTCACAAGCCATCAAGTTGTCCAAAGCTACCGAAAAGGATAGTTCGACTGCTTAGACGTCGCAAAGCTCTTTCAAGACAACAATAGATTGAATATTGTCAACGATTGATTGTCCGAAGATTGTGGAACTGACGGTATGAGCCATCCAGATTTCGCATTCTTTCAACCGTACACTCAGTGTACGGTTGAAAGAATGCAAATTTGCGAAATCTGGATGGCTCATACCGTCAGTTCCGCTGCGGAAATGTCAACTCTGGTCGATGGTTTAAGATGCAAGTTGTTGGAAGCCAAGCTGAAGTTGGTAGGGATGTTCAAGAGTTTCCACGTCCACGTTTGGACAAAGGGCCTCGGGAAAACACCAACACCTCTGCTACGTCTGGAATAGCGGCTTCTCAACCACCCGCTTTCTTGACGAGGATGATCTAGAGATGTATTGAATTCGAGAAGAATATTTTGCTAAACATGTTTGAAATCCTTTGTAACTCCAACCATCTCGCACCCGCTATACATGAAAACTCACTCTGTCCACTGAGATAGTCATGAATAAAGACTCCTCCGCCCTTAGCTGCTATCTATGCCAGGGCCAGCGTTACAATTTCCGCAGCGGAAGTTGCGGAATGAGGGTGTCAGACTTCCGCAAATTAACGCAAACTCCACCGCAAAGTATATCTAGGTTGCTTCAACGAACTAAGCATGTGCGAAGTAGTTTAGTATATCAAGCGCACAACGTATCTGAAAGGTTGTGCTGCATCAAATCAATATCTATCGCTGCTGAGAGAGTGTTATATGTGCTTCCGCATTTCCGCAAAGGACAAAAAATGTAAGAATGGTACTGCCCAAAACTGTCTAGGGCCCATCTCTTGCTTTTAAGCCATGCTCTTGTTGTTTTGGAAATGTCAAAGTCTCAAAATGTTAGCCCGCTGTGAGCATATTCCGAGTTCTGCACATCGTGGGCACAATCGATGTGCTGAACGATTAGCCAATCAAAATGAATTTAAGAATATTTTCAGCCAATAAAATCTTTGTCAATAATATATTCCTCATATTCCAGTCTCTTCGGTGCCAAAACAATCTCTTCTTTGTCAAGCTTGACACGACACTACGTAATGTCGAAGCGAGATAATAACGATGTTTCCAAGTACTGACTTGGGATGAAAACAATGAGTCGAATTAACAAGAAACCGTCGATACAGTCTGGGACGTTGTGCATGTGGTATTATACCAAGCCTCCTCGGTTAGAAGAGGCTGCAAAAAATAAAATGTTTAAAAGACCAGCTTCCTCTGTGCATCGCACACTAACCAAGATCGATCTACCTTACTTTCCATTGATCTCGAAGCGACATTTTGCGGAATGGCCCTCCTCAACTTCCGCGTTTTGCGGAAAAAGCCTGCGGACCAGTGCTTTCAGAATGCCGCATATTTTTAAAAAATATCCGCAAAATTCGGAAAAATTTGCGGAAATTTTGACAGGGCCCGAAGTACTGCCGGTTCGCAGACTCGCTCGTTTGTCATGCTCCATTTGCATCATTTCGATTTCACACCCCGACTGGGATGCGCCTTCGAGACTATTCGCCAAGGTATTGATCGCACTGGATTGGAAGGATACCAAAGATTTCATTGCAAATTTTATTTGGGTAACGTACAAATCGTCCGTGTATCTCGAGTCATTCAACTGTTGGGCAATTGAACACGGCTTCATAAAAAGCTTGACTTACATCCTTGTCAGCATAAATGCAGTCAGTCGCCTCAACTCTTTGAACCGGTTGACGATGAAACTATTTTGTGAGATGAACCAGGTCGACGTCGTCCACTCCACGACCCATGTCGTCCGCGTTTAGTCAGAGCTCGGTGATTCGATCCAATCCATCGCATGGAGAAATTCAAAGTAGTCGTCCGCAAAAGAAGGCATGTTGTCGATTTCCAAGCAAGTTACATGTGCTAATTGCGGTCACACAGTTTTCCAAAATGCTGAAGTGTTTTCTTTGTAGAAGAGTTTGATCCAAGTGATTCTGAATTGGTCCAAGCATCCCAAATCGCCTTTGAATACTCAACGGACTCGAATCCAATCGTCGTACAACTTGCATGTCTTGAGCCACGAAATATCCTTCCAAGTGTCGTCCAATACAACATTTGAATAGTACTTGGATGTCCGAGTTGTCACATGGTCACCCTCTCGTCCAAATCTTTTGTAATTGTGATTGATAATTTATGTTCAAAGTATATTGCAATCAACACCGTACTGCAATGCAAGGTGAGTGACGCTGGACCCTTCGAGACAATTGGCCAAGGGTTTCAGATAATTTAGTTGGCTAGAGTACCATTTCAATTCCAGGGACTTCATTGCAAATTTGAATTGCGTGCAGTCCAAGTCGCTGACGCAACGCAGTTCTATCTCCAGCCTCTGAATAGTAGAACAATTGAACGTAGCTTCGTAAAATACCTGCCTGGTATTCTTGTCAATTTCCTCCCAAATTTGACAAGACAGCTCGAACGTCTGAACTGGCTGTCGATGAAACCACTCGGCGACATAGTTCAGATCAGAAACTTCCATTGGATAATGATAGTAGCGTGACCACAGCTGAGACTCTACGATTTGGTCGCTCGTGGCAACAATTTCAAAGAGTCCATCCAAAGCAAGAGTCTCGTGGCGAGCTTCCAAGGATGTCAAATGTGATAATCGTAGTAAAATTTTCTTCCAAGCCAATGTCGTTTGATCGTCATAATAAATACCAAGCCGAGTCATTCTCAGGTCAATCCATTCGTCGGAAATCGCAAATGGACCATCCTTGACATCGTATTCAATCTTTGCTGATGAATTCAAATTCGCCTTGAGCCACGAAACACTGTTCCAAATGCCAAGCAAAACGATATTTGCATAATACTTTGCAACCGCTTCGTATGACACCTTGATTGGTGAGTCGAGAATCGATGGTGCAATTTGTAACGATGGCCACAACATGGAACGGTCGTCTGCCAAGCTCAATCTGTCCAGATGATCCAGAGGTCCGAGGTTCATGTATGGACGCAGAGCTTCGACGAATGCAAATAAGTCTCGTACATCTAGAATAGCGAATGCAATCTTGATGAGAATGTCCACCGATAGCATGCTCCAAAGTGCATCAATTGAATTGTGGGCTTGAAACACTTCTTCCAGTCTTTCATCGTCTCGTTCGTTGGTCGATGTTCGTGATTGAAGGTCCTTTAGTCTCTTGGCAGATGATCGTCTCGTACTGTATTGTGATTCTTTGAAATGACTTTTTGATCAACCACAAGAATTTCTCCGTGGTATATTCCACGAATTTGTCAAATTCTCGATACACGCAGGCCGCTACAACGAATTCGTCTCTGCGTATGTGTATAACCGTTTAAATTCACACGAATTTTTACTCTCCAGTTAATTTGCCGACTAGTTTTTGAATCGTGTTTTGTCGTTCACACGTCTCTCATGTAAACCATTCGAATAATTTCCCTCGGAGATAAAAGCCACCACCCTAGGTTACGCAGCTTGTACTCGGTTGTCGAGCAATTTTTTACTCAGGCTGGTCAGGTAGAAAGAAATGGTTTTGTCAATTTCACACAAATTTGGACTTTTCAGTCGATGTTAATTTTTTTCTATTAAATTTATTTTTTATCAATGTCATTTTTAAAGAGTTGTTCCTAGAGCCATCAGTCACGCTAGAGATGTGCAAGGAGCCCTTTTTGTTGTGATTTTCCTGTCGACGTCAAAGCGGGGATTTAAAAAAAGGCAAAGTCAAAGGAACTTGGTTGAAAAATTTATCTAAAGCAATCGGATTGATTCTTAATAAGTCTAATTGATTCATCTGGCAATTCCAAATTTCAATCGACTTGAAAACATTAACTGTGAACAGTTTTGTCATATTCTTTGTGTGGCACACAGAGATGGAGCAACGACGTGTCGCCAAAATCAAGAAAACGATCTCTATCCTCATGCAACCAGCGATGTTGAGCTTGCCTGTGGATATTATTGTGAAGATTGCATTTCTTATTCCAAATGCGGGCGACTTGTTTGCGTTTCTCGAAGCTCTCCATCCATTCAATATATTGGGACCTCTCGAGCATTTATTTTGCTTGGACTCAACAGAACTATGCGCTAGATTGTGGCCAACGCTGCGTCTAAGTTCTTTACTCATCAACTCAGCTTATCTGCCTTCATTGGAAGCAATTCTCAAATACTATGGAACTATCGAAGTAGACGGCATTTGGAACGATGTGACGTGGCTCAAGAAACATTTGCATCCGACAACGAACATTGAATGGATGATCGGGAGTGACCGACCTCCAGTGGAAATTGGTGCAGATTGGACGTGCTTGAGAATTACTCGGGTTAGCATTCGCTTCATTGGTGGTGATTGCCCTCTTTGGAGCAAAACCATTTTACCACAACTGCCCTCTTTAACGTCGTTGGAAGTTTACTCTAATTATGATTCTGCGAGCGATTTCTTCGAGTTTTTAGCAGCTAGCAAGCGCATTACAGAGCTCCAACTATATTTTCAGACACTGCGCTGGACAGTGTCGGATTTCTTCCATTTGACCCAGTGGTTTTGCCATCAACCAGTTCGTATGTTTAAATGCCATTCGGGGGATTGGGATGGCGTTAACTACGCGTTGTTAGAAGACTTTTATCAAGCCATGTTCAATTGCGCAACGTTAGAGATTCTAGAATTGGTGAATTGTTACATGGACGACATGGATTTTACTGAAGTGGCCTTGACGATGCAGCGTCTGCAACTAGTCAGCTGCTTTGTGGATCCCTTACAGTTTCAACTCTTCACCAACCTACTGATCGGATCTAAAACGACTTGTTTCGAGCTAATCGACGGTTCGGTTGACGGTATTGGTGGTATTGAGTATCTCCTGCAAGTTCAGCCAGCAACAAATATCAAACACATGAAATTAGAAGGTTTCCTTTTGGATGGCACAAGTTGGTCCAAATTGGCGTTTTTAATTCAAAGTTGTACATTGGAAACATTGGCGCTTTGCCCTGAAGATCTCGCTGTAGATGTTATTCCAAAGCTCGCGAGAGCCGTTCAAAACAACCAAACGATTACTGAAATGTCCCTCAAGGGTTTTCAAGCTAGCATTGCAGACTTGCGCCTCCTGGTTGAAAGCATAACGCATCCCAGTAGACCTGTGAAGACAATGCGAATCAAATGGTCTTTACAAGTTGGCCAACGTATGCGTCGCCGCACTCTTCGATCGCTAATGGAGTTGGCTAAAAAGCGGGGAGGCGAGTTTATTCTCCAATAGTAAAGTTTGAATACGTATATTGTGCATTTGCTGTAAATTTCTATTTTTTGTGTGATTTCTGCACAATGACGCCTTGAACCGCGCCAGAGGGAAAATATGGCGATAAGCTTCTTTCACGCGGGTCCATCCAAGCTCTACTATTACTTATCATCAATTGTAAGCATTATTCATCGTTGCGACGAGCAAAATCCAATGCGTTGTCTCTTTTAACCCACTTCTAGTATTTCAACCAGGATTTGTGAAATCGTACATGTTGAGAAGTTAGTGAGCATTTTGCTCAGTCAAAACAGCCGTATCTTGCGTCACACACTCCTCGTGGCTCCCTTAAGAGTAATTTGAATCATCTCGTCTGTCTGCATGAACGGACGAGCGTGGACGATCGATGATGGTTCAGGACTTGTTGTTTATAATTGACCAATCAAATAAATTTAAAAAATATTTTTATCCAATCAGATGCGTGATCGATTGGCGCGATTCGAATCACGATATTTAATATCAAACACATGAAATTAGAAGGCTTCCTTTTGGATCAAAACAACCAAACACGTTGCGAAATTTCCTTCAAGAATTTTCAAACTTGCATTGCAGACTTGCGACTTCTGGTTGAATGTATAACACGTCCCAGTAGACTGGTGAAGACAATGCGGATCAAGTGGGTTTCACAAATTTGCCAACGAATGAATGACCACACTCTTCGATCGCTGATGGCATTGGCTAAACAGCGGAGAGGCGAGTTTATATAGTTGACTAAGGCTTGAAAAGATATACTCTATTCGGAGTTAGACACTGTTGCATATAATAGTCACAAGTTTGTTTTTTCTAGTACGGCTCCGTGAATCCCATGTCTTCTTGGATAAATATGGAGGAAATCTATCATCCAGTGCGTCTAAGACAATCCTTCCGCTTAACTTGAGAAGCAACACATCAAAATACGCTGAATCTTCATGCAATTGAATTAATTCCAACATTACAAAGCTATCATCAAGATTGAGTGTACTGCATACGTTCAATCAAAAATCGAAAAGTCATATTCGTTCGCACCAAAATTCCCACCTCGCTCTTTCACTAACTGCTTAAACAATTGAATCTCCGTGTTTTCCGGTGCTCGTCCGTATGGATAGGCCCATCTAATCCGTTTTGATTTCACATTTCGACTTGGATGAGTCATGGCTTCGATGAAGAGGCTCAAGTCTGGAATGGCAATATGAACGTACTGCAATCGTAATTTACATATCGTCTGGTTGCTTTCGATAGCACTCGCAAGAGTTCGAGCAACTTTGGATGACACATCAGCCGTTAGGAGGTTCAAAGAGTCCAACGTGCAAGATTTAATGCACGGGGCCAATTTGAGCCAACTTGGATCAGATATTTTTCTGCTATCCAACGTCAAGTGTTTAAGTGGAGTTCGCGGCTGAAATTACAGAAGATATTTAATGCCGGCCAATTCGTAGTCACAAGGGAAATCGTACAAAATGAGACAACAAACGTTGGACATTTCCAGTCGTCTAGCCAGCGATTTGAGATGCTCTGAGTTGAAGGAGTCGTATTTCAACGACAAGGTTTTCGTTGTAAACAATTTATCATAGTCCATGTCGTCGAGATAACAGCTAGACAACTTGAGCGCGTCGAGCGTTGGACAATTGAACATAGCTTGATAGAAATCTTGCCGTAGATTGTAGCTGAGGTTTGTCCATTTTCCGTCCAAACACTTGAACATTCGAACAGGTTGTCGACGAAACCATCGAGTCAAGTCGATCAAACTTGATTCGGTCCATTCAAAATTGCGAAGCCTGAGTCGTAGCTCTGTGATGACATTATTCGTGGCTAGGAATGCGAAAAAGTCGTGCAAATCACTCGTCATAGTGCCGACTTTCAAATATGTCTAGTAGCGTAGTCGGGGTAAAATATGTTGACACTAAAATGACACATCGTTGCTGGTGAAAGTGACAACGAGCCGCGTATTTCTCAAGTCAGTCCATTCAGGGTCAAACTTGGTTGCAATCAAATTGCTTTGGAAATTCCATTCGAGTTTTGTCGTCGGATTTAAATGCGCTCTGAGCCACTGTGCATGTGGCCCCATGCCATGTACAATTACATGTGTATAGTACTTCAAAAACGCTTCGAACGACGAAAGATCTTCGGATTTGAGAATTGAAGCACAGAGACGTGGAATTGGCCACAAACAATAGCGGTCGTACGTACGACCGAGTTGATGCAAGTGCTCCAATGGACCCAACAAGTTGAAAGGATGGAGTACTCTCAAGAAAGCAAATAGATCCTGACGAATTGCAATGAAAAATGCAATTTTCATCACAATATCCACTGGCATATGGAGCAGTGCTGGCCGCGGACGATTCAAACCCATCTTGTTTCTCTTTTTTCCAAGCTGTTTCATCTCCATGTCCGGCAGAATTGACAATGGCCAATTTCGAGAGAAACACTTCAAAACTTGATATTCTACACCTCATTAGAGTGCATTCTACAATTTCAGCTCGAGAAATTTCAAATATCGGTTCAAAACCTCGTACGTATTTTGAGTGCATTGGAAAAATATCGACTTGGGAGTTATCTTTCATAACGTGTCTATCGTATAACAACTTCTCTAACTTGAATTCTACCCCATTGGAGCTTAGTCTCTTCTTATATGAGTTTAAGGCAGCGAGCCTGCAGCTCGGAGCTGCGAGATGGTATACAAAGTGAATAGACTACAGAAATAATACCAAAATTGTACTCCCTGAATGCCTTGCGATGCTTGTTACATTTCGAGCGGATTTTCTCTTTATATCACTGAATGATAGGCAAGAAGTACGAGACCATTCAGTCGTCATCATCGCGTTCAATTGAGACTAGCCAGTCTTCTAAACGATTCCAGCACTTCGATATGGCCTGTAAAGTCGTATATGTCATTTTAACGACGATTTCAACTGGCACGTTCGGCAATATTTGATCCATAGCGGGCGAAGGCATCTCAACGTGCTCACATAATTGTACCTCGGTGCTTGTCCATCAAAACGCACACTGACGGTTGAAGCATTTGAAATTTCCTGAGCTAAAATACAGAATATCAACCATCGAAGAACTACATTCAACGGCTTGAGTGTAAGATCGCCATTTTCTATTCAATTCAATGAGCTACAGACGACGAGGCAGCAAGTCCATAAGAGTATTGTATAGTCCACGAGCTTCAATGTCTTTCAACGCGCCACTGGTCATAAGGTGTGATTTGCCAATGGAGGTTGTGGTAAAGATTGCATTTTTCATTCCAGATGAGACCGATTTGTTTGGATTTCTAGAAACACTCCGTCCGTTCAACTTGTTGGGACCCCTGGAGGATTTGTACAAGTTGGGATTGAAATACGAGCGCTACGAGTTGTGGCCAAAGCTGGTCCTAAAACCTTCGCATATCGACTCGGTAGACCGATATGCGTTTGAAGCAATTGTCAAATATTATGCTGATGTTAAAGTTGTAAACGAGTGGACAGATATCGAGTGGCTCAAGAAGAATGTTAATCGAAGCGTGAAAATTGAATGGAGTATCGCAGAAAGCATCCCGAAGGTGAAGTTAATGGACAATTGGATCGATTTCAGGATTACTCGGCTCAGTATTGTTTTGAACGACGACATTGCTTCATCTTGGTGGTCGAAGATTGTGCCACGAGTGCCTCATTTGACGTCATTGGAGGCGTACATTATCATGGAATACTCGACCAATTTCTTTGAGTGTGTCGCTGCTAGCGACGAAATTATTAAATTGGAGCTGAATATTGCAAAATATGACATGACACCTCGAAACTTCACCCATCTTACGCGGTGGTTTCGAAAGCATCCCGTACGAAAGTTAACATGTGTTTCTGAAATTTGGAGGATCGAGAACAAAAGTGGAATGCAAGCCTTGTATCAAGTCATGTTCAATTGCCCCACGCTGGGAACTCTGGAACTTTCAAAATGTAATCTCGAATTTGTGGACTTCACTGAAATGGTATTGCCAATGAAATCGTTGCAACTGTGTAATTGTGGTTTTGGTTCAGATCAATTCGAAGCATTGGTCAAGCGACTGGAAGGATCCAAAGTAACTTATCTCAACTTTCTTGGGAATAGATTTGTCAATTTTGAATGCATGGGGTGGCTATTGAAAGTACAGCCACAAACTTCTATCAAATACTTGAGATTTCAAAGCACAGAGGAGGTTCTTACACGTTGGTGGGCATTAGCGCAATTGATTGAAACCAGCAGATTGGAGACGCTGTCGCAGGACACGCATCATTTCACATCGGATCGAGCTCAAACTCTTGCCTTGGCCATTCGGAAGAACAAGGCGATATGTGATTTGTACCTGAACTACGGCACAGTTGACATTTCCGACTTGCGACTCTTGATTGAAAGTATGACACATCCGAGTCGATGTGTCAAGAGAAAGCGCATCGGACGGACAACTTTGCTTGGACAAGAGATCGAGCCAAAAGATTTCAAGGCCATGAGCGAGCTGACCAACAAGCGCGGCGGAGTATTCGTGAGCAAGTCTGAAGATTTCGTGAACAAATCTATGAAACTCTGATGGAACGATGCTGTATGTTGGTCATATTCTTTATCTAGTATATTCTAGACAGCTCAGTTGATACGCTAATACATGTATTGAGAAATCTGTAACTATGACACCAAGCGGCAGGAAACATCCTAAATACAATGAATTGCACAGCATTGAAAGGGAACGAGTTTTTATTTCTCATGATGAAGCTAAACCGAGTACACTTGAATTGAATATGTCCCGTAAGCAGAATCGATACCTCTGGCTGGAGCTCACCAAGTGGAAGGAAAAGTATTCTTTTCGGTTATTTATGTTTGATTCTATTGAGATGCCAGGACTCATAGCCTTGTCTGCTTTCATTTTGTCCGATTTAAGCACTGGCAACTTTATTCGAATAGACGACATGCACAACTCACCGGCACGGAAGAAACTTGTACAAATTTATATTCTCACAAAGATATAACTGCTCATATCAATTCACAAGATTTTCTCGTTTGAACTCGAAAATGTAAAAAATAAAAATTTAGGAGCTTCAAGGCACAAGATTCATTAGGGGGAATCAAATTAGAGAATTTGCTTTTCCTTTTTGTCTTCAATCTCTTCGAAAAGCAAAAAAAAATTGTTTCGGCCTACGAAAAGCAAAGTCGAACGCAAAAGCAGCCGATTCTTCTAATTTGATTCCCCCTAATCTAAGAACGAAAAGAGAAAGTCGAAAGTTTATTATGCAGTCAAGAAGCTTTCATTTCTACAAAATCCTACTCTCTCGAATCTGAGGGATCTACTAGTCCCACTTGCCATAAATCATTCAAAGAATTCATCCAAGAAAAGTATATTGACAAAATATTAATGATTCCTTCTGTGGAAAAGAGAGATGAAGCAACGACGAGTCGTTAAAAGCATGAAAATGACCTCGATCATCATGCAACCAGCGCCGCTGAACTGCTTTGTTTCATCGGTGTTAGAGAGATTAAATTTATTGTTCTGACTTCCAGTTGAGAAAACTCGACTTCACGCGAGGTAAGCTCGACATAATTTGATTACTTCGTGGTTAATTCCGAACTGACTTCCCTACTGCCTACAAGGACCACATGTTGATTCGACCAATCTTTGTTCTCTGGGGACACTCGCGAGCTGTCTGACGTAGGATCGTCCAAAATACTAATGACAATACTATGGCCGCAGAACAACTATAAAATCTCCGCCGCGTTTGATGGCTAGATCTCTCAGGGCCTTCAAATCTTCAGACTGAGAGACTTTTCCATAATAAGTTTTCCATACAATCGGCTTTGTTTTGACACGTCGACTGGGATGTGCCATGCTTTCAATCAAGCGTCGCAGGTCAGAGATGCGAATTGTACCGTAGTCCAGGTACAATTCACTAATCGTGCTATTGTTCTGAATGGCCACGGCAAGGATTTCAACGCCATTTGATGGGAAATAACTCCCATCCAGAGACAATGCTTCCAACGTGCTCTTTTCAATGCATTGAGCCAATGTGGACCAACGTGGACCAAACATTCTCGTGCTTAGCAATCGGAAGTATTTGATGGAAGTACGTGGCTGAGCTTTTAATACATACTCCATGCCATCATTTTCGATATTATCATCATACTCAAAATGAGTTACTTTTGATCCTTCAAGTCGACTCGCCAATGTTTCAACTTGGCTCAACCGGAGCTCACAATCAATCAATTGCAACGAATTCATTGTAAGTACGATTTCAGTGAAGTCCATATCGTCAGGATGACAGCTCGACAGCTTGAGCGTTTCCAGAGTCGGGCAATTGAACATGATTTGATAGAAGGCTTGCCTTGTATTCATGTTCGCGGCTTTCCAATCTCCAGAAAAGCATGCAAGCTTTTGAACAAGTTGCTTTTGAAACCACTGCGTAAGATGGTCCAAGTCCAGAGATCTCATAATGCGAGACATCGAACTCCAATTCAATGATTTGATTGCTCGCAGCGACACTCTCAAAGAAATCGGATGATTCTTCTTCGCTAGCAATATACGCCTCCAAGGATGTCAAATGAGGCAATCGTGGCAAAATGTTCGACCACCAATTTGGAGCAACTTTGTCGTACAATGCAATACTGAGCCGAGTAATCCTAACATCGATCAAATCGTCCAGTACCTTCGCCGTCGGGATGCTATTTCGAATGATCCACTCAATTTCCGTTCAAGGGCTTATATTCGTCTTGAGCCACTCGACATTTGTCCACACTTCTTCCACTTCTACATCGGTATAATATTTGACAATTTCTTCGAATGCATATCGGTCACTAAGTCTACAAGCGAGGATTTCAGGACCAGATTTGGCCATAATTCGCAGCGGTCGTATTTCAAGCCCAATGTGTACAAATGCTCCAGGGGTCCGAACAAGTAGCATGGACGGAGAGCTTCTAAAAATTCAAACAAATCGGTCGCATCTGGGATGAAAAATGCAATCTTCACGACAATATCCACCGGAAGTTCGAGTCGTTTGAGCAGAAGCGCATTCAACGACATCCAACCTCGTAGAGAATATTCTTGAGGAGTTGTTGCCTCGTCGCCTGTCGCTCGATTGAATAGAATGGATAATAGTCAACGTCCCTTGATGTTACACTCAAACCGTTGAATGGTCTTCAATAGTTGATATTCTGTCAGGAAATTTAGAATCCACCAACCGTTAGATCGCCTTAAGCGGCGAGGAATAACTCTGGGAGCAATTTGGATGCCTTTCGGGGTGACTTTAGGTTGGATATTTCTGAAAGAGAATCGAAGAACGACGAAGTCACTTGACCAAAGCTTATTCCAACGAAAACGTTCCAAGTTGAAGCTTATTCCCGAGGAAATTGATATCTCCCATCTTTCATGATGGGTGCAAATCAAATGGGTAATATGGATGTTTGTATAGAACTCGGTGAACTCCACAGTTTTTCAAATGGAGTAACAAGTGAGGACGTATAATCTCACTGCAAGTTTAATGTACGCGATAGTACGCACTTAAAACTGGTTCTTACCATGCAAAAATCAATTGTTTTTCGTCGTAGCTTCATGTTTCAGTTTGAAGTAGTATAAATTTCCTGCACGATAGCTCTTAAACTTGAACTTGACGGCACTCAAACTCAAGCATTATCCTTCTCGTTGACAAGTCGATTGCACATTGTTGAATTCAGCCCCTCCTATGAGCCAGAGAGCAAGCCCTATAGTGTTCTAGAGAGGCTAGAGCCTTGTATGTATGATAGACTTTCGCATTTCCTCTTTCGGCATAATATTGCGGCTTTATGCTCTTTAATTTTCATTCATAAAATGTATGAGAAAATCTTGAAAATTGATATAGACAGTTGAAGTTTGTGATAATACTAGTATTAATTTGGACAAGATGTTTTTCGAATTCCAATGACTTTCAATTTTTTCGTGATGAAGCCAATGTGGTCCGAGGTGACGGTGGACATCGTCGTGACGATTGCGTTTTCCATTCCAGAGGCGTCGAGTTTGTTTGCTTTCATTGAAGCTCTACGTCCGTACAAGATGCTGGGACCACTGGAGCATTTGTATCAGCTGGGCTTGACACACAAGCACTGTGAATTGTGGCCAATCTTGTATTTGAACTCTTCAGTGGTCGAATCGTCCGAACGATCTTCATATGAGGCAATTGCCAAGTACCAACAACTCAAATTTCATGGAATCTCCAAGACATGGACACGGTTCTCCCGATAGAAGACGTGGACAATTGGACGGACTTAAGAATTGCCAGGCTTGCGATTGATATTGACGATGAAGAAGATGCGATTTGGTGCCTCCTTGCTTTCAAAACTCCCGTCCTTGACATCGTTGGAATTGGCCATAGGGGCCACCGACTTGGCCGACTTTTTTGCTTATCTAGCAGCGAGCGAACAAATTACAGACCTTTTCCTCGAATTTGACCAGTACCAACTGACGGATTTTGATCTCATGCATCTTACGGAGTGGTTCCGTCAGCAGCCTGTGAAAAGTTTTGAGTGCAGTAGTGGAGATTGGATCGACGCAGACTACAATGTGAAACAAGCTTTCTACCAAGCCATGTTCAGTTGCCCAACGCTCGAAACACTCGAAATTTCGACTTGTGACCTTGACGACATCGACTGGACTCAATTGGATTTCTCGATGAAGACTTTAGTGCTCGATCAATGTGGTCTTTCACAGCCGACGACGTGCGGATTTTCGCGAGTCGACTGGAAGGCTCCAGCATTACAGCACTTGTGTTGTCAGATTACGCATTTGATGACATTTATGCCATGGAATGTTTACTGCAAGTCCAACCGCATACTCGAATCAAGCAGTTGGGGTTGAATGGCATAAATATGGATGGCCAAAGGTGGTCCATGATGGCGCTGCTGTTTGAGCTGTGTACCTTGAAAACTTTCATTCTCCGTGGCAACGAAATGTCCTCTTGATGTAGCTCAAATCTTGGCCTCAGCCATTCAAAACAACCAAACGATCGAAGAATTGGAACTCGAATACAGCGACATTGCACTTCCCGATGTAGAAATCTTGATTCAAAGTATGACCAATCCAAGCCGTCACGTTAAAACAAAGCGGCTCAAGTGGATAACCCGCCAAGGATGTATCTCGGAACCAGCCAATTTACAGGCATTGGCCGTCGAAGGTGGCGGCCAATTTGTATATGAGGAAGTCTAATTTCTGTAGCAAACCAATGAGGTAACTTTCGCTTGTTTGATCCATCAAGCAATATATTGGCGGTTTTCAAGTCGCTCAATTGATTTTCGCAATTTATTGAGACGATGATTATCGATTTGAAGTGATGTAAACTTTCATCTTCTACACACCGTCCATAAATTAAACCATGCGAGGTCAATCAGCTTATGGGTTTTGACACCTTATCACCTCTTAAACTTGTTTTTCAAGATGGAATGAAATGCCATGACTCGTGAACTTGTCGAATCGCTGCATCCTCAGTAAACACGATAGGTACGGAATCATGGAAATGGAAGAAGAGTATTATTGAGAGACGCTGAGCAGCTCAGGTCCTATTAAGTCAATAGAAAAACTGAAGAGAAATCTCACAAAAGTTCATTGCAAAGGGTACGTTCGACGATTGATCAATAATCTAGATGGAAACTAGTCTCATGTATGAATTCGCCTCTACAGTCGGTGGCCAACTTCATCAATGCTTGCAACGACTCAGACTGGATCGTTGGTTCACATTCGGTGGTCCATTTAATCCGCTTTACTTTAACTTGGCGACTGGAGTTTATCATACTTTCAATCAAGAATCGCAAATCGGGGATCGAAATTTCGATGTAGCACTGCAAGTTGTCGGCATCCGATTGATCATTGTTAGACTCCTTGGCATCTCCTTGCGCCACTTGTAATTCGCAAAGAGTTTGGTTTTTCTGAATAGCTGTGGCCAGGCTACGTGCAACATCCGATGGAAATTTATTCGCGTACAGAACCAACGTTTCCAATGTGCATTTCTCAATCAGTGGGGTAAATTTGGACCAACGGGAACCCTCTATACGTAAACCATTCAACGTCAAACTTTTGATGGATGTATATGACTGGACTTGAAATAGAGATTCAATGCCATTCGTATCGTCAAATGGGAAATCATTCAGTTCAAGTCGAGTGAGGTTGGATCCTTGTAGCCGCTTAGCCATGCATTGGACTTGCTTTGATGTCATACCACAGTGGTTTAATACGAGATTCTTCATAGTAAATGCTAAATCTGTAAAGTCAATGTCACCAAGAAAGCAGCGAGTTAGCTTCAGTGTATGCAAAGTCGGACAATTGAACATGCTTTGATAAAAAGATTGTCTCGTTTCGTCGTCAATATATTCCCAGTCGCCATGAAGGCATTCAAACTTTTGAACAGGTTGTTGGCGAAACCACTTGGAGAGATGGTCTACCTCCAAAGGTGTCATCTCGTTCCCTACAAAAGAGATATCCAAGTCTGTGACTTGGCTGCTCGTGGCGAGAAATTCAAATAAGCAGCAGCTCGAGTTGATGCTGTCAATTGACACATACAATGTCGTCAAGTAAGGCAATCGCGGCAAAATATTCTTGCACCACATACGTATCGAAGCATCGTCAAGGAAGAAATCTACACTGAGCTCGGTAATTCTCAAGGCAAACCAATCGTCCACAACTTTTATCTCAAGGGGTTCACTGTCTCCATCTTGACTATCTCCATCTTTAATGCCTCCATCATCCCACTTAATATTCGTCGTTGGGTCCAAATTCGACTTGAGCCACTCCACGTCCGGCCATACTCTGTCGACAACTACCGTGGGATAGTACTTGACGATCGCTTCAAACGAACATCGATCTACTGAGTCTCCTATCGACGGTTTTAGAGTCAACTTAGGCCACAACTTGTAGGGCTTGTAATTCAAACTCAACTCGGTGTAAATGCTCCAATGGACCAAGCATCTTGAAAGGGCGGAGAGCTTCTAGAAATGAAAATGCGTCCTTGTAGCCTGGGATAAAGAAAGCAATTTTCACAACAATATCCACCGGCAGATTGAGCGATACAGGTTGCAATGGATTCGAGACACCTGCATAGTGTTTCTTGTTCTGGTACGCTGCCCCCTCCATCTTGACTCGAAATTTGAGAAATCGATTGGTTGGTCAGATGTCGCCCTCCAACTTGGTAATGTGAGAAATAGGGAGACGACAACTGTCCAAACCCCAGCTCATAGTTAATATCCTGCGTAATATTAATATCCTGATACACTTCATTGTGAACTTGAGAGGAGGCGAAAGAGCAAAGCCAGCGTCATCACTGTATAATGTGTTCTCGTAGCAAGGTTATCTCGAAACTTGATAAACTAAGCATGACGCCAACGGGATTCTGCAGTTATGGCTCGTATCATCTCCACTTTAGGTTGGATTTGGACAAGCTTTTCAATGTTTTGAGCAACTTACTTCGGCACGAATCATTTTTTGCAGATTTCACTCGACAATATGTCTGCAATCAAAAGTCTTGGCAAGCACCTCTCTTGAAACCGAGCTGCTTGTATCGAACAAAGAGAAAGGATACGCGTCTGCCATCGCAACGGAATCGTACGGAAAATTACCGGATAAACGACCTTTCCTTGATTCAGGGAGCTGGAAATGCTAAACGTCAACTTGACGCTCTTTCCAACTGTATTTTAGCAACTCTTGATTGTATTGTAGTTAGTCTAGCCTTAGTAGTGATTGAGCAAACATTCAATTAAACGTACGTCGAGATTTCTGCGCCGTAGCCACCATGGAGATGGACATGATAACAAGAAACAGCGAAGCATCTGAAAAGCCATCCATATGCAGCAGAATGAGATAGAAATTTGCCCCTCAGAGCAGCGTGCACGTCCATTAAGCCATCCGCTAGCATGGGATAGCGTTGTTGCATGTGTACGGATAATCCTCCGGATGATGGACATGGGTGCACAGTGTGCAAAGTCATGGTCATGCCTCCAGCGCAGTCCGTGCTGCTGCCAGTCGATATCTTCGTGAAAATTGCGTTTTTGATCGGAGACGTTGAAGATTTGATTGCTTTTCTCGAAGCACTCCGTCCGTGCGACATGCTGGGACCGCTGGCGCATTTGTACCAGTTGTTCACGACTCGCCATCACTCGGAACTGTGGCCGCGGTTGCGATTGAATCGGTCCATTCTTGACTCTTTCGAGCGAAATTTGTATGAAAATGTTGTCAAATACTATGGACACATCGTCGTGGACGATGTCTGGGATGATATGGAATGGCTCAAGACATATTTGAACCCCATGACACAGATTGCCTGGAATCTCCAAGACATTGACACTCCCTTGACATCAATCCGTCTCGACGATTGGGCTAATTTGAAGATTTTCCACCTTGCTGTCGATATGTACGACGACGACGAAGCAATTTGGTGCACCGATGCTCTGTCCCAATTCCCGACCTTGACATGTTTGGAAGCGAACGTTTCCTGCTATAACTTGGATGACTTTTTCGCGAATCTAGCAGCGAGCAAACAGATTACACAGCTCCACCTTAGCTTTGATGAATACCAGCTGACAGCGTTTGATCTCGTTCATCTTACAGAGTGGCTTCGGCATCAGCCTGTTTGCCAGTTTGGATGCGAGCTTGGAGATTGGGAAGACTTGGACTTTGACGTCAAAGAAGCTTTCTACCACGCCATGTTCAATTGCCCAACAATGGATGTACTCGAGCTTTCAAGTTGTGAAATGGACGATGTCGATTTTACTGAATATGACTTTCCAATGAAGTCGTTGGTGCTTGATCAATGTGGTCTGTCGTCCGAACAAGTCGAGGCCTTAGCCAGTCGCCTGGAAGGATCGAAAATGACGTCTCTCCAGTTGACAGACTTCACATTTGACAATATGGGAGGGATTGAAAGCTTACTTGAAATTCAGCCAAAGACGCCGATGACACATTTGTCATTGAGTGGGTTGCATATGGATGAGGCTGCATGGTCCAAGTTGGCTCCGCTGATTGAAAAGTGTACATTGGAAACGTTGGTCTTCTATGCAACTCAATTTTCATCCAACGTAACTCAAAGCCTCGCCGTGGCCATTCAAAACAATCAAACGCTTTGTGAATTGTATCTCAACTACTGTGAAATGGCAATTTCTGACGTCGAGCTATGGATTCAAAGTATGACCCATCCCAGTCGACAAACAAAATCAAAACGGATCAAATGGACAACCCATTATGAGGGAATCTCTGACCCTGAAACTTTGCAGGCGCTCATCGCGTTGGCTGTCGATGGTGGGGGGGGATTTTTTTATGAGAAAGGCTAGATTTTGCCAACAAGCCACTATACTCCCTCAACTTGGTTAATTGTAGGAAAAAATGTAAACCACTTCGTCTCATTTCTCTTACCATTCCAGAGTGGCAAGGATATCGAAATTGATGTTGACTCGAGATTAGACCAACAATTTGGCAACCGTGGCAGCTTGGGTCAACCGCAATATTGTGAAAGTCCTCGTCGCGATTACCTGGATAATCTTTCTTCGTCAAATTGTATCGAGTGAGGGCGTTGCAACACAATTCTATAAGGCGGCAGGTTGAATAATCAACTGCAATTTTACCAGCTGACGGCGTCTTATCTGTACCATCTCGTGTCCATCTTGCTGCATTTGATTTCGTCTCGTCCATCAAGACCCTAAACGTAGGGAAAATAACCGGATAGACGACCTTTCATTCTCTTGGCAAGCTGGCCAAACACAGTCGATACCCTTTCTAGCGGCATTCGAGTCACTCGTGATCGGAATGTCCTTATTCCAGCCTGAATAGCTGACTCATCATCCATACTGCCAATTGCAGATCGAGAAAGTTTTTTTATCTACTCTGGGTGGTTGCCACCGTGAACGGGCGATGTGTCATTGAGATTGACATGAAAACAAGAACTAGAGAACATTTCAAAAGTCTCTTAGATGAAACTTAGTGGGCTAGAAAGCAGCTCCATGTGAAATTGAACGTTAATTCCATCATACCTTCAGCTGACATTGGCGTTTATGTATGGATAATTCTCCAAAGAATCATCCGGATGATGGCCATCATCGTGGTTATCCGGATGGTCCTGATCGTCATTGAGAGATTTGCGTAGTCATGGTCACGCCTCCAGCGCGGTCAGTACTGCCAGTGGATGTCCTCGTGAAGATTGCATTTTCGATCAAAGATGTACAAGATTTGTTTGCCTTTCTCGAAGCACTCTGTCCATATGACATGTTAGGACCGCTGGCGCATTTGTACCAGTTGTTCACGACTCGCCATCACTTGGGACTGTGGCCGTCGTTGGCGTTGCATCCTTCCTTTCTTGACTCTTCCGAGAGACCTTTGTACGAAAGTATTGCCAAATACTACGAGCATGTCGTCGTCGAAAATGTCTGGGAAGATGTGGAATGGCTCAAGACATATTTGAACCCCATGGCTCAAATTGGCTGGAATCTCAAAGACATTGACACTTATCTGACGTCCATTAGTCTCGACGATTGGACCGACTTGACGATTACCCGCCTTGGACTTGATATTGAAGACAAAGACGAAGCAATTTGGTGCACCCATGCCGTATCCCAACTGCCGTCGTTGACCTGCTTGGAAGTGGACATTGCCTGCTTTGAATTGGATGACTTTTTCGCAAATCTAGCAGCGAGCAAACAGATTACACAGCTCCACCTTAGCTTTGATGAATACCAACTGACAGCATTTGATCTCGCTCATCTTACCGAATGGCTGCGCCATCAACCCGCTCGCCACTTAGGGTGCGAATTTGGAGATTGGGAAGACTTGGACTTTGACGTCAAAGAAGCTTTCTACCACGCCATGTTCAATTGCCCAACAATGGATATACTCGAGCTATCGGGTTGTAAAGTTGACGATGTCGATTTTGCTGAATATGACTTTCCAATGAAGTCCTTGGTGCTTCATCAATGCGGTCTGTCCTCCAAACAAGTCGAAGCCTTGGTCAGTCGACTGGAAGGATCGAAAATGACGTCTCTCCAGTTGACAGACTTCACATTTGACTATATGGATGGCATTGAAAGTTTACTTGAAATTCAGCCACGGACGAGAATCAAGCATTTGGCATTGGGTGGCTTGCACATATATGTGGCTACATGGTCCAAGTTGACGCCGTCGATTGAAAAGTTAACAGTGGAAAGGTTGATCTTCTGTGCGACTGAATTTCGATCCGATGTAGCTCAAAGCCTCGCCATGGCCATTCAAAACAATCCAACAATTTGTGAATTGCATCTCAATTGCTGCGACATTGCACTTCCTGGTTTAGTACTTTTGATTCAAAGTATGACTCATCCCAGTCGCGAAACCAAGTCAAAGCGGGTCAGATGGACGGCGCAACAAGGCCAATTCCCTGACCCTGAGATATTTCAGGCGCTGGTCGAGTTAGCAGTCGATGGCGGCGGAGAATTTGTTTATGAGGAAGCCTAGATTTTCCTACAATTCGAGGAATGAAAAGTGCCCAGAGGAGTAGTAATTCTCCCTCGCATTGGTTATCTATAGTAAAACAGGCAAATACACTGTAAACCACATCTCATCTTAACAAATGACAGTAACGAATGTGACGTGTGTTTCGCGAAGCCGCCGCCACAAACAGCCAAATGGGTGGAGTGCCGCCTCCCGTGCGTAGCTAAACTTCCAGAAAATCAATACAATCGACGTCGTAAAATGGAACCTTCGACAGCTTAGATCGACCAAACTTGCTTGGGTGGGATTTCATTGGAATCGAAGAAAAATCATTGTCTTGAAGGTCGCATTAACTCCACCATTTGATTAATGAATGCGGCTTGATAAAAAGATCGTCTCATACGCTCGTCGCCAGCCCTTCCCTCATGCGCCATGACGAATTGTAATGTCTTCTATAATTTGCTTCAACGTGGTCTCATCAAAGGCCTCTATAGAATATTTTACCAGGACTTCGTTACTTATCATCGTTGCATTTGATCTTTGGGGAGCGTTGACCTGAGGGACTTTATCGCATTCTCAGTTCACACTAGAAATTCTTAAGTTACTTCAATCGATGGCCTGCGATAAACACTGTCTCTAGCTTACTTCTTAAGGATATACTATTAAATGTCGTTTGTTCAACCACTGTAAAATTCATTTTTGCACTCTGGACTGCGTTTCTGCTCTACGGTATACTGCTGCATATGAAGGTTAGCTGGGAGCGAATCCTCAACCATAACAGTAAGAATATATATTCTTACACAAGGACTTGAGCAGTTTCCGCGCAGCATGTCTCGGCAAATTCACATGCAAACCTTTCAGAAATTGATCTTGCACTTGAAAACCTTTGAAAATGTTTAAGCCCGAGACAATGAGAACTGCAGAGAAAAGAGTTGCCGACAGACTCGCAAGATAAAGCCAATGTGGTCGGCTCTGCCGTTGGATATCTGTGTGAAGATAGCCTTAGCCATTCCGGATTTTCAAGATCTACTTGCATTTATTGAAGCCCTCAGACCCTACAAGATACTGGGACCTCTGGGGCATCTATACAATCTTCATCGGGCACTCAAGTGGAATCCCTTTGTGGCCAACGCAGCGCTTGACTCAATCGATTCTCGACTCACCAACTCGACCGGCGTATGAAACTATGGCCAGGCATTATGGCCTTGTGTCAGTCAAAGATGTATGGGAGGATGTGGAATGGCTCAAGACGCATTTGAACTTGGCGAATCAAATCGAGTGGAATCTCCGCAATATACAGCTTCCCGAGGAGATTGCTGATGCTTGGTCCGACTTGAGAATTACTCGGCTCGTCATGGATATCCAAGATGAACGTGCTCTTTCGTGGTGTGTGCATGTTTTGCCTCGGTTACCTCACTTGGTGTCGCTGAAACTTTACTTTGGCAAGCTTGATTTGGCCGATTTTTTCACATATCTAACCACATTCAAGCAAATTACAGACATCGAATTCGCTTCTGTGGGGGGATGGACTCCAACAGATTCACAACTTCTCGTTCTGTCATCTGCAAAGTTTGCACTCGAATCTGGAGGTTTGTGCTGTGACCGAGAAATGAAGCAATTGTTTTATGAAGCCATGTTCAATTGCCCGACGCTGGATACGCTCGTGCTGCGTGGTTGCTTCCTCATAGATTTCGACTTTA
Organism: Aphanomyces cochlioides; assembly: GCA_019828595.1. Classification (NCBI taxonomy): domain Eukaryota; phylum Oomycota; class Saprolegniomycetes; order Saprolegniales; family Verrucalvaceae; genus Aphanomyces; species Aphanomyces cochlioides. The sequence continues at coordinate 94,707 of JAHQRK010000046.1, forward strand.
CTGGCGTGATATTTTCCATGAAGACGTTGGTTCTAGACCGCTGCAGGTTGACTTCGTTCGACATGCAAATATTGGCCACTCGCCTGCAAAAGTCCAATCTTATTCATCTCGAGGTGAATTGTATGAAATGTGAAAACACGTTGGGCATCGAAAGTTTACTGATTGTCCAGCCCCACACATCAATCAAACACTTGGCGTTCAACGACTTACAAATGGATCGTCGATCATGGCTGGAGTGGACTCCATTGCTAGAGAAATGCACTCTGGAAAAATTGACCCTGCACACACATGAAATGCCATCAATGATAGTCCGAATCCTCGCAAGGACCCTTCAAAACAACCGTACAATTTTCGAATTGATTCTCAGTGACACGAGAATCGCGTATGCCGACTTACGAACGCTGAGAGCTATTGCGAGCGAGCGTGGCGGTGAATTTTTGTATGTCTAGCGTTAGGTGCAAGATTCTTTATCGCAAATCCATAAATGTTTCTTGATTTCTAAATAACATCGCGTTAGAATATTCAAACATACGAGCATTTTCTAGTCGTCTGTCTGCTGTTAACATGCTGCAGTTGAATAGCGATATCGTGAATGAAAATTCCAGGAAATTTCATCAATAGAGTTTTCAAATTTTGAAAAACTCGAATTGCAGTCTTTTCGGTTGAAAACACAGTTTTAGAATTCACCTTTCTTCGTGATTTCGGACAGTCTGTCTCGAGTTGAGATCCTTCGCCTGACAACAAGGGGTCAAAGGATGCAAATTTCTGGCAGTCGGAAGAATGCCTTTAGCTACATGTCGAACGCTCACATAACTGAGTGCGTCGCTGAAGCTACGCGCCGGTGTGAGTGAGACATTGACCAATTCTTATTCGTCATGGAGCTGCCGCTGTCGAAATTAACAAATTTCAACATAAACGTCAAAAATCTCAAAGTTATTTCCGAAAACTCTCCACTATGAACCAATTGGAGGAATTTTCATACTAGTATTTAATACATTTGACCAATTGTTTTCGGAATCTACAGAAGTACGAAACCTGCATGGCACACTCGACGATGAAGCCAGACTGGGTCGCATTGCTGCCTGACATCGTCGTCAAGATTGCCTTTTCGATTCCTGATGCAAAGGATCTCTTGGCGTTCCTCAAAGCTCTTGGACCATATAATCTGCTTGGACCTCTTGAGTATCTGTACCAGCTTAGCTTGTCGCGCCACTGCATGGACTTGTGGCCAGTCTTACGTCTGCGTCCTTCGATTCTCGGCTCAGTGCGCAAGACTTCGTTTGAAGCAATTGCCAAGTTCTATGGAGATGTGATCCTTCAAGAAGATTGGGACAATGTGGAGTGGCTCAAGACATATTTGAATCCAATGGCTCAAATCGAATGGAATCTCAATGTTTATCGCTCGAGGGATGTTGTAGACGGTTGGAGTGACATGAGAATTACTCGTATGAAGATTGACATTGATGGCTACGATGCATCTATCATGTGCAAGAATATTTTACCACGACTGACCAACTTGAAGTCCTTGCATTTGACCATTGCCAACGTGAACCTGAATGACTTTTTCCCATTCTTAGCTACGTTGAAGCAAATTACAGAAGTCATGATCGACTCGGATGGATTTCAATTGACACATTCAGATCTCGTCCAGCTTACTGAGTGGTTTCGACACGACACTCTTCGAAAGCTTCGATTCCACAGGGCATACTGGGGAAGTGTGGACGACGATGGTGTAAAACGATCTTGTTTTCAAGCCATATTCAATAGTCCAATGCTGGAGTCGCTCGAGTTTTCGTTCTGTGACCTTCAGGACATTGATTTATCTGAAATGGTGTATTCCATGAAATCCTTACGCCATATCAACTGCCAAAGTACTCCCATGCAGGTCCAAGGCATGTCCAACCGACTGAAAGGCTCCAAACTGACGCATCTCGAGTTGACTGATGTTGTTGTGTTTAACGATGTGCATCGTCTCGAATATTTACTGCGAATTCAGCCGCGAACGTCAATCAAACACTTGGCGTTGAATGGCTTCAATATGACAAAGCCAAGCTTGACCTCTTTGGCCCCGTTGTTTCAGAAATGCACATTGGAAAAATTGTCCCTCTGTACGACAAGTATCACATCTGAAGTTGCGGAGAGCATTGCGGCAGCCATTCAAAAGAACCATACTATCGGTGAATTGTCCTTGAATTACAATGAAGACGCAATTCCCACCATGCAACTCGTCGTTGAAAGCGTGACGCATCCCAATCGCAAGGTAAAACGAAAACGAATCAAATGGACCTCCCGATTTCAACGAATCAAACACTTTGGACCGTTGGAGTCATTGAAGGATTTGGCGACCTAACGAGGAGGAGAATTTATTTATTTTTCTCGCTTTTGAATTTCTACATCTTCGCTTTGATTCATCGACATTGTTATTGTTGGTATCGACACCTCGAATTGAAGTATGGATACCGTTCACTTTGACATGCCACTTCCTATAAAGTTATGGCGTGTTTATTGCGGCTCTTGGTATCCTGCGATGAGTTAATTACGCACAGCTCCCGCACAATGCAAGATAGGATCAAAGCGAGCATGTCTGTCGAACTGCGGAAGAGAAGGATGGCCTTAGCGCGTAAATACGTCGAGAAGAGAATGAGTGAACATTTTCAATATTCTGGATCAAATCAATTAAGCAAAAGATTACACACAAAATTCAATCAACTAATACAGTCAGTGGTTAACCGATAGCTGTAATATCTATTACAACATAATGTAGAGAAGAGATATGTGGAAAACTTTCAGCAGAAACTTTTTAACGCCTAGTTATCCCAAGTGAACTTGACATCAAATCAATTTGAAAAATAATCTCAACACACATATATATATTGTTTCGTCAGGTCGATGAAACAAATAGAATACGGTATTGACAATGGCAAACATCGAGCAAATCGACAATACTAGTACAATAATTGATTTATTCATAAGATCAATACACATTCTTTGATGGGCATGGCACCAGGAACGAGCCAACAACCACCTCGCAAAGTCGCCAAGCGTGCGCAGTCCATCCTGCGTGACGACGCCGTCTTGAAGATTGCGCGATATGTTTGCTCTCCTAGAAGCTCTTCGTCCGTACATCTACTTGGGACCATTGGAGCATTTGTACAAATTGGGCTTGACCCACGACCGCTCCGAGTTGTGGCCAACGTTGTGTATTCGCCAGTCGGATCTAGACTCGTCAGATAGGTCTCTCTATGAAGCAATTGCCGAATACTACACCAATACCCCAATGAGCCTGTTGCTCATGGGACGAAATCGAGTGGCTCGAGACGAATTTGAATCGAAACGTCAGCATCGGGTGGTTCATGGACGACATGCCGTACAAAGACGACATTGACGATGCCTTTTTCCAATTGCCAATTACTCGGCTGGACGATAACATTGAAGCCTATGAACCTCTAGAATGGTCCGAGATACTTCTGCCACGATGAAAGCACTTGACGTCGGTGAAAGTGGATACGGACTATCCCGACTTGAGCGATCTTTTATCGTTTGTCGCGACCAGCGGCCAGATCACAGAATTGAACATCTGTTGTTGTTATGGAAACCCAATCTCGGACGATTCCGTGGATTATCTTACCGAGTGGCAAACGAGCATTTTTTCAAGCAGTATTCAATTGCGCAACACTCGAAGTGCTCGAACTATGGAGTTTTTACGTGCATAAGATGGATTTTACGGGGGTAACGCTAGCGATGAAGTCGTTAACCCTGAATTATTGCCTTCAAAATTATAACAACGTCAAGGCCTTGGCCGCTAGACTGGAAGGATCCAACATCACTCGTCTCGAGTTGAATGAATCCATTAAAGATGTCCTTGGGATCGAATATCTGTTTCAAATCTTGCCACAAACGTCTATCAAAAGTTTGTCATATTAATTTGCGAAAATGTGAGTCCTGCAAAATGATGCGACGTGGCTCCGCTCATTGCGGCATGTCCTCAGGAGAAGTTAACTCTCGGCATAAAAAGCTTTGATTCAACAAGTACTCAAAGTATTGCAGCAGCGATTCAACGCAACCGAACGATATTTGAGCTGCATCTGTATCACAGTTCGATTACAACTTCCGACTTTGAACATTTGATTCGAAGCGTGATGCATCCGAATCGACAAATCAAGTCCAAGAAAATCATACTATTTGCAAATGCGATGGACTCTTCTGACATCAAATCTCTAGAAGAATTGGCCACTCAATTCGGGGGACGATTTCGAAACAAGTCCTTTGAATTTGACACCTGATTTCAGTTGTGGCAAAAACGAAATATGCATCTCTCTTATGCGCTCTATCGGCACGACCGAAGAGAATGTTAGGCAATAATCAACGTGCGGTATTAATACACTATTAATAGAATGTTATATTGTCTTTTCGGGCAAAAACTCGAATTTTATCCCGATTTCTTCATTTTTGGAATCGATAAATATCCGGTTATTTGTCAAATTAACCGGAATTTAAAGCTTATCCGGACATTATTGTGCTAAAATCCGGATAATATGTGTAGTTCACACATCGGAATGCTAAATAATAGCTACTAAAGTGTATTTAGTAATGCTAAAATACACGACAAACACACGTCAAAACACACACAAATTGATTTGTAAAATCGACCCGGCGATTCGAAATTTGAATCGAAAAGCAATATATTAAATGGTAAATAAGGCGATTGCTGTAATTAAGAGGACGAACTGTGAAAGGAAGCATCGTCGTCATCACTACCAGAGGGCGCGTTCGTGAAAAAAGTCACATCCGCATTTGGTAGCATATTCTTCGAGGGACTTAATTGTTGTCTCGCTGACTGTCTCTGAGATTGGTGAAGTCCACTTGATCTGTTGGTTCTTCACCCGTCGACTAGAATGTCCAATGCTTTGAATCAAACGCTGCAAATCGGAAATGGCAATTTGGCATTTCGACAAGTGCAAGCCAGAAATCGTCCGATTCTTCTGAATGGCCGTGGCAAGACTTTGAGCGAAATCCGATGAAACTTCGTCAGAGCCAAGGGTCAAGGTTTCCAATCTACAGTTCTTAAACAGTCGAGCCACTTTGCACCAAGCCGCTCCCTTAATATGCAGGCCAGAGAACGTCAAGCTCTTGATGGACGATTGTGGCAGTGCACGGAGGAGACACTCCATGCCTTTGGTATTGTCGTCGTCAACGTAGTCGCTGATCTCAAGATGCGTCAACTTGGAACCTTCCAATCGACTGGCCAAGGCAATCAAAACATTCGACTCTGAATCCAATTCATCCAAGAGGAGCGACTTCATCGAGAAAGTAAACTTTGTAAAGTCCATGTCGTCCAAGTAGCAGTCCGTGAGTCGGAGACGCTCCAAAGTTGGACAATTGAACATGGCTTCGCACAACGCTTGTCGCAAGTTGTAGTCGAGTTCTCGCCACTCAGTAAACCACGACTCAAACACTCGGACTGGATGGCTGCGGAACCACTGGTTGAGATAGGTCAGATCGGCGTTACCCATTTTGGTGGCAAAGATTTCAAAGTTGGTGAGTTGGTTGCTCGTGGGTAAGAGTGCATGAATCCCATCCAATTGTCCAAAGTCGTCGCCAACGTACAAAGATGTCAAGTGTTGCAATCGTGGCACGACATCTTTCCAAGTGGACGCGGTCTCGCTGTCGATGGTAATGCTGGCTTTTGTAATTTGCAGCTTGGCCCAGTCGTCCACATTCTTGACCGTCTGTGGAAAGCGATTGACGTACCATTCAACTGTGGCCATTGGATTCACATGCGCTTTCAGCCACTCAATATTCTCCCAGCCATCTTCGACAATGACGCTTGGGTAGTACTTGACGACGGCTTGGCATGGAGAGGTCGATAGTTCGTCAAGCATTGAGGAATCCAGGAACAACGTGGGCCACAAGTCCGTGTGTTCGTGAGTTTGGCCATGCTGATAGAGATATTCGAGCGGTCCCAAGTCAATTTCCACACGCAGCGCTTCGAGGAATGCAAACAAATCCTCGGCGTCGGGGATGGTGAATGCAATCTTGAGGAGCACATCGACTGGTAGTGTGGCAATGGCAGGCATTTTTGAAGAATGAGATTCCACGGCGACTTCTCTCCGTCGTTTCTTTTTCTTTCTGGAATCCATGCCGACGTCAATTGGACTTTGTCGAGTCGTCATTTGGTCGAAACAACTCTTGGATACGGTACGACACTTTGATGAACCGATGCAAGTTGGGTAGAGACACTGTACTCGTACTTTGTCCTGTCAAATGGACTTTCTCAAAATTGACCAATCAAATTGCTTAATTTCAAGAATGGACCAATCAGAGATAGGTACGTTTTACAACCGACTAATATAATTCCGATAAATGATCTACGGTACGATGTAACCCTCGATCAAATCCAGTCCACAATGGACTGCTATCACGGCGTCAAATCCCACAGTGAAGTGTCTCTATTGATCGCCCATATAGAGCAACAGGATGGAGTGACACGTCGTTGAAATTGCAAAGGAATGAGCGACACCAACCATCTCTTTTTTATATTATTGCGAGCAAAGATGTGATCCGTCGATGGAAAGGATTGTATTTCCTATGTAGCGAGACCAGATTGATAGTTGATATGAGCTGGGAATATCTGAGGCCATGAAGTGAGTATCATAGAAGAGACTGCGTTTAAAAAGCGCATCAACAACCTGGTGATAGGAGTTGCACCGACGAGCTCGACGCTTCACCAACCACCAAGAGCCACAATCGAGTTGTAAAGCTGCCACACGACCCATGTCTTTTCACGATAGCCTGTCCCGCCGTTGACGTTACGCTTTAAAATGTTAAGTTAGTCTTCAAAATTTGGACTTTGGAAGCTCAAATCATACCACTCAACAAGCGACAAAGTAAGCGACATTATCGCCTGTCTGGTGACCCCTACAGACAACATGAACTTGGCTAAATGATAAAATAGAGACAGAAATCATAGCCTCGACAAGAGAGCATCTAGAATCTATCACTGTTGTAGACCGATGACGCTTGAGCTTGATTTCATCACGAAAATCGTCGAGGAACGCGGTCCATCGTGTCAATCAAGCTGTTGAAGTTTATGCAGTACGACTACTCTGTCGTATTGAAAAGATTGAGATTCACCTGTGGATACTGAAGATAGCATCCCACTAAGATTGGAACTACAAATCGCACCACGATGACCATGAAGAGCCTTCCTGTCGACGGCTTCTTCGGATTCCTCGTTCAAAACGATTTCTTCTACGGAGAACGTGCAATTTCTTCATTGGTTTAGAGCCAAATAGGTCGCCAGATCAGTGGAAAATTCTTCTCAAATCAAGTTGTACTTTAGAGTTTACTATGATTCAACATTCGCTTGTCGATTATGTGCACACGTTCAAAGACAGGCGACTTCGATACTTCTCCTTTTGGATTAGAAGCTCCCATCATGAAGTCATGTACAGTAGTAGTGGTTCAAACTCAAGTTCCACGTCTCATGTGTGCCCAGCAATCAAAAGATTAGATGCAAGAGTGAGCTTGCACAGTGGCTTGCGGCCAGACAGACTGAGAGAAGTTCTCACTCTGCTTGTCGTGGTGTCGGCTACCGCTTGACTTCACGAAGTCGAGTATTGAATCCACTGAAGACAATACAGCAGATGAAAGGAGACTGCAGTCAGTTCGGGCGTGATACTTGCCTTAACTTCGTCGTCTTTTAGCTCACACATTGACTGCAAAGCCTTGATCAAAGATTTCCGACACGACTAGCAGGAAAAAGTATGGTTAGCGCCACTCGACCTTAGAGTCTATAAGTACAAAGATAGCTTGCTCTATTGAAGTCGATAAATATCTTTCTTCTCTGAACTAAGCAATTGACATGCTCATTATTGAAAAATCAATCATATTGAGCGGAGTGCACTATTAAAGGATTGAAATTGAACGAGACAACATTCATCAACACCTTATGACACATTTCTATGGAGATTTTGCAGCAGTGTCCTATAATTTCTCGGACTACATTGGCCTACACATGCCTAACACGAACTTTTCAGCTAAATTGGGAGCTCCACATTAATCCTTTCATTGCTTTTATCGTGATCTAGAGGATCCATGTCGGCCAGGAAGGGTAGGATGAAGATCGTTTGAGTTATTAGACCTTGGTTGATTCGAATTGAAACAAGCTGTATGAGTCAAAGTTTGTGATGATCAATTTGGTCAAACATATCTAATTTTCGCAACTGTGCCAACGCGAGGAGATGATAACGTCACAAACATGCTTTCTCGTCGATTGTTCATCGCCTTGGTGATGATAGCACAGCGTGTTGAACGAAGACGCCATCAAAAACAATAATGTCATGCTTTGGCTGTTCCGAATGTACTTTCTCCAATCTAGCCAATTAAATAATGGATTGACCAATCAAAAACATCCATTGATTGACAACAAATCCCGAAGCGGTTTTCGTTGTTCTAGGTTTGTTTTCGTCATGGTTTATGTCCCCCTTGTTGGTTTAACTTCTCGTAGGTCAAAGCAAGTATAATTTGGACGAAAGAGAAAAAATATTATGATTGACGGCCGTGCCGGACCGTCCATGGGAATGCCATGTATCTAAACTATTCCATGAACTCAAGAGATCGAGCAAGATCGAAACCGCCAAGAATTGAGACAAGTGGTGCAGTACAAAGATTTGGAAAGAGCTTGGAAACGTCGTAGTAGCAGTTTGCAGCACTAAGCGGCATTCAAAACATAATTCTGGCAGTGCAGGATGAGTGCACCAAAACTTACCCTTCACCCATGAAGAGCGACAACTTGGAGCGACTTCATGAACTCGTCGTTTAATCACAAAGTAATGGACAACAGCTAAAATCTCGTATTGATAGGATTGCCAACAAAGTAAAGATCTGTCGATCAAGAGGTTTGTACTCCTTGAGTAAAGAGACCTCATTGATATGAGCTGGGCATACCTGAAGCCATCCAAAGTATGAAAAAGACTGCGCTTATAATGCGCATCTGTATTGAGGCAACAAAGTAAACTACAATACCACAGGAGCAGAGCAAAAATTTCCGCAGCGGAAGTTGCGGAACGGACGTGTTGGGCTTCCGCATATTTGAAGAAATATTACCGCAACTGGTGGACAACTCGATCGCAGAGGCATGCCGCTTAGTAAGAACATCGGAGCCCTTGCGTGGAGGCTTTAGTCGTATCATTTACATCAATAAGTTCAGGAATTGACGCTCCAGCTAGTGTTTTACGAGCTTCCGCATTTCCGCAAAATGTAAATTTGATATCATTCTACAATCATCCAATCTACTCAAACTGATATAGGGACCTCTTTTTGCTCTCAAGCCACTCCTTCGTTCGTTCGACAACGTCGAAGTCGTCTAGCTCTGGACCATCATAAGCACAAGTCATGAGATCCTCCAAATGGACAACTGACAAGTTGTTGGGTTGCTTGTTCTTTATGAGGTTTTGCATCGAGAACGCCCGCTCACAGTCGACGGATCCGTGAGGAATTGTCAAGGCAATGCGAAGCAACGTGACAATAGAAGGATAGGGTGAAGTGACGTGCTCGTTGGCCAGCGCTGTAGTAAGGAGAACGTTGGGAGACACACTTGCAAAGTTTGCTAGAACGTAGAACTTGTACGAGGCATACTCTAGAAGGACAATTTTAACGTCCGGAAAATCTCCACGATAATGGCTTGCTAAGGTTTCAATTGATTCAAGTCCAAACGAAGCCAAGCTATTGCACATCACCATGCGAGAGGGGTACAAGGCTGAAAATGCGTCGATAATTGATTGCTACTCAACTGGAAAGCGACGTTTCAGTGCATGACTCAAACGAAGAACATAGCTGACGCAATTATTGTGCATCGTACGAATTTCTTTGGACTTGTGGACAGCAAAACGAGTACCAAGATCTGCATGGCACTGACGAAGGCTGAGGCTAGAAGCAGCCTTCTGAACGTTGCAAACAGTAAATGTGTTCTCCAATTGATCTATTGCTGTCAAAACCACAGGCAACACGCAAACGACGTTCAAACGTTGGGATGCAATGACTTAGACAGCTGATTCACAACGCCGACCACGTCTGTCATGTAGGCAACCCAGTAGTAAAAGTCGTCACGACTGAAAAGTCATTATACAGATCTTGAGCCACGAGGCAATTCAAATCATTTGGCGTAGGGCAAAAAATGTTTCAAACAGTACGGACAGGGATGCCATTTTGCGGAATGGCCAGTTTCACCCTCCGCATCTTGCGGAAATATGCTGCGGACCAGCCATTTCAGATTTCCGCATTTTTTACTTTTTCCGCATTTTTGGATAAAAATTGCGGAAATTTTTACTCTGCAACAGGAGTCGACAATGCAACAGTCAGCTTAACGTACACCCAAGTTGCAAAGTTATGTCTTGTCGTTGTTGTGTTATTGTGTGGTTTAGGGCCATCGTCGAGAAACCCATTATACAGTAGTATGAAGCTCAAGTTCCATGTCCCAGGTTTGTGTGGAATTGAAACAATTAAGAATAAGCTTGCATGGCAGCCAGTAATTAAACAGACTCGAGTTTGTTGGCTACCTTTTGACTTCTCACTGAGAAGTGGATTCAATTCCCGACCACTGAGTAAAAAGTCTTACTTTCAGGTATTGAAGCCACTCGCAATGGTACAGTGGAGAAAATTTATTTTCAGCCAACTTGGAAGAAACCTTACAGTCATTAGAGATTCGATGCTCCCCTCAATGTTTGAGGAAACAGTCTTATACAGCGTACTCTACTCACGTCCATTGCATACTGAATTTTCACGACCTTAAGTTCATTCACGACCTTAAGTTCACACGAAGTTAAGCTGTGGTAATGAACACAATCATGTTGAGCAGACAGGTTGAGCTTGAAAAGATTTGGTTAGCTTGTTGAAGAAATCCAACATATGAATAATAATTGACAGTTTCCTTGAGGGAGTTTGCCGCTGCTCTCTCAATGATCTACGGATTTGTAGACGTACGTCCTATTTGCCATATAGAAGGCTAGTTGGATACGAAGTGCTTGAGCTAGAAGTCGCAGGTTGGTAAGAGAACATCTTGTTGCAATCCAAGTTCATGCAAGCAATCCAATTGCGTTCAAGTCAGACTATTCAGACGAAGTACCCGTGGTGGTATATTGATAATGTCTAGTAACGTAAAGGTATTAACTTACGAGCATTCTGAGCTATAAGTTGAGTTCCCTGTCCATTCTTGCTCCAAGATTTCCTGGATCTATGAGATGCAAGTGAAATTTACATGATAAGAGGGAGATTGCCTTTTGTTGTAAAACACGGTGCATTCGTCAAAGTTGGTGGTCATTTTTAAGTAGATCCATTCCTCGAAAATTTGCCAAGTAAATGCTGAGACGGCTCTATGATAACGTCAAACACATCTTTTCATGTCGGTTGCTGATTATTTTGGCGATGATAGCACTATCACATTCTCCACGTCTTGAAAAGAAATGATGTCATTCATTCTCTGGAGGAGCTCGCTGCACTTTCTTCAATAAAGCCAATCATTGAACGTTATTTTAGGATTTAACCAATCAAAACGCTTTAGTTTCAACCTAGCGAGAATTCATTGAAATGCTGAATTGGAGGAATACACTTACGCATATCTTTATGACAATCTGCGAAAGAAACGGATATTCGAAATGTTTTAGTCGTTTACACGCAGTGAGTCCAGTACAATAAAATGGATACGCTTGTCATTCGTCCAGAAATTTGCGTTTGCAGTGGCGAAGAGGTTCTTGACATTTACATCACCTATTTGGATGAATCGAAGAAATGCCCCCCCGCGAGGAAGAAGGGGGTAAGAAGGTCATGGCCGCAACTCTATGGCACCACAGAGAACGAGATCACTTAACAAGTTCTCTGAAAGAACAGTAAACATATGAGGCAGACGCACACTGTAGTGCTTTTCGCCAAAGACAAAATCATCCAAGAATGAACACGTAGCTTTCAGTGTATGAAATCATGGCTCTTAAAGCCGAGAAACATGAAATTTGAGATGACTTTGAATACATCTACAGTATTTAAAGAGCTCGATTCTCGAACTTATCTTGGGCTGATGGTCGGTGCATCCTGTTTAGTTCCACCGAAAATAGACAAAGTCGTCCTGCTTTTTTTCCTTGACGAAGCCGACGTCAGGGCAAGAGATGGGACTCTCGAAGCCATGAACAAGCCGTCCAATCATCCGCGGAACAAATGTACAGCTTCAAAGAGCAAGGAATCCACCATTCACACCATACAACTCTATCAAAGTCCATCGAATTAGCCTTAAAGCTTGTCGTCCTTGCAAGATGATTGAAAACAAATTGCACCACGAATTTCCACGTGGCAATTTTGTCAAATAATGTGATCTATCGTTGTTCGAATGAATAGAATATCTAAAAATAGCTCTCAACCACAAGAAAAGACAGAAACCTTCAATCACACATGCGGGACGAGAATGGGATGAACCAACATCAATCGCAAATCGTGCGGACGAGAGAGTCAGACGAGACAGACTCTGGTATCTTCCAAAGCAATGAAACATTATCGCTCGTTTCTCCAAAGATGACTCGAGCGTCTGCGCAAAGGCTTGCAGCAGCCATCCAAAAAAATCATACGATTTCTGAACTAAAGTTGTGCCACGAAGAAATTGCACTTCAGGATTTACAACAATTGATTCAAAGCATGACACATCCAAGTCGGCGAGTAAAACCAAAGCGGATCAAACTACGTGCACAATCGATGCAAGCCTCAATTGTGGAATTCCTCAAGGAACTAGCCAACAAATCTGGGGGCGAATTTGTGCATGATGCATTCTAGTCCTCTCATAAAATATGACTAACTGCTTCGATTAGCTATAACGACTACGGTTTCTTCGGAGATTCTTGTATTCCTCGATATGCTGGCAAATCTCCATACTATGATGTAAAAATATTCTGCTGGATAGTAAGGAGAAACCCCCGTGGATTTGCCCCATCAGACATTTTCTGCTGGAGTACATCGTAATGGAGCCTAACTCGTCCAAGCTGCCCGTGGATATCATCGTGAAGATTGCATTTGCTATTCCAGACGCAGTCGATCTGTTTGCATTTCTTGAAGCTCTCCAACCATGCAACTTGTTGGGACCTCCCGAGAATCTTTATCCGTTGGGCTTTTGACAAAGAACTACTCGATAAGACTCCACTCTTCCACAGTTGAAACAACAAATCGGCATTTATACGAGAAAATCTACAACAGCGTCGTCGTGGAAAGCACAACTGGGAAGATTTTGCGTGGCTCGAAACGTAATTTGAATCGAAAGGCAAATGTTGAATGGTTTGTCAACAGCCTGTCAGCGATGTTGGAGAACAAATGAACCAACTTGCGAATTACTCGACTGAGTGTCGACGTGAACCGTGTCGATCGTTTCATTTGGAGAGACGCTTTTGCCACATTTGCACTATCTAACATGCTTGGTATTGCTCGACGAATGTCGTGATTCGGACTTCGTTTTTGAATATGTTGCAACGTGCACACAAAGCGTTGAATTCCAGTTCTGTGCGGAGTTCTATGAAGTAACGATTTCAGATCTGCTCCATCTCACGACGTGGTTACGCCACCAACCCGTTCGGGTATTTTCGTGCTCGATTTGCCTCTGGAGTAATATTGACAACCCGACAAGGCAAGCATTTTATCAAGCTATGTTCAATTACCCAACTCTGGAAAGATTCGCTCTGTCTTGGTGCGACTTCACCCACTTGGAACTTACTCCATGGACTTTTGCAATGAAGCAGTTGGATTTCGACTGTGGTTGCTTGAACTCCGATCACGTCGAGTCTTTAGCCTGTCAGCTGGTAGGCTCCAGTGTGATTTGTCTGAAACTGTATGGCTATGGTGATAAAAACACTGACGTCTTGGAATATTTGCTGCGAATCTTGCCGCATACATCTATTCAACACTTGAAATTGACTGGCTTATGTGTAATCTGTGCAAATTGGTGCAAGTTGGCCTCACGCGTTGAAAAATGTACATTGAGATCTCTGACGCTCGCCATTCCAGAGTTTTCGACATCATTTGCCAATATCTCGTGTTTGCTACTGAACGCGGAGGCGAATTTATTCATGAATGCTCACACTACCCAAAGCAGTTCGTGTTGATAGTATACCGTCAGTGGATTCCTTTATCAAAGTCTACTGGATGATACCAATCGCAACATTTCACATGAAGCTTTGTCTCGAATACTCAGTCATGATTATGTTCAAGTGTGAAGCATTTATACCCACTAGATTGTCTAGAAAGGACCATAGATGCAAAATTCCGCCTGTACACCGTCGTATTCAACCAGATAAGTTGATCCCCATTTTTCCCACAGCACCGCAAGGTGAAGTGAGTGACGTTGGATCCTCGAGACAACTGGCCAATGTTTGGAGATAATTTGACTGTCGAGGGTAATAGGACAATTCCAGGGACTTCATTGCAAATCTGAACCGCGAACAGTCTACGTCGCTGAGGCAATACAGAGCCATCTTCAGCCTCTCAAGGGTATAGCAATTGAAAGGAGGTTCGTAAAATGCCTGTCTGACATTCTTGTCAATCGTCTCCCAAATGTCACCAAGCAACTCAAATCTTTGAACTGGTAGTCGATGGAGCCACTTGACGAGATAGTGCAGGTCAGAAACTTGCATTCGATAGACATAGTTACATGATGACATCTGGAGCTCTACAATATGGTCACTCGTTGCTATAGTTTCGAAGAGGCCATTCAAATCGAGAGTCTCGTAGCGAACTTGCAAGGACGTCAAATATGATAATTGTGGCACCAACTTCTTCCAAACTAATGCTGTACGATCGTCGTAGTAAATACCGAGCCGAGTAATTCTCAAGTCGGTCCATTCGTCGGATATCGCACATCGAACATCCTTGATGTAGTATTCAATGTTTGCCGTTGCATTCAAATGCGCTTTGAGCCACGACACATTGTTCCAAACGTCGTGCAACACGATATTCGTATAATACTTTGCAATCGTTTCATACGAAGTCTTCAGTGATGAGTCAAGAATCGATGGTGCAATTCGCAACGATGGCCACAACTTGGAATGTCAAGCTCAATCGATAGAGATGATCCAGAGGTCCGAGATCCATGTGTGGATGGAGAGCTTCGAGAAAAGCAAACAAGTCACGTGCATCTGGAATGGCGAATGCAATCTTGACGTGAATCTCCAGCGACAGCATGCTTGAATGTGCATAAATTGAATTGTGGGATTGAAATACTTCGACCCATCTCTGGCTTTCATCATCTCGTCCATTCGTTTTGAAGGTCTTTCTGCATTCTCTTTGTAGATGATGGTCGCGAACATAATTGCGGTTTTTGCAAAGGCATTGTTCATCCAAAGGAATTTCTCCGTGCGTAGTCCACTCTGACCGAGAAGCATGTTTGCATACATGTTAATTTCTCTCATTGACAGATGCCGAGATATTCATACGTATGGAATCTTGCAACGAGTGTGACAATTAATATGCGTAGATTTACTAAGCTGGGCGATTTTGATCGTGAATCGCTTATGCAGTTTACCAACGACTTAGGAGGTGAATTTGTCTATGAAATCTAGTACATTTTATTATTTGAACGAGCACATGACATGACAATTACGATCTTATACAAATTTATTGATGCAGTTTGTGGCAGTGGATATACTTGTGAAGATTGCTTTTGCTGTTCTAGATGCAGAAGATCCCATCAGTGAGTCAATCCGTGGACTTGGGACGTCTTGAGCATCACGCCAATTAGTCGTGATTAATTGGGCATCAAGGTCCACCAGTTCGAGTTATGGCCATCGTTGCACCTCCTCACCTCACGACTTAAATGTTCTTACAAAGCGATTGTGAAGCGGTATTTGGTATTTTTGGAGCAACCCAATACTTACTGGCCTCGCATTCTTAAAAGAAGAAAGAGCAGAGTTTTGAAGACTAACTTTCTTGCCAGTGAATTAAAAACTGTTGTGGATTAACTGTTTGACTTCTGAATAAACTCGCATTATGTGGATAATCAATGAAGTCAAACATGCTCTGTTGGAGTGTATGCAATGTCATAAGTAAACCTATAATATTGAATAACTTGTAAAATTAAATATCATATTGTTCCTATCATCTTTATTAAAGCCGAATTATCTACCCTAAGAATGAATATACTTTGTAATAGAATGTAGTCATTGAAGTCTCGTATTTCTTAGTCTTGATTCAATGCCACAACAGAGACGACTGACACCCCAAAAGACCACGCTGCGACCAAGCCTGTGCTCTTCATGTTGCCTGTGGATATTGTCTTCAAGATTGCATTTTTGATCCCAGACGTTATGGATCTATTCTCATTTCTCGAAGTTTTGCATCCATTCAAAGTGCTGGGTCCCTTGGAGCACCTGTATCTGCTTGGCCACAACATCAAGCACGCACACTTGTGGCCTTGTTTATGCCTGAATTCAGACTTCTTTGGCGATGACACTTATGCGTCGCTGGAAATGATTGCCAAATACTACACTCATATCGATATCGTGAAGTGGCACGATATGGAATGGCTCAAGGAGAATTTGAATCCGACTGCTAGTATTGAATGGTGTCTTCAGGACTTTCAAGCAATAATGGAGATGGTGACGATTTGGCCTGGCATACGAATAACCAGAATCGACGACTGCGTGAGTGAAAAGACTAGCTCTTGTTGGAAGAATATCCTGACACGTTTACCCCACTTGAGGACATTGGAGGTAATTGGAGATTACAGTGATTTGGACGACGTATTTGAGTGTGTGTCCACAAGCAACCAAATCACAGAACTCGAAGTTGTTGCGTGTGATTATCAAATGACCACTGCTGACGTTGTTCATCTCACAGAGTGGTTCCGTCGCCAGCCAGTGCGAAGATTTGTGTGCATGCCAAGCTCTTGGGATGGCATTTTCTACAGTGTGAGGCAAGAATTTTGTGATGCTATGTTCAATTGCCCAACTCTTGAGACGCTCGAGCTGTATCATTGTGTGATTTGCGACCTGAATTTTCAACGATTTACGTTTCCCATGCGATCATTACATCTAGCGAATAGCGTTGGACACTCGTATGCGCTAAGGGATTTGCCAATCGACTCAAGACTTCTCGAATCACTCATCTCACCTTGAGTAATTTCTACAATGAAGATGTCTCCGGCATGGAATATCTACTGGGTATATTGCCTTGGACACCCATCAAATATTTGAAATTGACTGGCTTGCCGCTTCAGTATATCTCTTGGGGATCCTTGCCTCCGTTACTTGAAAAGTGTCGGTTGGAAACATTGGTACTCGGAGCAGACTTTATTCCACCAGGGTTTGTGCGGAGGCTGGCAACTGCCATTCAAAAGAATCATACAATTTGTGAATTGGATCTTGACCGCAGTGAAATTGATATTCAAGATTTGCGTCTCTTGATTCAAGCGATGACACATCGCAATCGGAAAGTTCAAACTAAACGAATCAAATTCATTGCTTCCCAACGGCAAGAGATTGACGCTTCAATTGTACAATCTCTCATTGACCTTGCAACCGAATGCGGAGGAGAATTCACGTATGACAATTGCTAAGCTTGATAAATGCTCTCGGTGTGAGGATATGATTTGATTTGGTTTTTGCTTCCTTGAGAATTATCGATTTGCTTGCAACTTGGATAATCCAGATCACAAAATATGTTTTGGTCGAGCTTTTTGAAGTATATTAACTCAAGAATTTGAAACCTCGCAAGACTTTGCATTAAATTGGTTTCAAAGCAATGATCCTCAGAATGACAAAAGAGTTCTTTGCTAGCCATAGCCCAACCTTGCCTGTTTTAATTATTGGGGACAGTGGTGAAGATACAAGGTACTAAGACACATAAATCTGAGGTCATCAGGCGGCACAGCCTAACTGCCGCCTTGCTTGATGAAAGGAATTATAATAAAATCCATTGTTGGTGCACATTGGGGCTCTTTATATTCGGGCAGAATCGCTGAATAAATGAAAATAACAAGCATCGACCGACCTCAATCACATCGTCTTCGAACCAGACAACAAAAAAGTTGTATCCGACACAGAATCCAATGATTCATGAAGCTGTCAACTCGATGAGGCTCATGTTGCCCACTGATGTTGTTGTGAAGATCGCTTTCTATATTCCAGATGCAACAGATCTGTTTGCATATCTGGAAGCTCTACGTCCGTTCATTATGTTGGGACCTTAGGAGCATCTGTACCAGTTTGGATTGACGAACGAGAAAATGATGAGACACTGGTATTATTTTTGCTTGATGTTGTTTAACATAGAAATATCAGTACTCGAATTTGTCGACAATGGAAGTACTTGATAACTCGAATCTAATCCTGTGTTAAGCCTTGGTCTTTTATGATTATGCTGGTTGATGCGACGAAGTTGAAATGATGGTCCCAGTCATCGAAATTTTCAATGTTGCTTCCGTTGGATAGTGTTGTCGTGATGCAGTCGGTTGATGAAATATCGACTACAATTTTGCCATATAGCATTATGTTAGCGACAGTCGACATTGTATGACAGTATAGAGATGGTCATATCTTCATCTCACTTGTGAATCTTGTTCCCTTCGACTTTTGATCGAATGTATGATGCATCCCTGTCGCCACGTCAAGATGAAGCGAATGAAGTGGCTGAGATCCTTCCACTGGTTGTTCGATTCTGAACCCTTCAAGAAATGGGCAGCAGAGCTTGGT
Source organism: Aphanomyces cochlioides (assembly GCA_019828595.1). Classification (NCBI taxonomy): domain Eukaryota; phylum Oomycota; class Saprolegniomycetes; order Saprolegniales; family Verrucalvaceae; genus Aphanomyces; species Aphanomyces cochlioides. The sequence continues at coordinate 113,417 of JAHQRK010000046.1, forward strand.
GGCGAATTTGTCTAGTTAAGCTTGCTACGCTACATCATCACTAACATTCGAAGAAGCAATTCGAGTTTTAGGGGCTCGAAGAATCAAATAGATCTACAATTTCAAAGCAAGGTTTCACGGAAACTAAAGGATAGTTGATTGAACCGTATTCTTGGTATTTCACATTACTACTCTAACGTATTAAAAGAAAGAGTTCGACCTACTGTTCATTTGACTTGCTCCAGGTATTTATAGCCCATGGAAGTCCACCTGATCCGCCGTCTCAAAGTTCCCAGAATTCGAGGTTAATATCTCTTAGTGCTTTAACATTGAACAAGCTTATTAACTAGTTTGCATATCTTCGTCCAATATAATGGGTAGTTGACAAAAACCAAACACTGAGGTGTCGTCGAAGCAACCAAGTAACTTAGTGATTATATCGTATACTTAAATAATTGCTCTCAAGGTCAGGCAAGGTTCTTTCGAGAACATCAATCAATTTTATCCGCAAAATCGTAACGACGGGTTGTATATTTGAAATACATTCGATATATTGCAACACCTGATACATTCAGATTTTCGAGAAGTTGTCTTCAATGTCGTGGTGGACAATGTCACAACCACTTGCTTTGGCAAATTCCCGAATCGTCTTCACAGTGGCCGCATTAAAAGCCTGGCTATATGTTTTCAAAATAATTCGCTTAGATTTCACCAAACGATTAGGATGTGCAAAACTTTCAATTAATACTGTCAAGTCATGTATGGTTATCCCGCTATCCATGAGATCAAATTCACAAATCGATTGATTCTCTTTGATTGCGACAATAGAGTCAATACCAGAGGAAATTGGTTAGCACAAAGGGCCAGTGTATGTAATGACCAATCCTGAATTGGCTGAATTATCGGGCTCCAACTTATTATCCCATCGATCGATAAATCTGCCAATTTCAAGCTCTTGATTGATGAATGCGGCAATTCTTGAAACAAACATCCCAAACCATCAATTTCAAGGAAGGCAAATAGATCATCTGCGTCTGGAATATAGACTGCGATCTTGACGATGATGTCCATCGATTCCAGCAGGTGTGGTTGCGTCGAAAGCCTTGGGTTCGCCATCGTAATGTCAAGCTGAAAATTTTTCACAATGATGGGGATCATCCGCTTATCGATCGATATCCGTACAATTGACTTGTTATGTTAAAACTTATACACAATCTTCATGGGAAACTCACGACAATAATCTATCTCAATTCCCAATGTTGAATACGCAACTGCAGACAATGATAATTTATTTCCACTGTTAACGAAATAGTAATATTAAGCGCTGTTGATCGTCTATTTAATGAACAAGGAGTTATGGCTGGCAAACGATAGCCTAGTCATGAATTTGTGATCTGCAAACAAAAACTAGGATTTAGAGCGCCACAAGAACTCCTTTCTCGAACTCAAAGTTTAAGTATTGTTCCATTGTCTAGCTAACAAAAAGATCATATTATTCAAGAGGACCAGCGACGTTATATGGACTGTAAAAAGCCGAAGCGTCTCATGATCAAATCCCTGGGAAGTTTTGATTGGTCAAAACAAATATTAAGTCATGGATTGGTTATAATTCATAGCGCCAATTAGAATTCAAGAAAAAGTGCTTGGCCAATCAAATGAGACCAAGATCGTTCATCCTGAATTTCCTGCGCTGCCATGAAGAGGCCAAGACTGTCGTTGCCACAGGTCTTGACTATGCCAGTCGATGTCATACTCAAGATTGCGTTTTCCATTCCAAATGCTGCAGATTTCTTTGCATTTCTTGAATCTCTCCACCCGTACGGCGTTCTTGGGCCGTTGGAGCACTTGTATCAATTGAGCTTGACTCAGAGGCAGTCGGAGTTGTGGCCCAATTTAAAGATCGATTCGATGGCACTCAAGCAAGAACGCCGCGCTCATTATGAAATTATTGCCAAGTATTATCCAAAAGTCATTATTGACGATATCCTGGACGTCCAGTGGGTCAAGAAGCTCGATATGCAAAAGATTGAATTGGTTCTCTACAACCAGTGTGTTGATATCGACGACTGGATCCCCTTGCCTGTTACGGAGTTTAGTTGGACATCCTTCTTTGATTTCACCAAGACTTGGACGCGTGTTCTGCCCCAATTCAATCAATTGACGACGTTGAAAGTATCTACAAGAGATGGCTATGTCTTCAACGAGGTGTGTGCATTTGCAGCAAAGAGTGAGAGGCTTATTCACCTTGAAATCAATTACGGTTTCGAACGTGTAACCTCGCTCGCCGCACGCAGCCTTATTGAATGGTTTCACCGTCCTGTTCAAGTCTTTTCGTTCGCTGGGCCGGGATGGAGCGGCATAGACGACAATGACTTGAAGCAAGAATTTTATCCAGCCATGTTTAATTGCCCGACTCTGCAGACACTCAAGCTACACAGGTGTAATCTGAGCGACTTGAATCTGAGTCAATTGGATTTTTCCATGAAATCCTTGCTTGTCCAACGCTGCAATGTTAATCGTCTTTCCTAAAATCGTTGGCCGAACGCTTGGAAACATCCAAAATATCCTATCTTGGTTTGCAAGGCTATACCTTGATGGATCAACAAAGTGGTGGTTTGTATCGTTTACTACAACTTCTTGTCGATGAAACACTTATTCTTGTCAGACGACATGATCCAAAGTTCAGAGTTGACCCAGCTGGTCCCCTTGCTGGAACATTGTCGATTAGAATCATTGGCCTTTCGAGCACTTACCTTATCAAAAGCGGCAGTGACCAGGTTTGCAAAGGCTATACAAAACAACCAGACGATTTGTGAATTAGATTTGGGAAGAAGTAAGATTTCTATGGATGAATTACGACTCTTGATGGAAAGTTTCACGGATTCCAGTCGATTGGTCAAGAAAAACGTATCAAAATTCATCCAACACAACACCGGATGAAACTGGGAGCTTGGAAACGATTGAAGAAGCTGACGTGCGAACGTGGTGGTGAGCTTGTCGAAATTGAAGCATTCGAAGACTACTCGTAAATTCATGCAGCCATCAATTCATGGATGCTATTTTCAATGAACAGAAGAAAATGTGCAATTTCTCTTCTTCTTTCTTTAAGTACCTGTTGTTCCATACTTGAAACGCTAAGTGACTTTGAAATTTCGATGGGTATGCCTTTAGCCTGCACACACTGCCAAAAAAGTTGATCTAAATTAGCTTTCATTTCATTCTTGTTGTCAAGAAGTTCAGTGCACATATATTAGTACACGTATCTATGTTTTAGACTAAGAATCAACATAATATTCTGTCGAGGCAAAAATTATGGAGAGCAAACGGCGCGTCTTTAAAGGGACAGAAAAACACTGGGCTCATCTCGGACGATTCAATGTCCGCCAAAAATTCGTGGTGTACTTCGTGAAGATTTAGCTAGTGGTCACCAATTAATCACAAATATTTGAATATCGCAGTCATCTATTACAAATATGTTTTCAGTGACTGCCAAGAAATGCATTGTCTCCTGTGATTCTCGGTCATTAACAATACTCAGGTTCCTTGCTTAGCTGTAAGGACTGGAGGCAATGACGAACTAAAAGCCAAAATGTAGAGCTCGAACAAGTGTACCTGCGCTCAAAGCGCTATACTTCAAGTTCACAACGAACATTTTTCGTTAAGTCGCGAATTGTATCGATATGGCAGTGAACAACCACGACGACAGCCGTATACTTGGTATGTTACACGTGCTTGAATATCATAGGCGAGCTAAAATAGGTAGCAGGTTCTAGGAAAAGTCAGTACCAAAAGAAGGAATACTACATATATACTGCCAAAATAGAGTTGGAATAGTTATAGTTGTGTTGCCTCACGTAAGACATTCTATCAAAATCGATCATTTTCTCTGACCAACATGATGACTATAACAAAGCCCTCGAAGTTAGTTTGCTTTGTAATGCAGGCCTTATGTGTAGACGATATTCTTATTTTGGTGCCCCCTAGTCGTTTTCCTTTGGCGTAGTGATGACGAGTTTGTTCGTGGCATCTGCAACTATAACAAGTCATTTAGACAAATACAAGAAAACACCCTTATTATCAGATAGTTCTTCTTGTTAATGCATGAACAGCACTCAGTAATTTCAGCTCCACGCAGATATTTCGAGCTGCTGTCACCATTTTTGAAAGCATGCAAAGCTCAAGCAACGACAACACAAGTATCCATTATGGACGACATTTCTTTGTTTTGCATAAATTATGAATAAGGTATATATATGCAGGATATTAGATTCACATATGTCAATAAGTTTTGTTTCATGCAATAGATAAATTGGAAAAAGCAAGATCGCCACCCAAGCTACGATGAAGAGAATCAAACAGTCAAGTCCAGCCCGCTCGACTCTTCCTGTCGAAGTCTTAGTGAATATTGCGTTTGCCATTCCACACGAAGAAGATTCGTTGCTTTTCTTGAAGCTCTCCATCCGTTTAAGGTTCTCGGACCCCTTGAGCAAGTGTACAAGCTGGGTTTCACAAGACTCGGACTTGTGGCCATCATTGACGCTGGATTCGTCGATTCTGACATCACCAAGCCGTGCTATGTATGAAGATATTGTCGACTGGCTGAAACAATTGCAGATCGCAAAACTTGTGCTGACTCTCACAGATGAATAGCAAGTTGAGGACGACTGGACTACGTTGCCCATTGTTGAACTCTCTCTGATATTCATGTATAACATATAAAGCGGTTGGACAAGATTCTTACATCAGCTACAGCTTCTACAGCATTTGATATCCTTGAAATTGAACACCTTAGACACAGATATCATTGACAGCGTGTCCGAATATGCAGCAAAAAGTAAAAGCTCGTCAAGCTTCAATTTTACCATAGCAGCGCTATGCCTTTGAGTGCACTGCACAATCAGATGGAGTGGACGAATCGCCAGTCTGTTAGAGTGTTTGCAGACAGTGGATTGGGATACTCAAGCGACCGCGATGACACTTTGCAAGGAAAACTTGTCCAAACAATATTGAAGTGTCGTACTTCGGAAACTCTCACGATTATTTTGCTGTCTTGGACGATTGAGTTTCAACCACTTGATTAAAGTCATTATCCATACAGTATTGTGCGATATCGAGCAACTTTTACAAGCATTTAGCCAGTGCATTGGAAGGGTCCAAGGTGTCACATCTCAGTTTGATCAACAGAGAGGGCAAAAGTGGTAGCTTGCAATATTTGCTGCAAATTTTGCCTCGAACATCCGTCAGATACTTTGAATACGCTGAAGCCCGTGCTCGAAGTGAAGAAACAATCGACTTCGAAGAAAATGGTATTATGAATAATCTTCAACCACTTGAACTTCTACAAACTCGCCACCACGTTCGTTCGTCAATTTTTTAAATCCTCCCAAGACCCAGATTCAACCCAGTGCTTGGATGGATGGACCTTGATGCGCTTCGTCTTCACTAAACGACTGGGATGCGTGAAACTTTCTATCACAAGTCGTAGCTCGTCAATGGTAAGCCAGCTTCTTCCCAAATCCAGTTCATAAATCGTTTGGTTGTTTTGAATGGCCTTGACAAATTTTGCTACGACAGCTTTGGTAAATCCAACAGCACGAACCATCAATGTTTCTAGAGGGCAATGCTCCAACAATGGGACTAGCCTATTCAACACTGGGCTTCGAATTCTGTCATCCGACAATGCTAAATGTTTTATGGGCATCCGTGGCAATGATCGCAGCAAGTGTCGAATCGCGTGATCTCGCATGTCCATCAGATGGTATCCATGCAAAGACAGATGCAAAACCTTTGAGTTTTCCAATCGGCTGATCATCTTTTCTAAAAACGACCCCTTCACCAAACATTGATGCAGCTCTAATGTCTTCATTGAAAAGGTGTACTCTTGAAGATTCCTAGACATGTCCATGTCCTGGAGGTAACATCGATGCAGCATGAGCTTGTCCAGCGTCGGACAATTGAACATGGCTTTGAAAAGTTCTTGCTTCAGAGCCAGGTCGTTGAGGCCTTCCCATCCCATTCCAGTGTATCCAAAGACTTGTACTGGCTGGCGACGAAACCACTCAATAAGATTACGCAGCGCAGTCTCGGTTATGTGTTCAAATCCATAATTAACTTCAAGATGGGTCAGCGTGTCACTCTTCGCAGCTAATGCACAGACTTCGTGGAATATTTCTTGATGCCTTGTATAAACTTTCAATGCCGTCAAGCAATTGAGTTGTGGCAGACAGCTTGACCAGCTATTGGGAACATCGACACACGTGTCGATGTTCCCTAGGACTGCCAGCTGAAGTGCGTAATTGGCAAGGTGGTCCATTCGTCCCCGCCTTGCCAAAGCTCCTTGGTAATCCATTCCATCTGACGAACGTTGAGCGTCTTGAGCCACTGGACGTCAATGATATCTTGCACGACAACCTTTGGATAATACTTAGCGATAGTCGCATAAGACGCAACGTTTGTTTCCTTTGGAGTCGAAGAATCAAGCCGCAAGGAAGGCCACAAGTCCGAGTGCTTCTGTGTCAGGCTCAACCTATACAAGTGCTCCAGCGGCCCTAGGATGCCATAAGGATAGAGCGCTTCCAGAAAACCAAAGAAATCTTTTGCGTCTGGAATAGCAAACGCTATGTTGATCATGGCATCAACTGGTAGAGTAGAACGTACTGGCCTCAACAGCTTTGGCCTCTTCATAGCTGGGCGGGAAATCAACCTGACGATCTTGGTAATTATTAATTGGCCAAAAATATTTATTAAATTACCATTGGATGGAATAAATCTATTATACAAAATATACTCAAATTATAGCGAATCGTTGTACTCAATTAATTTTTTGGTCAATCAAAACGCTTCAATAAATATAGATGAAATATTATTGGATGAAGCTTTTAAGATAGAAATTGCAGAAATTATATCTTGAATGAAAAAATGTATGGCTGAGCTTACAAAATATAGCTCATGCTGAAGACTTTCTAAGAAACAGAATTAATTCTGGAGAAGTTGTTCCTGATTGCTGTGATGAAAGAGACGTAAAGACAAGTCATTACTGTCGGATGCTTTCTCTAAAGGACAAAATGTCCGTTAAACATGCGCACAATATTCCGCATTTGTTTGTTACTTTGCAAAAAAACCAAACAACTCAAAAGTTTGACTCGAGTGATGTATTTCAAGGACAATGGTAAGACCAATATATATTAAATACATGTCGTTTTCGTGAAAACTTTGGCCATCGCTGGACGTCGTCTCGGTTATTAAATTGCTATCTTACAAGCAAAATTCACAAAGCACATAGTTACAGAAGTGCAAGATTCTGCAATATTTGTAATTCTTAGACGAGAGCGCAATTGATCAAAATCAAAAATATAAATTATAGCAAACCTCGTCGAATTTTGCAATTTTTCATTTCGTCCAATCGATGACAGGACAAAAATCAAGATCGTCCAATCTGAAATTTCCATGTCATCATGAAGAGAGTCAAGCTGTCAGATTCGACGCGGTCGTCTCTTCCAGTCGACGTTGTGGTGAATATTGCGTTTGCGAGTCCAGACGAAAAAGATTTCTTTTTGCTTTCCTAGCTGCCCTCCATCCGTATAGTGTCCTGGGACCTCTTCAACACGTCTATCAGATGGGTTTGACGCACAAGCACTCAAGCTTGTGGCTGGATTCTTCTTCTCTAACGTCGCCCAACCGATCTTTGTACGAAGATATTGCCAATTATTACCCAAAGGTCACAATTGAAGACATATTCGACTTTGAATGGCTCAAGAAACTTGAGGTGGCAAAGAAAAATGGACCCTTGTGAACGATTGGACAGTATTGCCCATTACAGAATTTATAGTGCTACCAAAACTCGATATCCCTAGCAATTGGACAAGTATATTGTCACAACTACCGCATTTGACATCCTTGAAAGTAAAAACCGCGTGTCATAGTGCAATCAACGATGTGTGTGAATTTGCAGCCAGGAGCGAGAAGCCCATCCACCTAAACATTGACCATAGTTTGAACAACATGCCTTAACCTGCGCTGCGCCATCTTATTGAGTGATTAGATCGTCTGCCTGTTCGATGGTTAGCCTACAGTGGATTCGCATGCGAAAGCCACCCAAGTTTGGAACGAAAGTTGATTCAAGCCATGTTTAATTGTCGTTCGCTGCACACGCTCAAGTTATGTTTTTTAGTCTTGAACTCCTCGATTTCAAACCTCTAAACTTGTCCATCAGGTCATTGTCCATGCATCATTGTCACATACCGAATGAGTTCATTAAACGTTTGGCCAAAGCATTGGAAGGTTCCAAGGTTTCAGAACTCAGCTTGTACGGACTTCAAATACGACTTTCGATGTAATGGAATTGAGTGTTTGCTGGAAACTTTGCCGCGGACATCAAGCAAACATTTGGAATTAGTCGATGCTTGGGTTCGAAGCAAACATTTTTGCAAGGTCACTCCGCTGTTTGCATCAAGCCCTTTGGAAAAATTGTCGCTCTATATCAACGGACTTTCATAAACATTCGTGGGGAAGCTTGCGACTATCATCCAAAGCAACTCGACCATTTGCGAATTGGATTTGTTGGAGAGCGATAGCATCCAAGTCGTTTTGTCAAAAAATGAGGATCAAAATGAGCCCACGCAGAAATGTCACGGGTCCAAGGAGCATGAAGGTGCTACAGCTCTTGACCACCGAATGTGGAGGTGAATTGATATTTACACATAAAGAGGAGAAACAAGACTAACGATTGAAGCCTTAGAGACTTTGACTGTTACCTCCTTCTAGCTTTATCGATGTTATATTCGTTCAACCACAAATCATCAAGAAGTACATTTAATTCAACAGTTTCCTCAAGCCAAGACGTACCATAAAAATTTCGACAATGAGCGTCCATAATTTACACATAATGGGTAATGTAGCAAGTCCAGAACAAAGTTATATCCCTTGATAAAAGCGGTAGTCATGGCAACCAAACTATGCACGTCCATGTCAGGTGAAAGCTTTTGAATGATCTTGCGACATAATTGTCTTTACTGAACCCTCAGAAAAGGCTACCTCAAGAGAAAATGCAGTTGAAGCATGAAACATTCGGCAATCCCAGTTAAGAGATTAGACGCACAACGCTGTCTTTTACACAGATGATCTTTCATATTCTTCCAATCAAGTCGCAACGTGCAAATTGTTGTTCACCAAAGCCCCTACCGTGAGGTTGTTGATGAGTTCATTAATATCAGTGTTGTAGTGAAGCAACGCAAGACAAGAACCATTATTGAAAGATTTTGACCAGTCGATCGAATTTCGCAGTGAACGTATTCTTCTATTGTCGCGTCCCATTTCTTATAAAGAATGCCATTCTGAATTTTTTGGTCGACTATGAAAAAGGCTAAGCTATCGCCGCCGTCGTGCTCGTTCCTACCAGCTGACATTCTGGTCAAGGTGGCGATATTTATTGCAGATGCTGAAGATTTATTTGCGTTTCTTGAAGCTCTCCATCGATTCAACATCTTGGGACCTCTCGAACAAATTTACAAACTCGGCGCAAAGCAGAAGCATGCTAACTTGTGGCCATCGTTGAGAATTGAAACTCGAAGTCGAAACTCACGTCGTCGTCATTCATACGAGGCCATCGCCAGGTATTTTCCAAAGGTTGTGGTGAAGGATGTTGAGGATATTGAGTGGCTCAAAAAGCTTCAGATTGAAAAGATCGAGTTGATCCTCACCGACAAGTGGCCACTCGTAGGTGATTGGACATCGTTGCCTATTAGAACACTCATTCAGTCGCGCAAAGCAGACATCCACAAGGGATGGACAAATATTTTGCCACAACTACAACATCTAATCTCGTTACAAGTGGCTACCAAGGACACAGGAGCGATCAATGATGTTTGTGCATTTGCAGCTCAGAGCAGAACCCTTGTCGAGCTTGCCATGATTTGCGATCATGGTTCTATGACTTTCTCGGCGGTTGATCATCTTGTTGAGTGGTTTAATCGCCAGCCTGTTCGCTTATTTGCCTACCGTGGTTATGGCTATCTAAGCTCTGGGCATGATACTCAAAATCGAAAGCTATTTCATGCAATTTTTGACTGTCCAACGTTGGAAATACTTACATTGACGGGGTTTAACCTTCGACATATGGATTTTGACCATGTTACTCTATTCATAAAGTCACTAACGCTCCACATTTGTAATGGAACAAATGATTATGTCACGAGGCTGGCCAGATGTTTGGTTGGATCCAAACTGACCCATCTCAGTTTGAAGAAATCCTCCAAATATAATCATGACGCGACAGCAATCCACAGTTTGTTCCGAATTTTGCCGCGAACATCTATTAAACACTTGGAGATGCATGATTACAGTGTCCGAAGTACGCACTTATGCAAGCTGACGCCATTGATTGCATTATGCACATTGGAATCGTTGGCATTATATGTGTGAATTAGATTTGAAAAGAAGCAACATTGACTTTGACGACATTCAACTCATGATTCAGAGTATCACGCATGATAGTCGAAAGGTGAAGACAAGACGGATCAAGTTGAATATTTATAGAAGGGCTGTTAACGCCGAAAGGGTTACAGAATTAGAGCAATTGGCCAGAGACCTTGGAGGTGAATTGGTTGTTCTTCAGGAAAATGATAGAATCGATTAATTGATCGTGCAGTCCTCAACGTTTTTTGGACCACAGTTATTTCGAAATTAATATAATGCGCGACGTACAGTACTTCGCCATACCATCCGCCTTAACCCTCGTTTGTCCTGTGAGTGATCTACAAATTGTGGGAACGAAGAAAATATAGGCAAAAGTCAGGAACCACCCATTGGGTGGTTCCTGAAAACACAATTTGTGTCGTACACATATCCAAAAATATAAATCATTCAGCAAGATTTAATTGTCCCTTGTGATAGGTAAAAAAAATATTGTGCATCACATCATTGTAGTCGTCGTCGCCTAGTGAGCTTTGTCGTCAGTCATATGATCAGAGTTGTGATACGTTACGATACGTTATAACTTAACGTATTTTAGTACGAAATATTTTTTGCGAAGCGTATTACAGTAATACGTTTGGTACGTTATTTTGAGGCTATATTTCAAGTAAACATTGATGGTGAGCTAAAATATATTTACAAGATAAAGTCCCTGTATGAACTACGACTTCTCTGTTGATAGAAACAAGTTGATGGATGCCAAACGTGATCATAACGAGTTCATTAACTGTGTAGCTATATATATGCTCCTCCACTACATGGACGTCGTCATTGTGGATAAGTTTCGTGTGATAAATTGGACGTGAAATTGAGCTATCTGCCCCAATACGCACTTGATTTCCGTGGAGAAGTTTGAGTGTGTTGCACATTTACACAAAGAATTATATCATCGTTCATTTATTATAAGAACGCCATCAACACTTTTGGGTCATAGCCTGTACTTGATTTTTGCAAAATTAAGGTTACTATAGCCCCATTATTTCAGTTTATTTTCACAAAACAAAGCTTATTTTAAATTGATGAAGTGCTCCGCTTGTCGTGGATGTGAGAGACTCAGTTGCAGCCTCATGTTACCTCTTAAATCCTTTAAAATGATCAAGTTTATGTATGAATATACCTTTTAACGTAAAACGGTATTCCTGTAAAATATAGCGTACGTAATGAATCTACGTTATAATTTTATCGTATCGAAATACGATTAAATAACGTATCGTATTACTGTACGTTACGGTAATTAACGTAACGTTTCACAACTCTGCGTATGATTGACTTCACCGTGTTTCCGAACTCCTCGGCATTTCCTTTTGGAACACAATGCAGTCAAGCATGACATAACTTGGCTCATCCATGCAGAGCAACGAGCTATCGAAGATGATAACTGTTGTGGTGGAGCTTGGCCCAAAGGAGGTGTTCCGACGGAAGGATGGTTGACAAAATGTGTATTTGAGATTTGCGATTTGCGATTTGTATTATTTTAGAATAAAAGTTCAGAAATTTGTGTCTTTTTTGCACAAAATGTGTTTTCAGGAACCACCCAATATTATCATTGCCACGGTCAAGACAACTGGATAATACATGAAACTCTAAGGAGGTGCCTGACTCGCAACAATGTGGTATGTCCGGGAGAGGGAATATCGTAGAAATTAAGGAGTGCACCAGGTAATATCACGAATATTACGGAAGTACTAATGCGCTTTATTGGAGCCGATGGGACAAACCGAAGGTGTGACCAAAACTGCCCTCCAACATGTACTTGCCTCATGAAAATGCTGAGTTATAGAAACGAATATGACCATAAATCGCAGTAGAATGTGCCGGTAAATCTTGCCTGAATGATTGAATCTGTAGTTTGAAAGATCTCATAGGTCGTATTGTCTTTACGAGCTAGGCATTTATCTTATCATTAGTTAATGACTCTTCGTGTGATTTTGTCCAAGGCGGCACATTCTTGCGCCAAGTTTGACGCTATGTGAAGTGATAGTCCGTTGGATGTGTGGAGCCGTCGACTGTGATCTCTGTTTCGCTAACAGGATTGCTCAAGCTAAATTTGGTAAACGAAGGAGAACACAAAATCAACGCCTGAAAATTTTTCTATTTCTATTTGTTAAATCGAGTCTGCACCCCATGAAGATGAGCGTCCATATTCTTCACATATTGAGTAACATAGCAAGTTCAGAACGGAGCATAGCGGATTGATAAACGCAGTAGTCGTGGCAAACAAATCATGCACCGCGTCCTTGAGAGGTCATTGCTTTAAAAAAACTATAACATAATTGTCATCTCTCAGATAGAGCTATTACTGAAGAGAGATGAATTTAAGAGATTAGACGTAAAGCCCACTTTACCCTGACAATAATTTCAATTCTTACATTCAATTGCAACTTGAAAAGAATTCGTTTGCATCAAGGGGTGAGTTCATCAATATCAGTGTTGTAGTGAAGCCATAGACGGAGCAGAACCATTTTTGAAAGATTATGACCAGTAAATAGATCGAATTTCACAGCCAACGTTTTCTTCAAGGGTCGTGTCCCATGTTTCGCAAAGGGCGTAATTCTAAAATCATCTGTCAACCATGAAGAAGGCTAAGCTGTCGCCGCCGTCGTGCTCTTTCCTACCAGCTGTCATTCTGGTCAAGGTGGCGATATTTAGTGGAGATACTGAAGATTTATTTGCCTTTCTTGAAGCTCTCCATCCATTCAACATCTTGGGACCTCTCGAGCAAATTTACAAACTTGGAAGCGTGCTAACTTGTGGCTATCGTTGAGTATTGAAACTCGACATCGAAACTCACGTAGTCGTCATTCATACGAGGCCATCGCCAGGTATTATCCAAAGGTTGTGGTGAAGGATGTTGAGGATATTGAGTGGCTCAAAAAGCTTCAGATTGAAAAGATCGAGTGGATTCTCAATGACAAGTGGCCACTTGTAAGTGAGTGGACCTCGTTGCCTATTACAAAGCTTATTCAGACGCGCAAAGTGGGCTTTTAAAAGGGCTGGACAACTGTTTTGCCACAACTGCAGCATTTGCAGCGACGAGTGGAAACCTTATCGAGCTTGACATGGTTCAAGATGATGGCTATTTGACTTTCTCGGCTGTTGATCATCGTGTTGAGTGGTTTAACCGCAAGCCTGTTCGCTTATTTGCCTACCGTGGATATGACCGTCGAAACCATCAACAGAATTTCTCTAATCTAAGGCAATTTCACACGATTTTAGACTGTCCAACTTTGGAAAGAGTCAAATTGCTGGGTTTGATTAACCTTCGAGATGTAGATGTTGACCACAATAATTTGTTCATGAAGTCACTGACGCTCCAGATTTATGTTGCATCATACGATGTTGTCACAAGACTGGCCCGACGATTGAAAGGAACTAAAATGACACATCTCACAGTCAGTTTGAAGAAATACTGCAAATATGGTTTTGACATGACTGGAAATCAAAAATTGTTCCAAATTTTGCCGCGAACGTCTATCAAACACTTGGAGGTCCAGGACTACAGTCTCCGAAGAATGCACTTTTGCAAGCTGACCCTCTTGATTGCATCTTGCTCTTTGGAATCGTTGGTATTATATGTGTCTCCATTTTCAAAAACATTGGCAATGAAACTTTCTGGATACACTCGACCAAGCTTGACGGAACATGTGCGCTCGACTGCGGTACGTTGTGACTCTTGAATAATTGATGAGACATTCGCACGATGAAATAGAGGCAGGGTCTAGCATAGAAGAACCAAGTCGAAGCAACGGCCATAAGTCCGAGTGATCATGCGTCAAGGCAAGTTGTAGTAATTGCTTAAGCGGTCCGAGATTGTTCGATGGTCGTAGAACTTTGAGAAAAGCGAATAGATCAGCTGCTTCTCGGATAGAAAACGCCAGCTTGATGACAACCTCCACGGGTAACATGAGCAAGACCAAGTTGATTGCTTTTTGAGGGTGTCAAAACAAGTTCTCTGTTCTTTGTCGAAGGATCGTTGGAATCCGGTACATTTTTATTCAGAACATCTTTATGAAGGTACTATTTGAACACGAGATTTTGTCTGTCGAAGGGTCGTTGGAATCAGGTTTTCCGAGCAAAGAATGTTGGAAAAAATCTGGATTTCTTGCACGAGAAATCCAAGCACGATCACTTGTTCGTTCTCTTTGAATACAGTGACGACTTTTGCAATGCGATTCGTTCCTTCGACGACGATATTCAGAGGAAAGTTGCATGACGTTGGAATGGCAAGAACAAAGACAGACAAAATATACTCTGGTGTTAGACCGCTGTGATAAATGGGGGTAGGCTAGCTTTTGGAATCAAGTTTTGCCATTTTTTCCATTTGGTATCCAAACGTACGTTGACGAATACTTAACGATGATTGGCTGAAATGAAAAATAATCCAAGCTGATTGGTTGTTTTTTAGAAAGTTCATATCACAAAGAGGACGAGCAAATTACAACGATCAGATAAGAAGACGTTTTTGGACGAACTGTCCTCTTGAAGTAGCAAGAAGCCAGGACACAAGTTTATCGAATTGAATTGTACGAGCGAGCCAGAAACCAACAGTTCAACAGAGAGCTCACAAAGAAATCGAGCCCGTCATGCCCATGCCTACCCAGGAGAGGCTCAGGCTGCTAGAAGACTCAAATTATGATGGTATCGACTTCGCACGATTCTCGTTTCCCATGAAATCATTACGACTCATGACAGACAATATAGCATCTCATGTTGTGAAATCATTGTCTGGTCGATTGGAAAGTTCCAACCTCCTTCACCTTGAAGTGATGGATTATTGCGATCAAAATATTGAGGGAGCAGAGTGTCTCCTACGTGTCTTGCCACTTACGTCTATCAAGAGCTTAAACTTTGTTGGTTCCGAAATCAAAGACGAAGGCTGGTGTAGATTAGCTCCACTGTTTGAGAAGTGTGGTTTGGAAACCTTGCTTCTTGGCGCTAACGAATTTTCGTCTACGCTTGTCGAAAGACTTTCAGTGGCCATTCAGACCAACCAGACGTTATCCGAACTGTACTTGTGCACAAACGAAGTTGCCACAACATCTTTGGAAGTATTGATTCAAAGTTTCTCAAATCCTAGTCGAGGGGTGAAAACAAAACGTATCAAACTATTAACGTTCCCCGATGAACCAATGGACTCCTCAACAGTGAAACACTTGATGGATTTTGCCACCTTGATGGATTGTGAGTTTGTACACGCAGGCATGCGCTTGACGTCTCCCATCAATTTTGATTTAAGATCTTGCTAGAAAGAAAAACCTTTTTGAGAAATCGACTGATGGTAGATTCACTGCCTGTAAACTCGATTCTTTGTGTATCGTCATCGACTCACAATACCTTTCCTTCATTATGATTGTTAAATCGCAATATATTTGGTAGTTTACATGGTTAGATTTTGAACGAGATAATTTAAATACTTATCTAAATGGTCCAGGGTGCAAACAAGACTGGACGTCTACTTGTAAAAGGCACTACAATTGATGCGAAGAGCTATGTATTTCCATACGAATTACTCAAATTCCTGACTAGAATGACCTTTGAAAATCGAAACGTGAATGTTGTGAAATGTCCCCTTATCGATATGAAGGTCAACGTACATCCAATTGCTTTGATAAAATACTTCATTTCCCAAGAGTAGGAAGGTTCGACTCCTTTGCATAGTGCAACTAAAACTGAACACCTGGAATGTGTACACTTGTCCGGCTGTGTGGTGGCTTTCATTTCACGAGAGTAGGAGAAACGGAGTACTTACCATGTTGCGTCAAAATGTCGACGAATCGATATGACTAACTATGCAAACCAATAGTTTTGCGCTCTTGTCACTCTCCAATCACTCCTAGAATATAGCAGTATTATATACAATTTGCATTGAGAATTCTATAGTATTGATGTAAGCTGGATGAAAACTAAAATAGGTGACGTTAAAGTTGTTGGAGTCGCCAAAGACCAAGTCAGTCTGCCCCCTTGAAACCAATGGTCTGACCACAAACCATATCTCGTTTGCATCTAGTTCTTGCAATTCCAACTACATGAGCCAAAGAAAATTTCCTTGCTCGTTACCCAGTAAACCAAAAGCAGCTGCGTCGCGTCGCAATCCTGGTCTCTGCATTCAAGACATGGGCTTGTCGTGTGAAAATTCAAGATAATTTGAGAGTTTTAGCACTTTCATCGAATATATTAGCAACGGCACTTTTCTGGAATAAGACCATGAATGTCGCAAAAACCTCCAAGAGTTAATATGAATATTTCAGCTTGGAGATTCGGTTCAAAGTGTCGAATGACATTGACTTGCTGAGGAAGGTAGATGCCTACAAGCCTTGGACAGTGAGTCATGGCAAGGTGCAAGCAACTTGGAGCTCGATTTCAGCCACCTTGTGTGAAATCTTGAAAAATTCAAGATAATTGCCAACATTCTTGAACAACCTGATCTTGGATGTGTCCGATAGAAATGCACCAACGCACCAGATTCCAACAACCCCACGACAGACAAGAAAACTTATTGTCGCATCTCATAACGCAATCTACTCGATCTTGATCATGTTACCCGTGACCACTCGGACTTATGGCCGTCGCTTCGACTGAGTTCTTCCACGCTAGACGGAGCTTCTATCTCATCGTACGAAACTATTATCAATATTATTCGAGCGTGATCGTCGAAGAGGACTGGCGCGATGTTGAATGGCTCAAGACTCATTTGAATCCTAAAGCCTCGATTGAATGGCGAGTGAATCGATTCTCAGAGAAAATCGCTCATTTTAATGCTTGGACTGATCTGCGCATCACGTCTCTGCGGCTTCAAATCAATGATGACACTGATTCAGTCTGGAAAGGCGTCTTGCCACGATTACACCATCTGACTACATTGCACACTAAAGACGCACAAGGAGATTTGGGGGACTTGTACGAAATTGTCGCCAAGAGCTCGCAAATCACCGAATTAATAGCATTCACCAATGGGATATATCAAGTTGACAAGAAGGATGTTGTCAATTTAATCAAGTGGTTTCGCCGCCAACCAGTTCGCGTGTTTGAAGCAGAGGTTTCAGAAAGGGGAAATCTCAACATCGACTTGAGGCAAACGATGTACGAAGCCATGTTCAACTGCCCAACCATGGATAGCCTCAGAATTGTAGGATCCTCTTCATACGACGGAATCGACTTCACAAAATTCACGTTTGCGATGCAATCATTACGCCTACAGACTAGAAACTTGACCTCTGAGATTGTGCGATCTTTGTCATATCAACTGGAAAATTCCAGGGTGAATTTTCTCGAGTTGATGAATTACGGGGACGAGAACGTCGACGGAGCCGAGTGTCTTCTAGGGGTCTAACCGCGTACGCGTATCAAGCATTTGGACTTCACTGCGTTTGAAATGAGTCCAAAAAATTGGTGTCAATTGGCTCCATCCTTCGAAAATTGTGGATTGGAAAGTTTGCTACTTTGCAGTAAAGCTTTTTCTTCAATATTCATTGAAAGCCTTGCAATAGCCATTCAGAAGAACCATACAATATTTGAATTGTACTTGTGCACGCAGAATATTGACCTTCCTACTCTTGAAGTATTGATTCAAAGTTTCTCGCTACCAAGCCGACAGATGTCAGCAAAAAGGATGATCAAATTCATCACATTTCCCTGTACAAGTATCGACCTTTCACATATGCAGTATCTCAAGGAGTTTGCCGCTCTTCGCGAGTGCGAGTTTATCCAAGCAGAGTTGAAAACAAACTCCGTCGCCACGTTCAACTTTAGGTCTTGAGAAATCTAATGTCTAATACATGTGTTACAAGTCATAATATTACACAAGCGTTGTGAGGTGGTCTTGACACGTTAGGTGTCAATCCACAATTTGCGCCATTTTTCGCCTATAAATGTTCTCAATCCTTCTGGCATTACGGACATACAGCTATTTATTCGCATTATATCACATCCCAGGCGACATATGGATATCAAACGCATCCTATTGCCTACGTAAGTACCTGGAGCATCGCATACTTCACTGCGTCACAGACTTCACGCCATCATACACAACTTGCCGCGTTATGTATTCTGTAGAAATATGATGCATAACATGGATGAATATTCAACCACGAAGACGAATGCCAAAAGCTTCTTCGTCTACAATGTGCTCAATTCAAACGAGTACAAACTTCAAACGATAATACTTTGATACAGCGTGAATCAGGCACAACGATATCGTCCTGGGAAAACGATTTAAATACGAGTACCTTGATGGAGCATAAAACATAATCTCGCAAATCTTGGTTAAGAAGAGCCAAGAATCAAAATTAAATGTCAGCTGAGACTCCGGCAATATGAAATATGATGTCAACTGGGAAATTGTAAGCCCAGAGGAAACAATGCGACAATGACCATGGAATCAATTACAATTTCAAATTGTACAACAGGTATTCGCACAACAATCATGATGTTTTCACTGGCCTTGTGTAAAAAGCTATATCATTATTCGATTCAAATCCACGATGCAGTCCTTTGCTTTAGATAGAAGCTTCGAGTGATAACACTTGACTTGGCCACTAGTCTTGTTCTAGTGATATTGAATTAATTTTTGTGCCAATAATTCGATCTGCAACCCGACCTAGGCAATACTTCGGACATTTGGTAAACAAAATTCAAATGTTTTTTACTGTGCTTGGCTGTGGAATGTGCTAGAAACAATAATGAATAGCATACTTTTCAATATCAATCATATCATCTTTAATAGCATTAATCTTTATAGTATTAGCAATCATAGCTTCTTTGTCCTCAAAACTATCAATATAACTAAGTTCCCACATAGACTTATAGTTATATTCATTAATTAAGTCATGAGAAAATGATTCTTTCTCTAAATGAAGGCCTTCACTCACGTCTTTGAACATTGATGGTAGTTTTGATAGTTTGTTGTTGATAAAACTCATTGAACACTTAATAACAAGCTCAGAACTCTTGTAAAAGCAATGAGCTTGTTGTAGATGAGTTCCGCATTCAATGATATTGCTCTTTTGAGAGAAGCTGGTGACGTGCTTCATGAGAAATCGTAATTCAAAGCCAGCATTATGTGCCCAAAGCAAATTATGACTTTTCTCTGGAATCGCTACCAGAAAACGCTGTGCGCAGTCGAATCCATAGAAATGTTGTGTTTCTCCAGTTGAATGCAATTTTCTAAATTTGTATTTTTGAATTTTAAAAGAGATACAGTAGTCAACATGTTCGCCTTGTTTGGTCACAAGGGTTTCAAAGTCAAAATATATAACGTTAAAATTAATGATTTCTTCATATTGTTTTTTATACTTGTTCATAACTTGATTGAATGGGGACTTACCAAATTTCATTTTACCATCTACGCGACCAATTTCTTTGAATGTATCATCATTGAAGTCTTCTTCACATAGTGAATCAACTTTTTGATACTCATTGTTTAGTAATTTAGGGACATTGCTTTGAGTAATAGGAATTAGCAATTTATCACGATTATGATATAGGTGCGATATTACTTCAAAGCTATCTAAATACTTGATTCGCGTTGAATTGTAAGTTACTCGTCCATTACGAAGAACGAACTCAGTTGATCCTTCTTGTTTTACAATTTCTGGATTGTTAAGAGAAGTCAAGGTAATGTTAGTTTGCTTCATAGCAAAACATGTTTTGGAGTAACTCCAAGATGAATTATATTTTTACTATGTGGACCATAATTATTAATATTGTAACTCTTAACTTCATTATTGTCCTTGTATGGCCTGACTGATAAACGTAGTTTGAACATCTCAGAAATTTTCTTGAACAAATTGGTTGTAACACATGAGTGAAACATTATTTGCTTAATCTTGTTTACAACAACTTTGGAAACACCAGCTTGCTCAAGAGCATATAGAAAGCATGGAATCTCAGATGCTTGAGGAAGACCGTTTGGCGATTCAGGATACACTTGAAATTGATCAAGCATATAGTCGGCCTTAGTCATATAACGAAAAAAGTTCTTTCTTGAAGATTTGGATTGCTTAGGATCTTCAATCCATTCTAAAGTCACCATTGTAGTAGGCAAAATGTGGAGATCAATGTATGCACCCGATGTATATTCATTTTGAGCTGTGACATAAAGCTCATCAATGCTTACTTGATGAGAATTTAAGTGATAAGTTCGAAGAGTTGAACCATCATTATCGAGAAAATGAATCAAATGATTCTTGTCAGCCGGAGCGTCTATGTTTGGACGAATTCGTTTGAATTGATCCAGTAGCATAGTAGTTGTTTGATATTTATTGACTTTCTTCAGAGCTTTCAAATCACTTAATTGCGATTTCGCTTTAGACATTTTAAAGATTGAAGCAATCTTTGTTTGAGCAACGGCTTGACGTTTTGGTCGGTCAAGAATTTCTTGAATTTGTGCTGCTTTCATGTCCCAAGCAACTGGTCGACCCTGTGCTTTTGCTTGTTGATAGATGATCGACTTAGCTCTGGTTGCTAAAATTGCATTATTGGTTTTGGATGGCATTATTTTTCAGATCTTATATATATATAAATATATATTACTTCAAGATCAAATTGTTTTCTTGAAGATCTATATGATTGTAGATTAAAAAAAAATACAATATAGAAATGTCTCTTAAAGTCTAAAATATATCATACACTAATTTGCATTAATAGACTGAATTCTTTCTTGTATCGATTTCGACCATTTATTTTATCGAGAATATGTCTTTGATTTTTATAGTTATAATCATGATTTACTTTTAACTCTTGACTTTTTGTCTTCTGGAGATTTTTTGGGAGGAGCCATTTTCAATTGGTTATACTTTGTTATTATACTGTAATAAATATAATTCAAGATGAAATGAAACTTAATGCAAGTTCACAAAATGCTCTGAGGGATGAGCATTTTGACGATTTTGAAACCGAGTCGCTTGGCCAATTGACACCTGTTCGCCGCGTGAATAGACCACGAGCTCAATCAAATGCTTCATCAGCAAGCTCCACTACAAGCGGTCGCAATACACCAATCCTTCAAGAGGCGCGACCGAAAGCTCAAGAAAATGTCTTGACCGCGGCAGCTTTGAGAGCAAGTAAAATTGTGAAGAAGGTGCTCGGGAGAATACGTCTGACGACTCAGATTCCAATTACGATTCAGATGCATAACTCTAATACATTTTGACTTTTGATCGTTTGGCGTGTGTAATTTGGGTTTTGTTGCTATTTGTCCATTGCGAAGTACTTGATGCTCCGCATTTCGTCCATAAGTCTTATGGATGGTGTGAAATGATCTGATTACCACGATGAAAAACTGATTCTGCTTGTCGTTGTAGTTTTTTGGGGTTGGGTTATGAAATACCTTTAATAGCTACTACTGAGGTAAATATTGCAATTAATATCGCAAATTCAACTTCATTATATTGTCTTCTCATGACATCGTTCCGCTCACTTCACATTTTCCATGAACCCATGATCTTTAATGCCAGTAGGTCAAATAATATTGCCCCTTGGCTTGGAGATATTTTTCATCAAGAACAGATCGGGTGATCTTTGACAAGGTTGTGAATTCGCCCAAAGTAGTGCTTTGAAAGTCGACAGTCGGCTTTAAAGTCATTGTCACCCATTCTATGAATTTCTGCAGCATGAGACCGAAGAGATCTTGCCGCGTAGTCTCTGTGGTTGATGTAGCGAGTTCTTTCGTCGACAGTGCCCATCAGATACAATTTCGCCATTTCGTCTGGCTGTGAGCTCCTAGACAGCTATGCAAAGCATAACATCGTTAACCAAGTTGATAGCTACCGGTCCGTCGACAATTGTGGTGTTCAATTCTACTACAAATAGTAGTTGATTGTTTGAAGAATAAACATATTTCTGTTTCGTCCAATCGTTGCTGTTCATCAAATTGCTGGCGTGAACATCCTGACAGACTGATAGCTCGGTGTTCGTATGCCTCAAACTACTGACAAGCAGTTAGGGTTTCAGAATGGGGAAATCTCGACATCGACTTGAGGCAAACGATGTATGAAGCCATGTTCAATTGCCCAACTATGGACAGCCTCAGGATTATAGAAGACAAGTCCTACGATGGAATCGACTTTACAAAATTCACGTTTGCGATGCAATCATTACGACTACAGACTAGTAGCTTGACCTCAGACGTTGTGTGATCTTTGTGATGTCAATTGGAAAATTCCAGGCTGAACTTTTTGAGTTGATTTATTACAGGGATGAGAACGTCGACGGAGCCGAGTGTCTTCTACGGGTCTTACCACGTGCGTTTATCAAGTATTTGGACTTCAGTGCGCTTGAAATGAGTCCAAAAAATTGGTGTAAGTTGGCTCCATCCTTCGAAAATTGTGGTTTGGAAAGTTTGCTACTTTGCAGTAAAGCTTTTTCTTCAATTATTATTGAAAACCTTGCAACCGCCATTCAAGAATAACCATACAATATCTGAATTGTACTTGTGCACGGAGAATATTGACCTTCCACTCTTGAAGTATTGATTCAAAGTTATTCGCCACCAAGCCGACAGGTGTTAGCAAAAAGGATCATCAAATTGATCACACACACCAGTACAAGAATGAACCTTTCACATGTGCAGTATCTCCAGGAGTTTGCCGGTCTTAGTGAGTGCGAGTTTATCCAAGCAGAGCTGACAACAAACTCCCTCGCCACTCTCAACTTTTGGTCTTGAGAAATCTTATATCTAAAACATGCGTCATAAGTCACAATACTTACTACACGAGTATTGTGAGGTGATATCGAGTTTCTTTGTTGAGCAGTCAACTCATAACACACCTATAAATGTTTTCAAGCCCTCTGGCATTACCGAAATACAGCTATTTATTCGCAGTATATCATACCCCAGACGACATATGGATATCAAACGCATCCTATTGACCACGCAAGCACCTCACGCGATTTGACATCACAATTGAGTTTCTGAAATAAGTCGCATGACATAGATGCATATTCAACCACCAAGAATACCAAAATAGTTTTCGTTTACACTGTGCTCTATTCACTTGAGTACAAACTTCAAAAGATAACATGTTGATGCATCGTGAGTATTGCAATATAGACAGTAATATTCAAATAATCCTTTTACAAACGCTTTTTTGCTGAGGGGATTTTCAATCAGACCAAAGTAGCACTTCCCACAACTCGTTTCTGCACCAGCTTGATGAGCATTTCATCGTAAAAATATATTTGTTGAGTCTTTTTCATCTTTTGGAACCTTTCAAACGACACAAGAAGATTTCTGTTCACATGTCAATGTAAGTGGAAAATTAGAAGGTAACAACTATTAAGTCTTGAAGACAATTTCTCCTTCGCTTTCAACCACCAAATCCATAAGACATATCACATCGGAAGTATCAATCGCCCGTTCATTTGGCGTGCTCAACTTGATTCGTTTTGTTATTACCTTTCGACTTGGATGTGTCATGCTTTGAACCAAAAGTCGCAAATCATCAATTGCAATATCACTCCATGCCAAATCTAATTCACATATCGTGTGGATGAATTGAATAGCTCCTGCTTGACTTTGAGCAAAAGCTGAAGGAATGTTTTCACTGCCCAGGAATAAAATTTCCAGCGTACATTTCTCAGACAGTTGGGCCACATGGCACCATTTCGGGCTCTCGTTGGCAGTGAAACCTGTCAGTTTCAAATGTTTGATCGGTGTCTTCGGCAAGACTCGAATAAAACTCTCCATGCAATCAATATTTTGATCATAGCATCCATTCAACTCTAAATGAGTGATGCTTGAGCCTTCGAGGCGACTAGCGAACAATTCGAATAGTTCAGAGTTCGTAAGACAGTGGTCCAAATGGAGGGACTTCATTGCAAACGTAAAAGGAGTAAAATCCATGTCATCAAGAAAAAACGACGACAGTTCAAGCCTGTCAAGAGTAGGGCAGTTGAACATAGCCTCATAAAATGCTTGCCGTATGTCCTTGTTGATGTCTTTGTATGGGTTTGCTCAAATCTTCGTGCAACTTGCTCACGAAACCATTTGGTAAGATGGCTTAGATCTGACGCTGTCATTTTGTAGCGACCCGAAATGACTTGAAATTCAGTGATTTGGTTGCTCTTTGCTACATATTCAAATAGGGGGCCCAAGTCATTGTTTGCATCGCTGAACACTTCCAAGCATGTCAATTGGGAGAACAGTGACAAGAATTGACTGCACCAACACGAAGCATTGCCATTCAATCAGACAGTGAGCCCTGTAATTCTCAAGTCAGCAAAAGCTTTGAAAGTGTCCCCTGTGACGGAAGAATCGTGAATACTCCACTCCATCTTTGTCCTAGGGTTCAAATGCATCTTGAGCCAATCCACATCGTCCCAAATCTCTTCCACAATAACATTCGCATAATATTTGACAATCGTTTCGTAAGATATCATATTGTGTGAGCCAAGGATTGAAGAATTGAGGAACAAGGGTGGCCACAAGTCCTAGTGGCTCAGAGTTAAGCCCAACGGTGCAAATGCTCGAGTGGTACCAAGTCGGATAGAGGACGGAGAACTTGGAGAAATGCAAACAAATCCTCTGGGTTCGGAATAAAAAGCGCAATCTTCACGACTATATCTACGGGTAGCGCGGACCATACCCATTTCATGACCCTTTATGCGTCTTGGGCTTCTGCAAGCGTCCTCCTGGTGTTGGATGAAGGATCAGAGAATGTGGTTTTGCTTATTGGACGAAAAATGAATGATGTTTGAATTGCTATGGGAACTATAAATAGAACTTTACATCCAATCAAACTTATGCATTATAAAAATTACTGTGGAAGCATTGATCAGGGCCGTTGTCTTTCGTCTCCGAGGCAGAGGGGATCCTCTCAATGTCGACTAGTGATGTGTAAGCTTCCTTTCGTTCTCCACAATATAACTTTAAACAGCCAATAAATCTTCTATGAGAGCTGTGCTAACAATTATTTTTTGTGTGACGTCTTCGCTCAAGAAATTTACAATGATACATGCATGGTCGTTGGGAAGTTCAAGACAGTGAGCCCACAGTCCATTTTGGGACGAATATGTGTTTTGTGAAGGTAAACTATTTCATGAATAAGACTACGTAATGAATATTTACTGTGAAATTATAACACCTATGTCTGGATCACCATATTTTGCTTTTGGTGATCGACGCAAGTCAGATTGAGATTTCAACTTTCTTGCTATAGCGTCAGGACACCATGCATGAAGTGATATTTCTACCACACAATATCCTCGTTTTCATTAAATTGATATGTTGTAGAACTAGCAACAAATAATGTAGGTTAAAATTATAATATCTTTCGATGTCGAAGAACATTGCACTATCCATATGTCTTCCCCCTACGCTGTTCCCCTCGACTAAAATAGATACGATCATAGCCCCCTCCTTTTTGTGGTGTCGTGGCATCGGCAGTGTCCAGAGGTAAGAGTATTCTTAAATATTTGATCGTTTTTCTTACTGCAAGACGCATAAGTGTGTAGGGGAGGGGAAGTTCTGGAAAAGAAGATTCTATTCACCTTGCATGTTTTTGGCGTTATCTGACGGGCAGTGTCAGTGTGATGGGGCTGCACATTAGTGGTACACCCACTAATAGTGGGTGTCAGAGTATCAGCATCTTCGTCTGACATCTTCTGAATATATTTATATATTGACCAATCAATTTTAGATGTTTCAGATCCAACTCTGAAACTCCCTGAACCAACTCGGCAGCATCTTGCCTGGCGATTGCTTGTGGTTACACGCATGGTGAAGATCAGCGATCGCCGAGTGCTCCTTCTTAAAGGATATTCGATTATGAACTACAGGGTTGCTATGAGATATCGACGTCTTATCCTTGGATTACCTGACGAACGAGAAGATGACATAGACAGATTGCTGTGTGGATGGATTCTTGTGGTTGAATCATCCCGATATGTCAATTCTTGGTCGAATATGGTCTTGCAATCTACACGTTTTTACCATTTCCTCTCCGAAATACCAAGCACCCGTTTCCGAAAGCTCTTTCGAGTCAATCGTACCTCATTCTACCGAGTAGTAGGGTTTCTCCGTAGATCACCACACTTCAATTCAAGCGAAGGCAAGTTGAAAAAGGCTGAAGTGGAGCATCATGTGCTTGTTCAATTGTACTTCCTAGGAATTAGCGGCAACGCTGCATCAAATGAGCACATGACAACATTTTTTTGCATTGGCAGTGGAACAGTCAAAGACTACATTGACCGTGGAATTGCTGCGTTGAATGAACTTCGTGAAAAGTACATCTATTTCCCCGGCTATGTGGAAACCTTAACGATTGCAGAAGAAATACAGAGCCTTTGCGGCTTTGCGAAATGCATTGGCTTTATTGATGGTACTTTGTTTCTGTTCGAAAATAAACCTAGTCTACATGGAGAAGACTATTACTCTAGGAAAGGATGTTACGCTCTTGCTGCTCAAATCATTTGTGACCACCGTGGTCTAATCCGAGACATATACACTGGCTGGCCAGGCTCAACACACGACAACCGTGTGTGGAAGAATTGCCACATATTTAAACATTGGTATTCATTTTTTACACCAAACCAATACCTTCTGGGCGACTCTGCTTACTCTGATGGCAGCTGCATTGTCCCTGCATTTAAGGCATCTCCTCATCAAACGCTTCTACCATGGAAAGAGTTTTTCAACACACTTCTTGCTCGTGGACGATTTAAAGTGGAACATTGCATTGGGATGCTTAAAGGTAGAATTGCTATTCAATCATATCTAGATGTATTTGTAGGTAGATTTCAGTATCTCAAGCGTATACGAAAGGTACTGAGGGACAAAAGAAGCTTGAAGAAAATTATGCGAGTCATCATTGCTTGTGCTGTGCTTCACAACATATTGCTGCTTGGAAACGATGAAATTCCCGATGCATGGATAGAATTACAATTGAATTGCTATTGCAACGCAGACATGCGTGGCTGTCGTGTTTGCTTTCCAGACGCTGGAAGTAGTGTAAATGATGACGAACAAGGTTTAGTGTCGACAAAACGAGATCATGCTGTAGCCCTACTGATGCAAAATGGATTTTTGATTTAGATTAACAGGAGTAATATGTAGGAATATATCTAACAAATTCATCGAAAATTCTTGTATGACTTATTCTAACACTTCATTCAGAGAACAAGCTTCGTCAATTTCTTCATTGCTCCATCCTTGAAGCCTCAAACGTTTACGAGTCTCACATTTCTTCAGTCGAAGAGCCATTTCCGCTTCTTCCCGCTGCATGGCCAATTGGAAAAGAGCTTGTTCGTGTTGTATCTGAAGCAACCGCACATTCCAATCTCCTTCGCGTGAAAGCCGTGCCTCACGCTGCTCTTCAATTTGCAGACGCTTGTTGTCGATATTAGTCTTGGCGGATAGCTCTCTCTCACGTTGTTCAATCTGTATTCATGATAATATATTAATTACACTGAATCTGCATACCTCTTTTTACCTCTTTTTCTTTCAGGGCGACCGACTTGTTATTCATATCAGTCCATTCATCAAGCTTGGTTTCTGCCATCGTTCTCTTCTTGATATTTTTCTCGATACGTCTGGCAAATCTTCAGTGATGTTTTCGTTGTCGGAGTCATTTAAATTGTCACTTGTTGCCAATGCTTCAGACGACGCCCGATCATGCATGACACCGTCTAAATCATAGTAGTATGGGCATATTTTCCTGACTTCTGCCTCGATACTGGCTTCATCTTCAATGCCCTGGCCAGTGTTATTGAGCCAGTCGCGAGCTGATCTGTATTGCTGTTCAAGCACAGACACCTTTTGCATGATGTCTTTGGCTTTGCGATGTACTAAACCATGATCCATCATTATGCGTTTCACTAGCCAACACTAATTTCTTTGTTCCCGAATGGCGATCGCTTCCTTTCCATATCGCGTAGTTTGACTGGTTACTCAGCCATTCTATCAGGATATCTATACTAGATTTACCACCTGAAATACCATCCGTTGTCCATAATATGCGTTGTGATTGTGCTTTCTTCCCCGATGATGGAGGGTTGGGCTTGTCGATTGTCTTCCTTGGAGTTGCCTGTGACGCCTTCGTTGAAATGCTCTTTATTCAGCGGCATGGAGGAACAACAAGATCGGCCAATCAAGCGTCAGATATTCTATATATTAATAGATCGAAACAACCTTCGAAATATTATGAGCTCAAGATGCCGAGACCATTCCAAGATGGCAAAAAATGTTGTCATCTTGGGGTGGTCCCGGCATCTTCTCTTTTCTAGAATTTTGTCCAATCAAATTTTTTTGTCCAAGATGCCGTTCCAAGATGCTGATACTCTGACACCCACTATTACCACGCTGAAATACTTCATATATACAAGTTGAATATTAATACATACATACTAACAGTTAAACAAATAATAAAATACAGAAATTCTGAAATGATCTGACAAGGGCAAATTCTGTAGTCACAAGCTGTGTAGACACAGAATTGAGAGATTAGACCCAACTTTGACAGGTCACGCCCTGTCAAAGACATGGCCATTAAGCGCATAATGATCATTTTCCAAATTGCGTCCATCAGTACACTCTTAGGTCAATTGAATTTGAAAAAACCTCAGCATTTGATTTTTATTGAATATTAGAGGTATTTCCGTTCAAAGTTTTTCTGTGCATACAAATTCCATTTTGTGCACCTTAAAAATACACCGCTGTAAAGATTAACTTCGTCTTATCTTCGTCGACATTCAAATACAAAGTAGAAGAGGTTGAGCCGAAGATAATGTTATTTTGAGTATTCAGTCATATACTTCAAGTTTGTATCGAAAATATCCAGTTGTCTTTTTCTTCGGCGGCCAATCAAATGATTCAAGCAAAGCCAACCCATTTGGTGTTTTGCAACACTCGAACAGACTTGCCAACACCGCATGAAGCCAATGGAGGTATGAAGCATGGAGTAAAGAAAAATTCAATTATTAGTTAGATTGAGACTTTAAATCAGACCAAGCTTTGAGAATTCCCTCGACAGAACCAGTTGGTCCACGTGCTCGAATCCTTTTTGGACGGTTGGAGACAATGTGATTGACAATAGATGATTGGATCTCGTTGGCTTTGGCTCGCCAAAGCTCGTAGTCGCTGTCAGTAGGTTTTCGACCGTGTGGCTTTACCTTCATTAGCCGAATATCGTAGAATTTAGTGGCAATTGCAATGGCTTCGGCAACCTTTAGTTGTATTTTGTTATGGGCTCGTGAGGGATTTCATCGAGAGAGTCTGCAAGGTACATGAATAAAAGTTGACTCATAGTAATGTTTGCTAGAGAATTGAGTGATCGAGGCCAATTGCGAGCTTGCCTAAATTGTGAAAATGTCCTCGACGCGTCGCAAGAATTCGATGGGTCGGCTCCAGTTGCTTGTGAATTCCTTGATATCGCTACCAAATTTTCAAGTAAAGTTGTCTGACGGCTGTTTGCAGCAGCAATATCTGAAACAATGCCACGCAACTCAAGAATTTCATTCATAAGTCCACGATATCCACCGACCAGCTTGTTGAGAACCTCTGCAAAAGTATGAGCACCAACAAAGCGTTGGGTAATGCCCTCTTCATTCAAATTCTCTAGAATAGTTCCGGTTTTGAGCTGCATGAGGTTATCCATGATAAATTTCAAGCGCACTTTTTCTCCCCAATGCTTCAATATGTTCAAAATTTCTGTGTCATCTTCGTATGGTAATACAGCTTTTGCACTTGCAACCATTGTCAAATGTAGACTGTGATTTGGGCAGACTGTTAACGTGTCGGGTAAATACATCAAACGAGATGCTGCAAGAGCTTCAGCAAAAGATCGTTTTTCCAGACGCGCTAGACAAAATTCAAATAGCTTAGATACAAAAGCTGGCACGTCAACACCATGTTTCACAGTAACTAATGAAGCCAAGGAAGGCGAAAACACTTGAAATTGAGGGTTCTCCCAGCCACTCAAGGCGCAACCAATCTTTTGATCTCCGTGGGAGGTTTCGCAAATATACTCCATCAGAGTTGAGAAACTTTCTAAGGCCCAACGACCACGATGTGCCAAGTCAGGCAAAGACACTTGGTGATTGCTAGCTGCAGCGACAGCCGAACCCGGCGGTTCGACTGGGACAATAATCCAGGTGTAATTTCGTTGGTAGTGTCATACTTATAAACAGCTTACAAGAAATGTCTGTGCTTTAAAGTCTTTCTTTCTACCTTCATCACACGGTTGATGCATGCAGCAGTCTTAATCTCGCCGGAACCGTGGCCCATTTGATTAAAAAAATTGTCAGAAGTAGCATAGCGATCGCAAACGAGTTGAACTCCGATAGAATGGACAAGATCGATCTCCCAAATCAGTGCTGATGGGAACACAGATAATGACTGCTGCCTAGACACTTTGCGGCGAGAGATATCGCCTAGGATAAATCCATCCATCCAATGTATGTCTTGAATGTTAAATTTCCAACATCAGAGTCACGACCAACTGATGCCCACTGGGCATTCATCAGCGAGCGATCCATGGCTTATTTGATATTGTTTTGCTGGAAACGAATTGCCCCAATTGTTTTAAGGTCTTGCATTGTCATAGGGGGTGCATGGGACTTTATTTTCTTTCCATCTACACGACTAGTTCACAACAGTCTCTTATCACAATTTACCTTTTATACATGCCAAGAAATACTGCTTCATGAGGTTGTGTCGTGAGCTTGCATACCAAGTAGGATTATCACTAAACAATGTAGTTTTGTACTGTTTCTCAAGTTGACGGCGAATTGAACTGAGATAGTTCATTGATGTTTGATATCCAATTGATTCGTTCTCCAACATAAACGTGCAGAAGCGCCCTATTGTTTCTTTTGAGATAAGAGACTCTGGAATTGAATCGAAAGAAGGAAAATTGGGACCCAGGAAGGCACGGAAATGCCCTTGTGCGGATTGATCTTGTCGCTTACTCGACTCTCCATTTGGATCTTCATTTATGTCATGTACGTGGTCAAAACTAGCAACAATGGAAGTCCACGACAGAATCCAATTGAGAGCTGCTAATGCTGCTGGGTACGTCGATGGATTGATTAGTTGTTGGAACGTTGATTGAGTCGGTGCACGACTTCTTCCTCTTATGCCTGACCATGATCGTGATGCTTCGTGATCAAACTACTGCGCTAATTTGAACAGCCAATCACAGGCATGTATTCCTCCCAATTTTTGCGAATAGCATTTGATCGTTATCTTCGGCTGAAGGAAATGAGATACATAATCAAGATTTTGTAAATCATATAGAGGAAATTATGCTCTCGAGTAAATCAAATGATTTACAATTTCGATAAGTTAATCTTTTATTTCACATTATTATTCAAAATAGTATGAAAATTTGTATGAAATTTAATAAATTTTCTTCGGAGAGAGCCGCAGAGAAAACGCAAATCCATGGATTTACTGGAAGGAGAGCCAATCAAACATAAAAAAAAATCACAAAAATCTCCCCAATTATGATCGATGTTGCACTGCGAAGCAAGCAAAAGCCGAAGCATCGAATAGTGAACAGGTAAATGTGGTTAGTCTTGGCCAGCACGGCAACTTCCTTCTGCCGAGCTCTGAGGCTAAAGATGGGACAACATTAAACTTATCGACTGGTGAACGTTGTGCCATCTTTAACTCCAGAGCTTGGCCATTTTCTTTCAGTTCCAGAGATGTGTCGTGCATGTAGATTATGGAAGGACATATTTTTAGTTTGTGCTGCTTGTGTTTTTTTAATTACATTACATGTTGGGATACGCCACACATCTCCAAACAGGAGTTGAATCGCCAGTGTGCGCTTCCGTTCTACTCGCAATCAATACATTGTTCCTTTAGCGGAATCAAAAGCCGCTTACCTTATATGCGTACTTCTCTGGATCGTTCCATCAATCAGATCCAGAGAAGCACTGCGCTGCAAGCTGCGTGCAGAAAGTTTGGCTAGACTTCATGTTGTGATCTGGCTGGTGCCTTTCCAAAATTAACTATTTCTGCCCAATCTCAACACATCGTCCAACTCATTGCACTCTAATTGGACGATAATCTTGTGTAAATCCACCGATTACGTTTTCTGACAACAAGTCACTACTATAACATGTCAAATGTGGTAATTGACAGGACTAAAGACTGTCCGCTCGTTTAACATGGAGCAATCATTTTATCAAGCAGTATTTAACCCCCGACTCTGGAAAGCCTCAAGCTCGCGCATGTTCATCGCGATGGCACGCTATTTAGTCAATTGGAACTTTCCATATCCACGATACGACTGGAGAGGTGCATTTTGAACGCTGAGCTTGTCCAACCTTTGACCAGCCAATTTGGTCGATCGGGAGTCACTAATCTCGAGTTAAAAGAATACGAAGATGGCACCATCGATGTCGTGAAAAATCTCCAGCGAGCTTTGCCAACAAAGTATATCGAGAGATTGAACTTGAGCGGCTTTCACATTGAAGACTCAACTTGGTGCACATTGTTTCCATTGATTCAAAACTGTCATTTGGAAACGTTCACGTTGGATACTGAAGAAATTTCTTCAGCTTTTGCTGAAAGCCTTGCCTTGGCCCTGCAGGGTAACCAGACGATATCTGAATTAGGCTTTGCTTGTGTTGAAATTGCTATCGACGACTTGCGGCTTTCTGATTCAGAGCACGTTCCACCCAAGTCGACACGTTGTATCAAAAAGAATGAAATGGAGAACGCCAGTGAACACGTTTGTGGCAGAATTGACTGTGAATTCGTTGATGGAATTCGCACTCGCTTGTGGTGGTGACTTTGTCCATGAGTAGCCAAAGTATATTCAAATGCAGTGGTCAAGGACAAGTGGCATGAGCTCAAGTATTTGAAACGTAGCGTATTTGTATCCATGTTTGCGATTCAATAGTTGGAGAGACTCATTTTTGACCCAGAGATGTCTTGCTGACTGTGATAACTTGTCTATGTTGCAAGATTTAAGGCTAGACAGACATGGAAAACCCATTGCTTGACTTCAAGGTAACGACAAGTTATGGCATAAACATGCAAACCTTCATTCACAGTGTTCTTCCAATCCAGATATACTTTTCAAGTCAAAACTGACGACAAGACCAAGGCTGGACCACGTTCAATCGAAATGTACCAATGCACCGATGGGACGAAGAGTCAAAACAAAAATTGAGGTGCATCAATGAAGCTGATGTGGTCTGAGGTGCCCGAAGACGTTGTTATCAAGATTGCATTTGCGATTCCAGATAAAACAGATCTCTTTGCCTTCCTGGAAGCTCACGGTCCGAACTGCGACCTGGAGCAGCTTTATCAATTGGGATTGACTCGGAAACATTCGAACTTATGGCCGTCACTGATCTTTGATGGTTCAATGCTTGATGCGTCAATATTACAGTTGTGCAAGGCAATAACCATACTATTCAAGCGTAATTATTCGTGACGCGTGTTTTGATGTGAATTGGCTGAAAGCCCATTTACATCCCACAACAAGAATTGAACGGTTTGTCAACAAATTTTTTGCTAGTACGGGGAATTTGGACAAATGGATGGACATCTGAATCACAAGGCTTGTTCTTAATATTATTGCAACGACTACCCAACTTGACATCTTTGTACATTGATGACGATAATGGAGACATGGGAGATGTTTACGCTTTTGTGGCCAAGAGCTCTAGCATCACAGACTTTTCAATGTTTACTTCCAGCTCGTATCGAATCTCAAACACCGATTTGAATCATATCATCGATTGGTTTCGTCGTCAGAAAGTCCGAGTTTTTCAATCATCATTCATTGGTTGGGAATACCGTGACAGGAATTTAAGACACAGTTTTTGCGAGGTTTTGTTCAATTGTCGAACCTTGGAGAGATTTTGGCTGTCTGACTTCTGCCTCCGCGGCATTGACATCTCTAGTTTGAACCTTTGCATCAAGACATTATTCCTTGATTTTTGGGGTTTGACAATTGAATTTGTACCAACCCTAACGACTCTTGCAAAAGTTACGAAGATGACTCGATTCGATTTAGGAGCATTTGAAGCTGGTTATGACGTCGGGGAGAGTCTTGAAGAAGTTTCATTGCCCAGATCTATTGAATGCTTGAGATTGACGGATCATCTAAGCGATGAGAGACTGTGTTCCTTGGTTCCATTCATTCAGAGCTCAATGTTAAAAACATAGATTCTCGGCGTCCAAGAAATTTCAACTGTTGTTGCTCAAAACTTAGCTTTGGCCATTGAAAACAACCAGTCGATGATTGAATTGCATATCGACACTTGCCATTTCCGATTTGAAACATTTGATCGAAAGTTTCTCGAATCCAAATCGGAAGGTTACACCAAAAAGGTTCAAATGGACGGCTCAAAACGGACACCGAAATGACGTGTCAACTATCAAGTCTCTCATGGTGTCTGCCACTAATTGTGGAGTCGATTTTGTTTTTGAAAGAGTTCTCAAACAACGACTAACACAAAATAGTTTTAAGGTAAAGACGAGATCTGTAGATGAATCCCCAAGTGAAAGCTAAATTGCTTTCAAGAGGCTAATATTTCACTTTAAAGCACGCATTATATTGTCTTTTTCACCCAAATTTGTATTTTTTACCAAAATCGAATTCTATTCCAAATCGATTCGATCATACTGAAGTCAAGTATAAATGGACAGTATGGCAAACGTCCCAAATTATTTACACGTGTGTCTGGGTGTATTTTGCGTGAATTAGGTAAATACTCGATTCTGATTGGCTGAGCGATTTGCAAAAAATCGATACATTTCGGTATGTGGATCGCATTGGAGACAATTCATTTTCTCATCGGTTGATTTCCCCCAATGACCGTTCCGTAAACAGTCGACACGGGGATTAATTGGAGACCTTGGTGAAGGAATTTATGTTGAAGCACTAAACTCTAAGATGCAACAATACCTATGTTCACATTATTTTCAGATATCCTACATCGTGCAGTGAGTTGACCTCTATCGTAACGTCTGTTGAGGACTGAACCACCTGGAGGGGAAATTGCAGTTTGGCACTTAATATTTGGCTTCTAACGCACAACCAAGTTTAGGTCCTCCGCTTGCCGTTATTTTGTCGTTCACAACGCTGCAAGGCATGACAATTAATCGTGAAATATTGAAGCTCAGGAATGGCAACCACTGGGACCGCAAGATTTAAGTCAAATGAATCTAGATTTTCTTCACAAAAATGATAGTCATTGAATCAGGCTTGGGCAGCCATTTTTAAACTTGTTTGACTTTAAAAACTATTCCAATTATCAACAGAAACGAAAAGACTGACAGTGTACTTGTCTTTGGGACTTCATATCGTTGAGTCGGCAAAGATGAATCTATTTCTCTTCAAATATGAAAATTCAGATCTTATCTCGTTCTGATTGGCTAGATTTCGAAATGGGGAAATTTGATTGGCTATAACTGAAGAAAGTACTTTCGAGATGGATGCATTTTCTTTGTTCCATTTTGCTTGTCCATGTCGGGGCGAAAGGTTTTTAGCTTGCGTCCAGGAAACGTGACGAGCAAACTGCACTCTTTAACACTCTAGTCCATCCAGGATTCATGATATTATACATGTTAAGAAGTTAGTGAGCATTACGCTCAGTCAAAATAGCTTGAGCTTAAGACACACGCTCTTTGCGACTCCCTTAAGCGTACAGTCATTTGAATCATCTCGTCAGTCTGTACTTGGAGGAGCATGGAAAAGGAGCATGATTGATGATAAAATAGGCCAATCCAATAGATTAATCATATATTTTTATCGATTCATATGCGTGATTGAGTTATTTGAGCTGACACAAGTTTTCACATTACTCCACGGAAATTGCACTTTCAAATGCTCAAGAAGCGGCTACTTGCTTAAATCGTTCGGTAACTCCAGGTGTGTTTCAAGGGATTCGAACGATTTTTTTAGAAATAACAGCTTCTTGTTTTGAGAGGCTTAACATGTTCTAAACACATGCTTTCTCATTAACTTCAATCTCAGCAATTAATTTTGCGAGGAAGTCCGATTTTGTTTTCCGTGCCTTTGTTTATATTGTCAGAAGATAGCCACTCACTGTTACTTCTCCCAAGAATGCCATGGACGACAAAGTCTCTATGCTCCAAACTTTGGAGCACTTAAGAATAACAACCGTAAAGCCATTGGGAAGAAGTGTAGCGAGTGATGGGTTGAACATCTGGTACGACGGTGTGTCTTGGATTGCATATGAGCATACAATACTTCATATGAAGTTCGGATGTTCAAACCAGCAAATTTGACTGTCTTTTGCTATTTCCACGCTAATGCACCCAGATTGAAAGAACCGTATGTTGTGATTTGTACTTTGTACGATGAAATGGATATTACAGTCATAATTGCAAATTGCACCTCTATGTCGTTTCTGGCACCAATTTGGCCCGCCAAGAAATCCCAACTTGTTACGTCAGACACACATTTCAAATCTCGTCCGTCGAGTTTGAAAATTCCGTGGAAGGGTGAGACCGTTGCTTGTTGTGTTTTCATGCAACTCCTGTATCGCCATACGCTCTTTTCCTCACAACCCTTCTGCTTGTCATTGTGAAATTTGCTTTCAACGAGGAGCTTCAACGATGCGCCTTTTCGTCTCCCTCGCGCTTGCTATGTCTGCTGTCGTGGCGTTCAACCAGCCTTCGCAAGACTCGTCAGTTATGTTGGCACACCAAGAAACGCCAATGAACTCTGCAGGCAATGACCTTCGCCTCCTTCGAGGAGGGAAAGGTGGCCAAGGAGGTGGAGAAGAGATCCTAGGAGGTGACCGAGGAGGCAAAGGTGGCCGCGTTGGCAAAAGAAGACCGAACGGAAAATACCAAAAGAAAGGCTCCAAGCGCTTCCAAGAACCCAAGGAAGAGATGGGTCGAAAGCGTAACAGGTATGGCGAAGGTGGTCGTCGAAACCCAGGAGGAAAGCATCCTTCGTTCTCAAGCATGCAGCAATAAGCTTCGTCGCCCTAAGGGGGATACCGCAATATAATTGAAATTTGTGTGTGTCGTCGTCCGACGGACAATTGTCTAGAAGTAAGACGCCAAAGCAATTTGGGACCATCAAACACTGTAGCTACTTCGTTAGGTATCCCTCCAACTGAACGAACTACTCTCGATTGACTACTATCACGCCACTTGACGATAAGTTTACACTGATGGCATTGCAACTTCATCATTTTAAAGTCAACTCGATTCTTCTCTGCAAGTCTTGCCTCACACGTCGATCAAACAGCACTGGTGTATTATATGCCGGGTAAATAAGAAACATTTATTAAGTGAGAAGCATAATCAAGCACTATGTATACGTATAATCCGTCGTTGAAGAGCAATCAACATTGGAGATAAACAATGGATACGCGTCTAAATACACAACAATTCCAGGCGTCAGTGGTTAATGTCATTCAGTGGTAAAGGACAATAAAGATTTTACCGCGCGAGAGACGCCAGACATCCGCCCAGAAAATTGCGCTTACCGTAGCGAAGCGGAGGTCGAGTGTAAAATTTTATGCATGCGGACGACTCGAACACCAAAAAGGGATTTCTTTATTTTCTTTCTCGTCGGGAAAGGCGGCAGGCAGGCTGTAAGGCTTAGGACGCTAAGAAGAAATGGAGAACCGGGCGTATAATGGACTTGAGTAAACGTTGATATTGGTTTTTTCCAAAAATTGAGTCATTTCCAAGCAGTAAACCTCTATTTCAACTTTGAATTCTGAATCATAACGTCCTTTGTGGGCAGAGACTAAATGAGATATCAATTCATGTACACTAACTACTCTGTTCCATAAAAATTGCTACGGTGTTTATACTTGAATAAAGTGTACTAGTGTCTCCAGAAATAACTTGATTTTTGTATTGAGCCTCACAATAAAATATGCTACAGTGTAGTGCCTACAAAATATAATTGAAAGTGTCTTTTATATTAACCCTCTCGTGTGGGCCACCCTGCGATTCCCAGGTTGGCGGCTAAGCCAATCAAAGAGACAAAAAGTAGGATAAATCCTTAGTAATTTGTCCAATCAAAAACCGTCATTTTGAACTTCAACTAGTAATTTAAATAAAAATCACCCACTTGCGCGCGATTCGCATTGTAGTAACTAAATTCTAGCCAATCGTAGATAAGACCGGAGTACTGACTTCAACTTTTTCAATTACCATTGAATTCAAATCCACAACAGTCACATCATGCGATGAACTTCTCTTTACTGTGTAGGACCAGCGGCATCGAGCGGCGCAGATGCATGATCATCATCGCCAGCAGTAATATCAACATTGGCGGTCGCTTGCTCATCGGCAACTTCCTGGGCATTCACATCAACAACTTCCGGGACTTCGAGCGGCGCTTGCGCACCAACTTCTGGGACTTCTGCTGTCGCTTGTGCATCGGCAGTTTCCAAGGCTTCAAACTGCGTATGGGTAACATCGGTTTCCGGTACATCGAGTGGCTCTTGCGCTCCAGTAGCTTCTTGAACTTCAAGTGGCGCTTGCGCATCAACAGGTTCCAAGGTTTCAATCGGTTCAGCGACGGCAACAGCTTCCGGCGAAACAAGATCAATGACTTCGACTGATACGGGTGGTGCAACATCAAGGTTTTCTGGCGGCGCTTGTGCGGCAACATTTTGCGAGACATCAATTGGAGCTGCCACGTCAACGGTTCGTCAGGCTTCAGGAACGTTTGGCACGAGCCACCCACCGTTGAGAATTGCATCTTGACCACCGGCAGTTTGAGGTGCCAATTCACCCCACTCATGTTGAGGTGGCGGGGGGTCGCGGTTGTTACGACGAGCGGGTGAGTATTGGCAGCGGCCGCGGTCGTTTGGACGCGATTGAGACCGGCGACGGCTGCCGCCTCGACCGCCGTGATAACGGCCATGGTACCGTCCGTTTGGGCACGGCGAAAGCGAGCTCCACAATTTTGCGAATTTCGATCTGAAATTTTGAGAGTGTATTTTAATGACCAAGTTTACACGCTGTACAAAATATTGCGCGCATTGAGTGAGAAATCAATGAGAAAAACAAGGTTAAAGTCTTGACATTTGTATGCAAACTTTCAAAAAAAGGATGAAAAAATGTTGAAAAATGACTTTTCATGATTAAAATACTGAAGAATTAAAAACATATCCAATGGAATATTTTTATTGTTCAACTTTACAAGTCAATCACAGTGCAAGAACTGTTTTCGTTCGTCTCAAGAGCATGACGACTGTGTGAAGCTTGGATAAACAAACTCCTGCCAAGTTCAGCGTCAGGATGAAGCCAACGACTCTCTGAGGAAGACTTCTTTGTTCTTTTGCCTCCTCGCGTATGTGATGGTATTCGACGAACTCCGCTCCGATTACCAATCCCTGGAACGACGGCTCCCTGTGCAGCAATCACTGACAAGAGGTTTGATCCAAAACATTTTGTAATATCCTCAATAATTCGTCGTCCCGAAGGAACTCCTGCGTCAGGGCCGAGTGAATGATCAAGAAGACGGAGGTAAGCTTTATCAATTTCTTTCGGAGTCGACGAACTAAACTTCATAGGCGATCCAACAGGAAGCTGGGATGTCCAAAAGCGATGCAAATCGAAGGCGTCGTGGACGTCTTTATTCCGTGACGAGTCCCAGCACATGAGCTCAGGACTATTTCCGACAGGACGACCGGTAAAAGCAGTTCCATCGTTTAGCCCCAGTACTGGTAATAACCATTTTGAATAAAATCCTTTCTGTTTCATCCATTTAATAGTTGACTCAGTTGACTTACATGTCAATTGAGGCAGCGCATCATGATGAATAAACCAATTGTCTGCGTGTATTGTGCCCCTCACAACATCTTGAGGCTCCTTCACAATGTGTTCAATAAGCTCTGTAATGCAGCAGTGTTGCTTCATCGCCGCGGCTTGCGAAATCATTTTTTCCAATTGGCTCCGTAGAGCGATAAGTAGGGATTTTCAGCCTTGCGATGGTCTATGACACAACAGATACCAGGTTTTGCAGAAGTACACAGCAGCTGAAGCTATTTGAATTTATTTGTTGCCATGATTGAGGTGTCATGAATATGAGCCATTTTTAATTGATAGACATGGATTATTCCAATGGAGTTAAGCTTTAATTTCATCGCTTTGCCAACACCTGGCAGAACTGAAATACAGTCCATATCGTAAATATCTATTGCATTGTACATTATCTTCAGGCTAGACATTTGCATGCAGTACCTTTATCATTCAGACGACCCGACACTACCCATGGTGAGCCTCCAAAGGCTAGTTTTCGCACACGATCAATTTCAAACTTTTGATATTTTGAGTAATCGTCTATTGATCGAATACATCAGCCGCTGTAAACAAAAGGATAACAACGAGCTCCTACTTGGCGGCCATCAGGAAACTGTTGAATAGCACATCCAAAGGAGAAACGAGCTTCAACAGGAAATTTAACATTAAGATAAGGTTTTCGATCTAAAAGATCACCATCGTTGCTAACTCGGCCATGTAAACCCCTTTTAACCTGAATTTGCGTCTTTTTGCCCCCACTAGCATGATACCCAATTTCAATTTTTCGATGAGTTTCATCCCAATGTATAATTTGCGATAATTCAAGTTTACCTGTTTTAGTTGAATCAAACACATCAGGGCATGGCCCCATTTCATCAATATTCCATTTCCAAATTTCCAGTCGAACTGCAAGTTGTCTAGAATAATTATAACGAGCATTTGCCCATGAACTTGTGATGTCGCAATTTCCTTGTTTTTGTCGTAGAATTGATGATTTAATTGGATTTAATCATTGATATGCAGAATAAATTGCTGATAATCCAAGATTTTCAGCTCCAGATTGCACGCGGTAGATATTAACAGCATCAGTTGTTTGGCGAATACTGGCGCCCATTTCCATGCAATCGGCAATAAGTTGAGATTCAAAGGATCCATCCATTATCAATTTATTGTAGCCACCATAATTCAAAGATTTACCAGTGTACACAAGACCTGCATTAATACATGACATGTAATCAAGTAGAGTAAAAATAACAGAATTTCGAGAGCCAGGAGGAATTTTGAAGGCTTGCATAATTTGGAAAATTGTACCCTTTTCAACAAACCATTCGCTTACAGGAGGAGAGCCAAGGACATGGGAATAGTAGACAATGTATGAGAGACGCAAATGGTCGGGATGAACAGAAGAATTAACCTGAATTGAATTAACACATTGTTGATTGAGTGGTTGTGGACTAATTGGAAGTGGAGAAGGCGCTAGAAACTGTGGTTCCTGTGAGTTAACACCTGCAGTAACAATGGCATTGCGACCCTGCTTTCGCCGGTAGGCCAAGCCTTTACGACCTGACGTCTTTGGCATGCCAAGTCAATTAGAAAGTGTTGGGCAAGAGGCAAGAGACGATCATATATCCGGATATCCGGATAATGATGCATATTTAAATTGGTTGACAGTTTATTGAATACATGTGTGGAAAATTTTCAAGTTTCAAATGCGAAATATAATTGAAAATTTAACCCTAAACCTCCTTCAAAATCCATTGATTTGCTATCTCCTCACTCAAAAAAAAAAAAGAACATCAATCCGATTGGCCCACGCCGAGCAGGAGAATATTCTGCGTGGCGTGGTGTTTTCAGAATTGTCAGAAGTGGAATAGTCATCGAGGAGATGTCGTTACAAACTCAGCACTTTTGCCGTGCCCAAACGGACGGTAGGAGTAGTCAGCGTTGCGGCGGTCGTTGTAATAAGGTATGTTGTTGTACCCTCTTGGCTCGTCATTGCGGTCATAAGATCGACGGTTGAGACGGTCTTCATATGCTTCAAAGCGGCGCTGCACTGATGCCGCTCGTTGTCTGCGATGTCGCTGAGTCGCTGTTTCCATATTGTTGTTCGCCGGCGCAGCGGCCGCTGGTGCCGCTCCAGCTATGATCGGTGTGAACGTCATGTTGCACAGGAACTGCATCGACATGTTGGCCATGGTCAATACGCGACAAATTGGAAAGTGGGAAGACCGTTGAAATGACAGTTGAAATTGTTTTACCAATGATGTCCTTGTATACACCTTTACATTTGACTACTTCTGTAGCTTAGCTGTACATCGTCCTCTTCGCATCGTGATCGA
The DNA here is from genome assembly GCA_019828595.1 of Aphanomyces cochlioides. Lineage (NCBI taxonomy): Eukaryota > Oomycota > Saprolegniomycetes > Saprolegniales > Verrucalvaceae > Aphanomyces > Aphanomyces cochlioides. Next base: position 155,906 of record JAHQRK010000046.1, read on the forward strand.
CCCCAACTCAAGCTTTTATATTTTATTTTTCAAATCGATCTGCAACTCGATCAGGCAATCAGAATCGAGTATTTACCAAGTTCACGCAAAACACACCTATACACACGTGAATTTTATTTGGCCAATTTACCGTACTTTTCATTTATACTTGACTTCAGTATGATGGAATCGATTTGGAAATGAACTCAATTTTGGTAGAAAAATACAAATTTGGGTGAAAAAGACAATACTCAGTTAACCTCTTCGCATCGTGCAGGTACAGGGATCAATCCCAGCGAGTGATCAAACCCGTTATTCATGTCTCTTTTTGTAATAAAAACCTCTTTCCTTTCTAAAAGATTGTCAATTTCGTCATCATATCACAGCTCAGTGGTTTGTCGCCGTGCTCGTAGCTGAAAGGTCCAGGGATCAAACCCACTCGTGCGCCTTAACAATTTATACATTTTTTTCGTTGTCGCTAAACCAAAACGAGTGACTTCTTGGTCTTGGGTTCTTTCTCGCTCTGCTTCTTCATTTTGTAGAGTCGTTGCCTCTGTCCATCTTGCCGTCTTTCTTAAAAAGGCCTTTTGGTTGATAGAACGAGTGAAACTTGTCCCAACATGACCACTCAGCATGAGGACAGAGATGAGCTGGTACAGCTTGCTCGCTCTGCAGATATGCTTTTGTGCATAAGTAGACTTGATGTACGTCACACCACTGCGTTTTGATGAGTTCTTTGCTTCGCTCATAGTAGCAAACAACACAATAACGGCGCATTCGCTGGCTGTACGACACTTCCGCTTGCTTGTCCGTCGCACGGCAAGTGTTATTGAGTTTTGGGGGCTGCCGAAGAGAAGCGTCGCGCTGTAAAGCAGCGGCTCTTTCTTCGGCTGCCGCCTTCTTCAGAGCCATTGCTGACTGGGTTATGGGTACACTCGAGTACTCCATTGGTACTTGTGTCTCGGAAAACCTTCAAGTGTGAAAAGCAAAGTAGCATAGAGATAACTAAGAATGTCCAATCCGTTTCGAACAGCATTTGGTTCGCCAGCTTTGTTTGGAAATGCAGGTTCGAGTCGCGTTGATTGACCGGTTCGCAGATCGTGTACAGAACGTACAAGTTGGTGATAGCAATGTCTATCAGAGCGAACCCGAGTTTCTTGTACCATTGCTTGAAGCTTGCTCCTGATGCGATAGAGAATCGTTCGCGTAGTTGATCATGGCGGTCAACACCTTGCATGTACTTGTTGTACAGACCGACGAGTGAGAGGCATTCTTGTTGGATAGTTTGACTAGTAAAGATAACATGTAATAGCAGCGTGTAAAGTCATACCTTCCAACTCGGCGATGGACAAATGACTTTGTTGTTGCATCCGCAGTCGAGAGCATGTTCACGACTGTGCCATCGAGCCAGGAAACTGCAATAATGCCCAGAGATGTAGCGACCGACACTAAACTTGACCCACGCATGACCGACTTTATCTGTTTCTTGTCGAACATGCCGAACCGTGGATTGTGCGCTCGGTTGCTTCGTACTGTTCCTCGGCAATACAACCCCATCTTCAGCAGCGTCAGACATAACTGCACCGAAGAATACCAGTTGTCCAGATTGATCACTCGGTGCGAGCCTAGAACAGATTCATAACAGAATAACACGATATGAACTTACCCTCCCATTGTTTTGTGATGTCGATGACATGTTGCCGCAGTGCACTTGGATTGACTTCATCGCGAGGTTTTGCTGTGTCGTCGTCTGGGGCTGGCTCACCGTCATCATCGGCTTCGTCATCGGCTTCCATGTCGAAATTGCCTGCCGCCTTCGAGTGGATCTTGAAGGCAAAAACGTACCAAGTAGTTGCGCATGCTGCAGTGTAAATACGAAAATGATACTTGCCCAGAGGTTTCTTGGGATTGTAGACGATGAGCGCACGCGCATAACTTGACCGACACGGAATGCACGCCTCATCGACACTGATCTCTCGTCCTGCCACGACGAAATTCTTGAATGATGCCTTCAACAGGTTGATGAGTGGTCGGATACGCCAAAGAGGGTCCGCGGGCTCGACAACGTCGTTAAATGTGATGCACGCTCGCAGTTGCTTGAATCTGTCTATCGCCATGACGCGGCCAAAGTTCTCGGTAGGCACCATAAGGAACGACATGCTTGGTTTGGACCAATACAGACTGTACTCGCCGCCTTGTACGACACTCATCATGATCAATAAGCCAATAAACTTCATCACTTCAACCAGCTCGAAGCTTTTCTTGAGCTCTCGGCCACCAACGTATCCTCTAGGATGAGCGGCTTGCAGCGCTAATGCCTTGGCGTTCGTCCGCAACGTCACGGTCTTCCAAAATTCCAGCGGCATAAAGGCTAGGAAACCCTTCACGGGGTCTTTGAATAGATCCTTGAACTCGTCGGAAATGCGCAACTCGTCCACGGGCGTGTCATCCTTGTTGTCTTCATGTTCGTATAGATGTGTAGGCCCAGCGTAGTGTCCACCGCAAATCCACTCAACGCCTTCAAGTCCTTCAATGTCTTCTGTCGTGTCGTAGTTCCCGTGCTTCTTCCAACCACGTTCCACGTATTCAGACCATTCGTCGTCGCTGCCGTCGTCAACGGGCACTTCCACATTAGGCAGCATATCGTTCTTGGTCTCTTTATCGTCCTTGTTCTCTTCGTCGAATGACCTGTTGGTTAGGAACTTCATGTTCCACTCGGTCATCTCGTGCAACTCGTCTTCGGGTACAAACGACGAAATCTGAAGGTAACTTCGTCCGGCGTTCATGCGTTGGTTCGCCTTCAAAGTCGCAAACTGTTCCACACCTACAATTTAGTAAGATAAATGTGATAATAAAGTACCTTTGTAAAAGAGGCGTGCAGTAATCCAAGGTTCCTCGCGCTGGAAACGCGTGTGATTCCAAGTGATCTTGTACAATGCAACCATCTTCTTGGCAGTCGCTTTCGATTTCTTGCCCGGCGTGTCGAAATCGGGATCGTTCTCGATGCCAACGACATAGCGCACTTCGGTGACCACACCACTCAGCATGAAGTCTTGGCAATCTGCGTAGAAATCAAGCAACTTCTTGTCGTTCTTGTGGATCTGAGCCTCTCGTAGCGGCTTAAACGATACGTAGCGGTACATGGTCTCGGATCGGATTGACTTGTGATCGGGTGTAAATATAGCTGTCGCTTCGGATGCCTCATCCGCCGCTGGTAGTTGGCAGTCCATTGATGTTGACTTCGACGGACGACCACGCTTTACCGGTGTTGATACACCTTGTACATCTTGCACTTTCGCCTTATTCTTCGATCCCTTAGGACGACTTCGCTTTCTTGCCGGTGGCGGCACAACTTCGGGAACTCGTATGTCTCTGGCTTGGTAACATTGAGCACTACACACTTCTTGTCCTTCCTCCGCTTCAGACCACCCGCGTTTTGTGCCTTCTTCAATGATACACATATGATGGAACTTGGACAAACACATGCAGCACTGGCGTAGGTTGGGACCTTCTTCTTCGCCGCACACACAACACTTCTCCATGACAAAGCAAATTGCAAAACGACCGTCGTTTCAAGTACCGACCAATTGGGTACAAGGCAGTTTAAACACCAACCAATCGAAATGTTTCTTCATCGGTGGCGGCAGACACATGCGCGCCATGAATCGCACGGCGGCGGCGGCGGCGGAGGTAGGCGTAGCGTTGAGTCAGAGCGGCTTGAGTACTTGGAATCGCTGCGGCGGCGGTACAGAAATCACGGCGCAGGTTCAAGGCACTTGAGCAAGACGGAGCAAATGGGAAAGTGAGAGAAGTCTCTCTTACCAGTTCAAAATTTCAAATTCGATTAATCAACGGCGAGGGAGACTGTGGTTCAAGAGGACTATTTAAGGTAATAACAAACAAATTTCATTGGTTAAAAGACTTGAATCAACCGTCTGTTCAGATACTGTAGATTGGGTAATAAAATAATTTCTGGGAACCAAAAATATTCATCTTTTTTCTGATTGGCGCCTGCGGCCCTGCGAATCGCAGAAACCTACCCTAATTGAAGCAAATATAATGACTTTTGGCATTTTTTATTTTATTATTTCCCCTGCCACCCTGCGAATCGCAGGTTGGCAAAGTCAAGTATACTTAAGAATAAACTTGATTAAAGTATGGAACTTTCCCCACACGAACGGGTTAACTGTATTGATTCATGGGAATTTAAGTGATTCATGGCACTGGTGTTGAGTGCTGAAGAACATTCAACACAAAACGTCGACAGATCTTGAAACGTAGCATCCTTCTTCATGTGAGGAATCTTGAAGTTATTATCGCCACATACTTCAATGGTGCATTCCATGACCTTATGTAAGGTGACAAACGTTTTCGCAGGCAACTCAACAAAATATTTTTCCACAACACCATTGAGTTCGTCAATTGAACGAACTTTCTTTTGATGCTGCAGACTTTGAATAGCATTAAAGAATCCTAAATCCAGAACATTCAAATCTGGACTATTGGGGGGCTGATTTCCCACGGCTACAGAGTGCACACCATTTGAGCGCAAAAATGCAGTTGACAAATTCCTGTGTGGTCCAGCATTGTCTTGCTGAACACACCGCCACGTAAGCACGACCAACGAATCTTGGTGACTATAGCAGGCACAACTTTCTTCTTGGGAGCCGTCCCACCTGTAGGGCACTCAGAAGCATTTCAAAGGTTCTTTTTCTCTTGCTAAGCGAAAGGTTCTTCTTCAAGGGTGCCTGCTCCGCTGTTGGGTTGAAGCCTCCAAAATAGTTGAGAACATGCGCAAGTTGCCGACGAAAAAGCAGAGTGGGCTTGGAAGTTAAGAAAATGGTTTCTGATCCTTTGGCGGAAGGAAAAGACGGTGTGTGTTTCAGAACTCTAACTTTGGAGCCAAAAATCTCTTGGCACAGATCGAACTGGCGCGATCAAAATACAGCCAATCAATGACGTAAGATCGAGCTATCTCATTGACCAATAATTTGCTCAATACGATTACTTTTAGAAAAATCCCGCCAATCCAACACAACCGTAGCAATTATTTCGGAACAGAGTAGTATAATATACTACTCTATCATGTATCATATTATGATACATGACGAGGAAATTACGTCAGTGATTGGCTAAATAACTTGTAGATGAACGAAATGATCTCGATGTTATCGACAAAATCACACCAAGGTTGTATTTTTTTAAATCTGACCAATCAAACATAAATTAGTCGTAAAAAATTGTACTTGATTGGTCGAAAATAGCTAAAATGTCTGCATCATTGAGGTATTTGATGGGGTATTTATCACACTCAAGTGTGATCCACGGTGTGATTTCTCCTGCGAGTCGTTTTGTATGGAAATCACACTTGTCGCACAACATACAAATATCATAAAAGGCAGTTTTAAGTCCATGCCACGCCTGTGAGATCCTAAACAACGGTAGTGCATTAGTCTAATGCGTCTATGACGTATGCTTTGTTTTCTCAGCTCAGGAGCGCCGCGCTTCGCGCGGCGCAGCTTTTTATCGTTTCCGCTTCTACCACAGAAATGCGGGCGTCTCAACCATAGAGTTCCTGATATTTTAACACTGCGATTGTTTTAATCATTTAGTTCAGACAGCATGTTCCTTTCCGTGTTGAAATACGGGGTTGTTCATTAGTTTAGAGAGAGCTGTATTAGGCGCAAGATTCGTAGGCAGCTCTGCTAGCGCTTGTTTAAAGGAAATACTCGTCATAAGCACACGAAATTGTTGTTGTGTGTTAACCTTTCTTATCCTGGCCTAGTAATCTATCAGAGCATTGATGTTTGTGAAGGACGTTGGAGGAGAAAATCGGCTAAGATAATTCATTCTATTCTCCAAAAAATAGTGACCACACGACTTCATAGCCGCAAATTCTTGACAAAAACGATCCTCATGTGTGCATCATGTACTCTCTCTATGTGATACAGCTCATTAGAAATCCTACAGAACGATATTCAAATAACTTCTTTACATCTCAAGAGGGACTCGAGACTTTGGATATTTTCTTAATTTTAATCAGTAGAAACTGGTGTGATCCTGATATCTTGTCGAAACGGTCATGATATCACACCCATGTTGTATTTCCAACAATCTGACGAATAGGGTGGCGATGACAGTCCTGCACACAATCCCAATTGGCGGACCATGGGTGGCCAGTGCGGCACACAAGCGTTTTGAGGATGTTGATCTTACTATTGTGGGGCTGAATGGGAAGATACACCACTTTGATTGGCTGTATCTCTTAATCTTTTTCAACAAAGCAAAACATATAAAATAATTAAGATTTTCTGAAAAAAATATTTTTATGACGTTGAATTTGTATCGTTATTCCCAAAAGGAATAATAAGACCGAAAAAAATGACTTGCCATGTAAACTGTCCTTGAGGGGTTAGGTGAAAATTTAGCTCAATTGATTGGTTATAAATGATGTAATATATAGATTTACACAGTTAAATAAGTATTTTTCACGAAACTTTCGGACCGGTTACTTATAGCATCTCACACGAAACAAGAGTTTCGTGGAATGTTTCGGCAAGAACGACTATTCGAATATTCTTTCAATTTGATATTTGTATGGTCTGTGTTGGTATCTTCGATACTAAGGTTTTTCACGAAACACTGTTCGAAATTCGATATCCGGCATTTTTAAATTACATTCGAAACTATTTGTATTCTTCGACACGATGAACGACAGAGAACGCAGCGCTCGAGTGATGTCAAATCCAATCGTTCAAAACACCCGTAAGCAGTATGAAGGTGTCATTAAGAGGTTTCATTGTTGGTTAATTGAGCACTATCCTTCTCAAATCACTGACGGCCGCATTGTTTTACCCTTAAACGAGAGCGCATGCCTCGAGTTTCTCGGGTACATGACTGTGAAGCGAAATACGCGAGGGTTGGAGCTGACTCCAGCCAAATCCAACTCATTTCCGACTATCAATGAAATATCTGTCATTGATATTGAGGTCTATTGGAGCTCCAAATCGCAACCTGGTATTTTAAACTCATCGGAGACGAAACTGAACACATTTTGAATCGACGGACAGTTTTCCATCTATCCTACATCCTGTTAGATTAAACTATACCCTTTACAAAGTAATTTGATGATATGTGATCGGTTACACGTATATTGTCAGAAGATAACCACTCACTCCCAAGAATGGTCGACTTGAGCATGGACGACAAAGTCTCTATGGTTAAGATGATGGATAACAACGTGCCGTATGAAGAGGTAAAACAGCGCTTCAAGTGCTCCAAAGGAGCTATCACTTTCAGACGTCTACATACTCACGTGCCATAAGAGCTATTCGCGGGTACATTATCACCACCTGTAGAGATAAAGCTTGGGTAAATGCTGGATGAACTCGCGCAGTCTGAGCTCAATGCACCGAACGATTCTTCCACAGACATCGTGTCATTTTACACAGTCACGTGTTGTTTGGGTGTGTGAACCTGCCATGGCATGTACGTTTATAATCAATGGCGCATGTATTGAAATCGACTCGAGTCCAACCGAATCGACCAGATTCAGTCGTTATGGTGGTGACCTGGTCGAGTCGGGTTGATGCATAAGATGCAACCCGTCACGGCTCAATCAGGGTTGACCCAGTCTGACTCGGGTCGGTTTGCCTCGCTGACAAGTTCCAAGTTGGAACTTGTCGACTGGGACGCGCCATGAAAGGGCCAAAGATTCCTTTGTACATTTCTCAAAGAGAAACACAATGCCATTCCATCTTAGACCTTCATTAGATAAACCAGGCCATTTCTAGTGCGTGACGGATGTCCGTGATAAAACGCGCAAAAGGAGATCCAAGTCATCCAAACTGTCGTCTTCGTAGCCCTCCAACTTTAGATGTGTAATTCTTATCTTACAGTTGTCAACGAATTCCATAGCATGGTAAGACTGAATTCACTTGTGTTAGCTCGAGCGATCTCATTGAAAATGTAAATTGAGTGATATCCATGTCGTCGAGGATATAGTCATGTAGTGTCAGCTTTTTCAGAGAAGGGCAGTTGAACATAGTTTGAGCAAAGGCTTGATTGATACCGTTGTTGACTTCGTCCCAGTGGTAGCAGGAATATCTATGGAGAAGGATACGTCGTCGAAAACCCGTAACTTTAATGGTATTGTCCTCAAAACGTCAGAACAACATAATCCTGCATCAAACTCCAGGCCACAATGGCAATGTGGTTTGCAAATTACGTGGTACACATTGGAAGATTGGACAGATTTGAGCACACAGTATAATACAACAATCAGAGCAAATAGGTATATTCAAAATGTGAAGTCGAATCTTTTGAGGGCTATAATTTCATTATTTGTTGATAGGCATTTTGCAAAACATGTTTGTTCCAAAGCTAGAAATGAATTGCCCGAAATGCTTACACTTGGCGAATTCGATATTAACTCTCTAATAGAGAGTTTTCGCAACTTCGATTATAGATGTGATTATATTATAGCCCATAGTCAAGTCTATAGTATAATCAACACTCAGAAATTCTTTTCGCAGTTCATTGAAATTATAGATTTTGACTATAATCTGGTGTAATGAGTGACAGAGGTTCTGGGTGTCGTCGTGATTGCTTGAACAACTGAACATCATGCTTGCGCTCGACAATGCTATATCTGCTCGAAATATATGGTTAATGATACCTCAAGAACGATCTCAATTTGAACCCTTGAATGACGTGATTTGCGTGGCCTTGTTTGGACTTACGAAAGCAGGAACAAAGCGGTTGGTGGCTTGCATGCATATTATTCTGTCAAATTCTATTCATTATTTGCGACTTCATCGATATTATATGACACAGTATATAAATCGACAGAGGAAATTTTTCATGATTATAGAGGGCGATCTATAATCATTTTTCATCAAAATTTGACTATAGATTTATGAATTATCAGAGGCATTCTCGAAAATCGATATTCTATCATCAAATCTATAATATAATCGAGTTTGCGAAAACTCCGTATTGACGAACCATTGAAAGCCTACCAAAACCACTTTTCAAGCACAATTTTTGTCCGGATAAGGCCTTCATTTATTTAAATCCGACACTCCAGTTGTCAAGTGTTCTAAAAATCGTGCAACCAAAACACACACAAATCACATTTATCAATAAAATTCCATTGGTTGAATTTAAGTGGTCTCCATCGGGCAGGCATATAAGGACGTCCCGAACAGGAAAATGCGCTGCGTTTGCATTGTACGATTCGGCAACTTTGTCCCAGCCGTTACGCCCGGCCGGGAGGTACTGCTGGATCTGGTCGAGCATAAGTTTGATCGATGCCGTACACCAACCTTTGCCTCTGCGGGGCATGATGATTTGGGAAATCACTGGACATCGGCAGATGAATTGTATAAACTTGTATTGGATTATTGAGGTTTTTTGTGTCGGAGATCCACACAAATCACGAATTTGTGCCGTAATAAAATCGAAAAATGTCGCGTTTGTGATTTTTACACAAAATCAATTGTGTAGGTTTTGGTAGGCTTCCATTAGCCAAGCACACAATCCATACAATTCCTCGATCAAAAATTCCATTCAACTGACAACAATCGACGAACAAACGACGACAATTGCACAGATTGTGGTTCAGAGACGTAATATCATTCCAATCCATATCACAACCAACACAAGACATTGCAGCTCGTGATACAAAGCAATGAGGTCGGTGTGGTCCAAGCTACCTCAAGAAGTCGTCGTGAAGATTTCTTTCTTCATTCAAGATGCGAACGACCTGTTAGCTTTTCTTGAAGACGTCCAGCGCGACACCGACTTGGGCCCTCTCAAGCAACTCTATCTCTTGGGAAAGTCAAACTGCGCCATGGACTTCTGGCCAAGCTCGTGGATTGTACCTTGGATTCAAGAAGTATTATCTTGTTATCCCAACGACAGCATTGCAAAATACTACTCAAAAATCACCCTCGAGGACGATTTTGACGTCGAGTGGATCAAGAGGCATGTCAATCCAATGGCTCATTTCCAGTGGATTGTTTGGACATCGGAGATTACCCTGGACGATTGGAAAGACTTGCGTATTGTCTTTATGACTGTGGATGCGGATGCGGAAGACTTTGGTGAAATCCGCTGGAGAGAACTTGCACCTCGACTGCCCCACTTGATTTACTTGGACGTGAAAGGAGCGAGTGGCGATTTATCCAATGGCTCATTTCCAGTGGATTGTTTGGACATCGGAGATTACCCTGGACGATTGGAAAGACTTGCGTATTGTCTTTATGACTGTGGATGCGGATGCGGAAGACTTTGGTGAAATCCGCTGGAGAGAACTTGCACCTCGACTGCCCCACTTGATTTACTTGGACGTGAAAGGAGCGAGTGGCGATTTGAGTGGCGTTTTCCAATTTGTCGCATCGAGCAACCAAATTACACAATTCGGAATTTATGTGGAAGAAACATACACTATGAAAACCAGTGATGTGATCCACCTCATATTATGGTTCAAAACTCGATCCGTGGAACGGTTTGAGTTTATGTCGGGGGACTTGAGCGCAGTGGACGAGGATCTGAAGCAAGCGTTGTATCAAGCCATGTTCAATTGTTCTACGCTGGAGACACTCCGTTTGTCCTATGAAGACTCGAACAATATGGATTTCAGTCGGTTGACATTTTCGATGAAATTGTTGCAACTTCACATTGAGAGCATGGCATCAAGCTTTGTCAAGTCTTTGGCGAGTCGATTGGAACGTTCCAGTGTAACTCGTCTTGATCCGGGCTCCTATGAGAGCGAGAACTTGGAAGGCATGGTATCTCTCCTACAAGTCTTACCTCGGACGTCCGTCAAGCACTTGGAGTTGACGCTCTAACATTCAGGACTCCATTTGGTGCAAGATAATCCCGCTATTTGAGATTTGCTCATTGACAACTTTGGTTTTTGGAGCTGAAGTGTTTCCGACTGGTTTTACACATGGCCTTGCAGCGGCGATTCGAAACAATCACACGATTTGTAATTTGGAGCTGGACTGTACTGGCATTGACTTTTCAGATTTCCAACTTTTGATTCAAAGTTTTGGACATCCCGCTCGACAGGTCAAGACAAAGAGGATAACAGTGCGAAGCCCTCCATTTTCTAAAGTGATCGAGTCCTCAGAAGAAGAATCTCTGAAGAAGTTTGCTACTGAATGTGGAGTTCAACTCAAATTATAATGCTCATTTTCCAATCACTACTGTTCATGGCATTATCCTTTCCACTTACGAGATCCAGTTTAGATGAAATCGTTGCTGCTTTAATTCAAAATAATGCAAAATTGTCGACATAGCTCGTTTCGGCATTCCGTCCCACATAAAAAGAACCTCCATTTCACAGCGGGTTCAGATTATGCCCTGCCCTCGGTAAATGCCTTTGACTTAATGTTCGTTTCTTCGAGATCTCGGATCATCAAGCATTGATTATGCAAACAAGAACTTGATATTCCTCAAAATCTAATTCTGTGGTGAAGATAAAAACTAAAATCTGTCTTCATTCTAACCATCTTGGACCGTGGAATTAAATAAACATTCAGGGCGCGAGAAGAATTTGAGCGACGTGCTCATGCGTCTGTTGATCAAAGTATTTCGCATCCCAGTCGAAGAACAACAACAAACTTGATCAATCTGACACCATCTATCTTTCGACCAATGAAGGAGTCAGCAGTTATTTCCTTGAAGCAATACGCCGCAGATTATGGAGTAGAATTCATTGTTTTTACGTTTTGTTTCTAAATACTGTAGTCCTTCAAATGTTTTCACATCCTACTTTATAACCTCTTTTGCTGGTTTACACGGAATTTGTCTAAGATATAACAAAACATTGTGAGAGTTTTTCAAGCAGCAACTTTGAGCAAAGTAGACATTCAAGATCACAGTTGCATTTTCAAGTTGCTGGTTGAGAGTGAAAGGGCGAGAAGTCTTTCATTGTTGTCACCCGATACCGTCGTTACAAATTCATATATGAATGGGACTTGACGCAAAATCCCTCGGACTTGCGGTGCATTGAATTTACTCTTTGTGCTTGCCCTGGATGATGACGCTGTTCGCAACATGATAGTCGAAGCCAAACTGTTCTCAGTACTCACACCTCACTTGAGTGTCCTGGCTATTATTGCGCTTTTCACCCAATTTGCCTGTTGTTTTAGAGAGTAAAACCACGCCAGTCAAAAATAAATCAAGCCTGTCTTTATGTTAAACAATGCTTATTTCGAGTACTGGGTTTCTGTTTAAATAAAATCACGTTCAATTCAAATTACTTTGTTCTCATTTTTTCTTGAAGGAATGGACAGCGAGCGTGAAGACCTCCCATTTCCAACTCCCTAGGGGTAAGAGTTAGGGTAAGAGCAGGACAATTGTCGGTCAACCCACTATTCTGTATTTGCATGTCTGTGCTGATCATTGTTTATCAAGTTGTGTCAGCCAAGAAAAGTCAGCCAATCGGAGTCCAAAAATTGAATGAAATCAAGCGTTATTTTAAGAGTACTCCACGTACTCTAATTATAATTCAACGCTGAAAAATAATTAAAGGATGGATTTAACCCTGGAATTGCCAAGAAAATGTGAAAAGCGCAATAATTGTAATTTTGCTCATCAAAAGATGTGTATGAAGATGTATTCGGGCAGCTTGGAGTGATATATTTGGATAATCGCATTTAATGGGAGATTCTACCACGATCTACCACTCTTTACCAAGATCTACCATCCGGTTACAGCATGTAGTATGCGGATGTCCGCTGTCTTGAAACGGATCAGCAGTCGACAACAAGTCCTGGCCACAATGCGTCCTTACGACATCGAAGACGCCATTCAGTCGATGGCAGATGCCGGAGTGGCGTCGCTACTTCAGCGTCTACCGTTTGTGCAGTCCACGGTTGCTCGCAGTCACACAGGCAGTCGATGTTTGGAAGGCAATTCAAAGCGAGCTTAGAAGAAGCACATACGAGGAACAGTTCTTTTGTTCATTAGTCGGCGATTATGATAGTCTTTTGATGCTCCTTGACAACCCTCCCGAGCCATTTTGTCCATCAATGAGTCCCAATGCAATCACGGATTTTATCAATTTTAAACGACAGCCAGTAGGTTCAGCATTTACACGTATTGGTCATGACAAGCCATTTTACGATGTTTTAGGACGACCAGTTTTATGTCAAGGTGGATGGAACGACCCTCGCAATGTCGACCATATGCTTTCTGCCGTGACTGTATTACATAGTGCTCGTGGCCAACGTGGTGGCTTTACTGAACGATGTGATGCATGCTTCAAACACAGCGACGACAAGAATTTTTTTGGCTGTCGTTTTCATCGTTGATCTCCAAGATTGTGGAGAACTGGGTCGCCAAAGTTATCTGAGCTTGTCGAAAACACAGCGAAACAGAGTTGGAAACTGAGCTGTGACTATGTTGCTCAAGGTGACTCACCTCTATCACCATGGGAATTGATGGATGTTCGCACCCATTTATTGGCTTCCAACAATGATTCAGATTTTCAGCTGTTTGTGATGGTTCTTTTGGGTTGCAAACTGTTTTTACGCAGTGAAGAGGTGGTCAAGATGAAGTTTGATGTATTTATTCATGATTTGGCTATTGTGGATGAAAATCGATTTGTTGAAGCTATTGCAGTCAAAATTCAAGGCAAATGCGACTCTCAACCTGTAACTTGTATGATTTGGGCCGAGAATTGTTTGCCATTACTGTGTCCCGTTCGTCATTTGTTGACATGGATATATCGACGACATAGAGACAACAATGAAACATTTCTCTTTCCCGGCAACTGTGATGGCCACGTTTCACCAGATGGTTTTCATGAAAAATTCAAAATTGTGTGTGGAAAAGTTTTGGATAGAAATGGTCCTTTTGGCTCGCATTCATGCCGTAAAACGGCGTATTTACTTGCCGTTTGGGGTGGTGGCGAAGAAGGCGACATGATGCTAAGTGCTCGCCACAAAACAATTAGCCAGGCAATGAAATACAAGCGCGATGCATTATTTTTACTAAATGTCGCAAAAGCCAACAATCGACATATTGACCATGTTGTACCACAGTGGAGGCCAATTGTGTGTAAAGACTTGCAAATGGGTCGTGCAATCAACAATGGTAAGTCGATTGACAGCAAAACATCGTCCATGTTGGCTTTAAACTTTGTTGGTGGTATTTGCAAATGCTCACCATCATCGAGCATTTTACGATTACTTGAATCAGTCATTCACTTGAATAAACCGACAACTACGCTGGAGTCGATTACAAACTTTTGCCAAGACCATTTGACCCCATCGTTGCAGTCACAATTGATGTCACTGTTGGAAAAACTGACGCTCGAAATACGCTACTCTATATCGTCAAGCTCTCGTGACTCGCAACAATGTCTACCACTATCGTCAGCTTGTTCGATCGAGTCCGATGCATGTAGTCATGAAGAAATTCAGCCGCTATGCCAGGAGTCCAAAGAATGTGTCAAAAAGCCTAAGCGTGGTGGAACATTTGACTTTGACGGCCGACTCGAGCTCAAAAGAATCAAATTAGCGAGTGCGAAACTATCAAAGATCATACAGTATCACGCTGATATGCCACCACATGCTTCGTCCATGACAGTGCCAGCACGCGTGTTTGCTCCCACGTCCATCGTACCAATCATCTCTTGTCTAAATCGTCACTGTGATGGAAAAGTCGAAATCTTCTTGGATCGATGGAAATCATTCAACCACTCCAACTTCGGAAAGCGATGTTGTTCAGGGAAAGATGAACAATGCAACTTCTTCAGTTTCAAATGAGCACTGTCACACCAGATCTCCGAAGGAATAAGTAATGAAGTGTGTCACAGAAAATGGTCGACGATCGCAATGTCACACTGTCTTCCAGCATCCGTACTATCCGTATAATGACTCTACCACACTCTACCAAAGATACAAGTTATATATATACTTGGTAACGTTAAATGACCACTTTCTTTGTCTCATTGGCTGAATTATCTAATAACGAAATTTGATTGGGTAACTTTGAAGAAAGTACATTGAGCCTGACAAAGTTCGAATGCATCGAATAAGTCCAAGACGGAAATGGGCCGAGACACGAGACGGAAACCAAACGAGGATGGACAAGTCGTCCTGGTAGCTCCCAATGCAATCAACTCTATACTGGCCAAGCTCCCCCTGATGGGATCATCAACGTTGCGTTCTTGATGCCCGAAGCAAAGGATGTGTTTGCATTCCTGGAAGCTCTGCGACCATTCATCAACTTGGGATCTCTTGAGCATCTGTATCAGCTTGGACGCTCCTTCTTGAATGCCTTGGCTCATGTAACGATGTAGCGATGATTTTGGGATGCAGGTGTTGTACGAAGCACATCGGTATATCTCTCTTTTTTCGAACTCAAGGTCGGACACACGCGTTTGAACTTCGTGGGCTTGACGAGGCTTGCGCCCGCACTTTTCATTGCGTTTCGGTTGCAGTTTGTTGAGCAACGCAGCGTGATTCAGATTTGGCCTAGCAACGGCCAGCAATTCTTTGGAGCAGTGGGACTTCCAGAGTGATGCAACTAGACTAGCACTGACAGAGTGCCGTTGGGCCACTTGTTTGATGGCGCCATGCTTGAGCTAGCCGTCGGACGACTTGTCAGCGAGGTCCAGCAAGATGACCAACTTCACAGTTGGCGTCACGTCCTTGCCGCGCATTGCAAAATGAAAGTTTGCTGGCCATACGCAAGATGTTGGGTAATTATGTTTGACAGGTCTAGTCAGTTCAATTTCCTCTCAAATATTATGTATTTTTTTAAATTGCTATACAATATTCAAGTTCGGTGCTTTATTTTTATAACTAGTTAATTTTAATTTTTGTCCACGAAATGGTTGGATTCCACGAGCTATTTGATTCGCCCAATTGCAAGGTAGCAAAGTGGCTTCACTCGGCTTTCGATTGGTTCATTCCATACACTGTAAATCATAATAATCGATTTTTGAGGGCAAATTCCCTGAAAATCACACAATAATTTGGGACAGAGTAGTATTTCCCACGGCCTGGCACATTGTTGGGTGTCATGCAAATCTCTTTCCTATGTTAAAATTCCGGATATGTACTCCGGACATTCATATCCGGATGAATGTTCCACCATGTTCCACCAACGATACAAGGTATGTACTAGGGCCCGTCTGGATGCCACCTATTATTGAGATAATTCGCAATATTTTGATCAATTATTGCATAATTTTGATTATCGCATAGAGACTTTTCGGAGCCACTTTAGAGTTGAGATTCGAGATTGCCGATATCAACTCTAAAGTTACGTTTTTGCGACGTTCGGTGAGTGAGCACTTGAGAACGAAACTTATACGGATCCGAATAAAGACAACTCACGTCTTCGTTGCATTTCATCGACTTCGAACTACTTTAACAATCAGATAGACAGCGCTACTGCTCTATATGGTCTGCATGGACTTGGCACGCCAAACTAAGTATGTGGGACGCATGGATCCAGCTTTCCGGACGATTATGCGTATCTCAAAGACTGATCTGAAAATCTTTTGAGATCAAGATGGTTTCTAGAATTATTTTATAAAGCTTTATTAATTTATAGAGGTACAGCTGGTGGATCTCAACTCTAAAGTGGCTCCGAAAACTCTCTAGTAATGCACTGTCTGGATGCCAAATATTGCATAAATTTTATTGCAATAATTTATTTCGAAACAGGCCAAATATGCAATAAACAATATTCTACTCAAAAAGTAGAATATTTTCCCCAATATCGCATAATCCACACAAATTCCCAATGGTTATTTTATTTTCGTGGGAATCCAGACAGTCCGAAATTTTAATTATTGTGATATTATAATACGTGGTTTGTATTATTTTGACCAAAATACAAAATATCACATAAGTCGGAAAATGTAGGAGCTTTATTTGATATTTTGATGAATCGTAGGAACAATATTCCGATATTTTCCATTTTTTCGAATAAAAAACCTCACACATTAATTTGATAAAGTATGAAATTAATTTTGACTGAAATTTTTGACAAATTGTAGGACCAAAATTCCTACGATTCATTGACCAATTATACATCTATAAAATCTCTTTATATTGACCAATCATAATGTTTATGCCATCGATCTTGTGTATGGAGCGTATGCATGGGCGCGAGCCGGTCAGAGCGGCACTGCAATGCACATGCACCTTCTACTCATGTTAGGCTTAGTCACCTGAAGCTTCAGGCGACAACTCAAGCTCGACATAGAGAGAAAGACTTGACTTTGACTAGACGACTGATAACTTGTTATGTGTTTGATGCCCTCGACCAAATGGCTCTTGTCGCGCCTCGCGTTCACCATAAACAAAGCTAAATAACTAAATACCTTCGCGTTACAAAGAATATCCTAGCTCCCCTTTGTAGTATGTGTATTATCTTACCGCTGATTCACTTTGCTCATATTCACCTCATGATGTGCATCAAGCAAACTGCGTCGTCAGACTGCATTGCATATCTCTAGGCAAGCAAATAGTGTCGGTGAATGAGGTGCTTGACGCATTCTAGATATTCTGAAACCTTTGCCCTGAAGCATGTTTTCACAACACACAATCGTGATAATATATATTAAATTCATTTAGAAAACGTTTCGTTCGGCATAAGAAAACTACACATAGCATGTGCGCCATCTGAGTTAGACACAAGCTGCTGGAGTTGGGACCATGTTATCTTCAACGTCGCTCACAAAGTTTCAACTTGGTGTATCCAACGATCTCAACTCAATTCAAATTCAGCCAATAATAATGCGGAATTAATTTGATTCGTCAAAATCGAAATGTAGGCAATCCGTTCCTACGATTTCCAATCATAATACATAACGAATTTTCACAGTATTTTTTATTTGGCATCCAGACGGGCCCTTAAATTATCACAATAATTTCATTTTTGGACTGACTGGAATTCCAAGAAAATTAAGGGTTCCTCTGCTTTATGGCATAATTGACACGTTTTTCCATAATTCACTATCATATCAATATTTGACATCTGGAATGACATTTTATTATCCCATAAATTTGTGAAGAAAACAGCAAAATATGGCATAAAAAATGTGAATAAAATTCCTCCATATTTTTATTAAGAGTCCGTCGGGATACCACTTAATATCATATAATTCGCAATAATTTGAGCATAATGGCATAATTTTAAATATTGTATAACTTCCTGTCTGGAGGAACATATTCAATTAATTTTATTGCAAAAAATTATTCCAAAATTGGTCGATTATCGCAATAAAAAATATGCTACTCAAAGTCATATATTTTGACCAGTATTGTATAATTCGGTCAAATTCTCTAATTTCATTCTATTTACTTGGGAATCCAGACAGTCCAAAAATAGAATTATTGTGATAATATAATCTGTGGTTTGTATTCTTTTCGCAAAATGCAGAATACTCAATAACGAATTATCAAAATATTTTTTAATGTGTATCCTAAATAAAGACTGTCTCGAATCCCTAGAAAATTAAGGGCCTGTTTGGTGACTGTAAACATTTTTTCTGTGAAATTTCATAAAATGACAAGTGTCGCAGAATGTTGGTACAAAATGTCATTACGTCTGACCTGTATATTTATCATGAAATAGGACTCTGAAATGACCAAAAATTGACGAATCCAAACACGCCGAAAAATTCGAACATATGACAAAACTGCAAGTTTTGTTGAAAAGTAGCAAATTTCATGAAATTTTCACTTGAACCAAACAGGCCCTAAAAAAATTTCTAGGGATTCGAGACAGTCCAAATATATAATTATTTGTGATAATATAATCTGTGGTTTGTATTCTTTTTCCCAAAATGCATAACACTCATAACGGATTATCACAATATTTTTTAATCTGTATCCACACGGGCCCTAAAAATTAAATAAAGTTAGGGAATTTGACAGAATTATATACTGTATTGGTCAAAATATACGACTTTGAGGAGTATATCTTTTATTGCGACAATCAACCAATTTTGCAATAATTTTTTGCAATATAACAGGGAATTATACAATATTTAATATTATGGGATACTGTAATGCTCAAATTATTGCGATTTATAATGATAATTAGGGGTGGCCCTAAATACATTACATTGTCATTAAGTTCGCTGTGGGCAGGCGAACTTGACGCTCAGTTCATGGTGACTTCATACTTGAACGCTGATGCACATGCCAATTTTGGCTAACTGCGATATATAGAATGCATTTACTTGGACGAAAATAAAGAGTAGTGCTCCCGACATCACCATAAAACACTACTATATTAATAGTATGTAACACTCGTGTAATTAAAAAAAATATGAGCCGTATTTATATAATTTTGACGAAATTTTTTTCAATTGTGATTCCCGCATCTCCAAGGTGATAAATCGATTTGCCTTCCACAAGAATGAGCCTCCTTTGGTCCTTGTTGCCCATCAATGTCGTCCTCGACGCTACATCTTTTCTATGTTACAACGATATAATTGCTTTCGTGCAAGCTCTCCGCCCCTATGTCATCTTGGAACCTTTGGAGCATCTCCATCGTTTGGGCTTGACACAGAACTCCATGAAAATATGGCCATCGTTGTGTCTCGAGCCGACGATGCTTGGCTCAGAATATCTATCTTCCTATGAAGCAATCGCCAAGTACTATGGAAAAGTGGTCTTGGAAGACAATTGGCAAGATGTCACTTGGCTCAAGATGCATTTGAACCCAACGGCAGTGATTGAGTGGAGAAGCAGTAACTTTTCTGTACCGACCTGGATATCTGACGAATGGGTCGTCTCGCGAATTACTGGGATCGAATTTTCGTCCGAGACTACTCGTTCATCCTCTTGGAATGATGTATTACCACGACTGCACAATTTGACGTATGTGCTAATGGAAGGTGGCTGTGAATTCGCTTTGAGCTCCTTTACCAAATTCTTAGCCACGGGCAACCATAAAATTACAGTTGTCTATTTTTCTCATTAAATTACGAGTTGTCTGCGTCCGATATGGCTTACCTAACCAAGTGGTTCCGTCATCAGCCCGTCCAAGAGTTCGAGTTCTTTGGGGACATGGATGATATTGACCAGGATGTCCAGCAAGCATTTTATCAAGCAGTCTTCGATTGCTCTACTCTGGACAAACTCAGTCTTCACAACTTTGACTTCCAAGACATCGACTTTTCGCCATGGACATTCAAAATGAGGTACTTGGAGCTGGATAATTGCCTCAAGGACTCTCAACTTGTCGAATCTTTTGCAAGTCGTTTACAGGAATCCAACCTATCTTATCTTAAACTCAGGAATTATTGGGACGACAACGTTTATGGTATTGAATGCCTCCTGCGAGTCTTGCCGCTGACGTCAATCAAACAATTGGTATTGACTGGTATATTTATCGACAGTCCGAGTTGGCTGCAGTTGGTTCCGCTATTTGAGAATTGCACATTGAAAACTTTGACATTACGAGCTGACAATATTCCGTCGGATTTTGCACAAAGTTTCGCCAGAGCCATGCAAAACAACCATACGATCTGTCAATTGAATCTGGGCATTCACGAGTTTGCCATTGACGACTTGCGATTCTTGGTTCAATGCTTCTATCACCCCAGTCGACGCGTCAAGAGTAAACGCATCAAATTGGGAATGCCACAAATAAGATCGAAAGATGATACGCTAACCGTGGAGTCTTCCATGGAGTTGGCAAAGTCACTCGGATGTGATTTTGATCCAAATTAAGATGAGTCAAGATATGTGTGATCACCACCAATTTCTATTTCAATGACACTATAGCAGTAAAATATCAAAGTGAAGACTTAAAGCGCGTCTGGTACCCAAAAAATATTACAATATTTGCCTGAAAAATCCATTTTTGAGCAAAAAGGAATTTTCAAAATGATGACAGACTGTCTGGCAAAATATTGTGGCTCCAAGATTTATTCCATTTTTGGGCACGAAATTTCAAAATGGAGGTCTGAGCTCCATTTTGAAAGAAAATGCCATTTTTGTCCTGCACGGTTCCATTGTAGTTGCTGTCAGTGCTTTGGTGGTTCGTTTCGCACATCGCGAAAGAGCCACGCCATACCCCTTATGTACCTGGGGATGCTTGGGTGGCAAAGCTTATTAAATGGAACCCTCGTCGACTCAGAAGCGTGGAAAGCTAGTCCTGCTGGTCAAACTGCCATAAATCCTCGAACCGAATCCACCAATATCAAGCGTGATGTCGACGTTCAGTTCCGACTGGGCGTGAAGAGCAGGACGTTGGCTTGAAGGATACGAACAGTCCAGGATTGCCTTGAACTCAGCCGTCGGGAGAAGCGAAAACGGCGAACTCATCGTTAAGGTGGCATTTGGGTGGAGGCGATTGAGACGACAGAGATCTGTCTCTAAGCGGAGCTGCGATACAAGAATCATATCCCTCTCAGAGTTCCAGTGCGCTTATTTTGTCTTCATCCTTTGGCGGCATTCGCTTCCTCACTTTACCGTCCTCAGGTTTCTGGTGACAACACATTTTCGCAAACTTGATGTTGCCAGACGCGCGCTCAACTATGTTGTGATTTCAGAGAGAATTCAAGTTACTTGGCAAAAAGCGGCGATTATTATTCGAATAGCTTTTTTATATTTCATATAATAGCTTCTCGCGAAACATTATAGGATATATTCAAAGTGGATCCACACGAGGATTCATTGTAATAGTATCTCTGTCTCCAGAGGTTTGTCTGTGTTGAGGGAAATGACAAACTTTGAACATCAATGGCAAAATCGCAGAGTCTTGAGAGAGACCAATTCAAAAACTGTTGACGCAGCCGTAAATCTTTTAACAAATGCCAATTCGAATGCGTGAAAAAGTCGCCCACTTCCAACAATGGCATATACACACAAAGCTACAGTTCCTTTATCGTAATATCAACGACAAGTCTGGTATTTCGCGATCTTGTCCAGTTATCCGACCACCGAAGACTTCAATTGCAGTAGTGGCCACCATTCAGAGTGCTCGTGTGTGTCCAGCCCCGCTGATAAAATGCTTCCAGTACTCGATTTGGTTCAGCATTTGTACGGCTTTTTGCGACTGTATCAAGAGTTTGCGTAAGGCATTGGCGATATTGCCATTGAAGTCGTGGGTAGACTCATTCAAAGTTTGTCACTCTCTCCGCAACAGACTTGCGCGATACGGGTCAGACATATTATTACAATGTACACTCATCATGTAAGGGTACATTGATATTACCTGATTCTTTCCCAAGAAGCCATAATATCAATTAGATACTGGTGACATCTACACATATTTTCACTCGTTAACTTATTCCGGATCAAAATCATGTCCGAGCGATTTTGCCAACTCGATGGGGTGCATCACTGGCACTGCTGCCGTGTCATCTTTCGCTCTGATTTGTGGCATGTGCAACTTGATGCA